>JANAVB010041816.1:5729550-6145207 GCA_029216955.1 Iris pallida | reverse complement strand
CCATTTGAAGCTGGAGCCTAAGGACTCCACATTCCGAGTTGACAAGGGAGCAAGGACCCTTAATTTCCGGATCTTGTCCCATGGGTTCCCTTTGGTTCTAAGAAGCAAACAAAAGATATTGGGTTCCCACATGTTCTCATTGGGTTCCAAGAACCAAACATGCCCTAAGATGAAGTGTTTTTTCGTTTAAACAGTACCCAACTTTCTATTGGATTCGCTGACTCTTTATTGCCCCCTACCTCCAAAGAGTATTGGGATGCCATTCCTTTTCGCTCTTTGGCTCAATTTGTCAAAGAGATGAATACAATTCCCTATAACAAAGTGAATCATCTTATCTCTTTGTCCATATCCTTTATAGGCTAGGGGAATGTCACGCCCCGATTCCGCAGAATCGATAGTCGTCCCCCGGCGTGATGCCGTGCGAACCTAAATTGCGTCGCACAAGGCATAGTCATAAGGTTCCGAAACACACGACAAAAGAATGCGCAGAGTAAATTGAACACACATTATGAGAAGGAAACTTAAGGTTTATTGATAATGAACATCATTTACAGACTCGATACAAGGGCGCCGCGCGGGCTTTTACAAACTGACTCCATTACAAAGTGAACGTCGATGAGATAGCCATTACATACATTCTTCCCTTGATTATACAACCAAAATTACAAAACCACCTGGGATGGTGGGAAGTCGCTCCATCTGTCTTCTGGCCTTCGACAGCGGAGTCTTCAAAAGGGATTGGATCCAACTTCTACTTCTACCGCACGGACGAAGCTTCAAAACACGAGCGTAGCCTCCCTTCACGCGGCACGCTCCTCCTGATTTATCGCACCTGTAGAGAGAGCGAGGATCAGTACAATCAACATGTACTGGCGAGTGGCTACTTAATTTTCAGGCTCTCATTTGGTTCAAGAATTTAGATAAAATTTATATCACTTGCTTTTCGTGATCTTCTAACCATCCTAGGTATTTTCATACGAAGCATGTTAACGAAACATAAACCAAGCAAGTTACAACAGAATTTCCCTCGGCAGAGCGCGCCGTGCGACATAAAACTTACCATCACCTTCCCTGTTAGTTGATAACAATTTATATCAAGTGTTTGATGTGGAGGTCACTGGCATTAACTAGCCATCTTGGACATAGCTTGGTAATACGGGACCCTTGCAACGCAAGTAGCGAGCTCCGATGCAAGTCCCGTCTTCAGAGCACGGCTTTACGTCCTTGGCCTCTAGTGTCGAGTTTTCCAGTCTCAAATCGTTGGTCTCGTGTCGATGAGATATGTCGTTCCATACGAGGGAGTCCGTAATAAGTTTTGTGACTAATGTATTTTTACCTTCAAAATCCCAGAAGGTGCGGCGGTGAATGTGGCGGCGAACGAAGAAAGTGCTTCGAGCGGCTCGAGTAGCTCGAGGCCCGGACCCTTTAACGATGCCATGGAACGGATGTTGCGCATGCTGGAAGCGCAACAACAACAAGCTCAGAGAATCAACGTCTGAATGAGCAACATCGACGGGAGACAGAGGCACATCGACGGGAGGTAAGCACGCCAGACCCAGTTCGAGGCCCGATTCGATGCACAATTCAAGTTGCAGCAGAAGCAGCTTGATACTCTTCAACAGATTGTACAGACAGTGGTGGCCCAACAACAACTCCGCGACAACTCCTGCCGTGATCGAGCCTGCGGCCAGACAAAGTGAAGTCGAACCGGAGGTACCCGAGCTTATGCCTGCGGCACCGAGAAGCTTCAACTTTGATGTGTCAAAATTCACAAAGAGCTTCCGTACTTCCTTTTGCGGTACTGAAGACCCTTCGTTGGCGATCGATTGGTTGGGGAGTTAGAAGACCGGTTCGAGCTTCTAGGTGTCGATGAGTCCAAGAAAGTCGCATGCGCTCAACTTCTACTCCGATTGAACGCGCACGACTGGTGGGCCGTGCAAAAGCGAGCAATCAGACGTGACAACGAGACAGCGGCAATATCTTGGGCCACCTTCCGAGAGGCGTTCGAGATCGAGTACCTTCCCGAAGCCATTCGACAAGAGAAGGAGAATGAATTTATGCAGCTAAGGCAAGGGAATATGACGGTGCGGCAGTATGCAGCAGAGTTCAACAAGTTAGCCAAGTTTGCTGGAGAATTCCTGCCCTCCCTGGCGAGTCGTGCACGACGGTTCGAAGTGGGCCTACGACCATCTATCTACGCCCATGTGTCTGTTCCCAAATACCAAACGATGGGGGATCTCTCAACCACGCCCTCCGCCTTGAACGCCAATAACTTCCAGGTGCTGCCGGTGCTACGCATACCTATAATCACAAACGTCCTAGCCACGCGGGAGGAAACAACGTGACCAAGCGTCCGAACAATGGGCCCCAAGGCGGATATCAAGGGCGTAATCCACGGCCTTACTGCAACCGATGTCATCATGTCGGTCACACGATCGACGACTGCCAGATACCAGAGGTGGATGCTGGAACTGTGGCAAGAGGGGCCACACTCGTGCTGAGTGTCCAACCAGAAGGCCGAACCCAACGGCGCCCCAACAGCACCGTCCAATGGCGCCCAACAACACCGTCCAGGAAATCAAGTCCCAGCGCCTCGAGCCCTTCAACCTGCACCGCAATATGGCCCAGACCGTCGTCCCAATGCCCAGGGCCGCGTCTACGCCATGACTCGAGATGAAGTGCATGCATCAGATACGGTCGTGACAGGTATACTAAATTTCAATAATGTGCCTGCTCATGTACTATTTGATTCAGGCGCTTCGTATAGTTTTATATCGGCATTTTGCCGCCGAGCACAAATTTTCTGTAATATCATTAGATCTCGACCTTAACGTAAGCACACCTTCTGGCACACCAATACTCACAAACTTAGCCTGCGCCGACGGGATTATCTGTATCGGCGGTCAAAAGACCGGTCTTGACGTGATAGTTCTAGATATGAAGGATTTTGACACCATTCTGGGAATGGATTGGCTCGGGCCGTGCAACGCAACCATAGACTGCACCGGAAAGACGGTCACCTTCCGCATACCAGGAGTGCCTGAATTCTGCTTTTCGTGTGAGGCGTCGTCGACCTGCATGCTGATCTCGGCGATTTCTGCTCGGAGGATGCTGCATTCTGGGTGCGAAGGCTATTTGGCGTCCGTCCGAGACATGCGACAGGATGGTGCAAACGCGGGTCAGACCGACGTTGTGGCAGAATTTCGACAGGTAGTGCGACCGACTTTGCGGAAGATAAGACCGGCGTGCTGAGATTGAATGGCCGACTATGTGTTCCGGATGATTCAGAACTACGAAAGGAGATAATGTCGGAGGCGCATTATGCGAAATATACATTGCATCCATGCAGTACCAAGATGTATAAGGACCTCCGCACGACCTTCTGGTGGCACGGGATGAAGAGAGATGTGGCGCTCTTCGTGTCGCAATGCATGGCCTGTCAGCAGATGAAAGCTGAGCATCAGTGACCGGGCGGGAGATGCAGAACCTCGCTATTCCAGAGTGGAAATGGGATCACGTCACTATGGATTTTATTGTTGGCCTGCCGAAGACACCACGGGGGAACGACGCCATCTGGGTCATCGTCGATCGATTAACCAAGTCAGCGCACTTTATTGCCATCAAAGTTACTTGGAGCGTTGATCGCCTGGCGCAGATTTATCTTGACGAGATAGTACGGCTGCACGGAGTTCCAGTATCCATCGTCTCTGATCGGGATTCTCTGTTCATGTCGCGATTCTGGAGTAGCCTTCAGTCGGCGCTGGGTACCAAGTTGCAGTTCAGCTCAGCTTACCATCCTCAGACCGACGGCCAAACGGAGCGCGTTAATCAGATTCTCAAAGACATGCTACGACTCTGCGCAATTGACTTCAAATCAAGCTGGGACGTCCACCTACCGCTGGCGGAATTTGCATACAACAATAGCTACCAGTCCAGCATCCAAATGGCGCCGTATGAAACTTTGTACGACCGGAAGTGCAGATCGCCCATTTGCTGGGATGAAGTCGGGGAACGACAGATACTCGGCCCGGAGCTGGTGGAACAGACTGTGGAAAAGGTCAAGCTAATTCGAGAAAGACTGAAGATTGCACAGAGTCGGCAAAAGAGCTACGCCGACACCCATCGAAGACCGCTTGAGTTCCAGGTGGGCGATCACGTGTTCTTGAAGGTGTCGCCCATGCGAGGAGTTACTCGGTTCGGCGCGAAGGGGAAGCTGAGTCCGAGATTCGTTGGGCCGTTCGAAATACTCGAGCGGGTCGCCCCAGTAGCCTATAGAATTGCCCTACCGCCGGCGCTCGAAGGTGTGCACAATGTCTTCCACGTCTCTCAGCTGCGGAAGTATGTGCACGACCCTAGCCATGTGGTAGATTTTGGCAGCTGGAGCTAAAGTCCGACTTATCCTACGTTGAAGAGCCAGTTCAAATCTTAGAACGCAAGGATAAGCTGCTGCGAAGTCGAGTGATCCCTCTTGTTCGCGTACTCTGGAGGAACCATGCGGCGGAAGAGTCGACATGGGAACTCGATCAGAGATGAAAGAAAAGTTTCCTTCATTATTTTCATAGAGGTAGGTTCTGTTCTTAAGTTTCGAGGACGAAACTTTTTCTTTGTTGGTTATGGTGTAGTGCCCCGACCCTACATCGTGTCCCGTTCTCCGTCCACGGGTGCGCGAGAAAAACACTGTCGCTATCGACTCGGTCGGGACCGATCGGTCGGGATCGATCGAACGGGAACGGTTGAATTAAGATCCATTCCACGTTATGGAATGGTTTCTTCTTCGGAACCAAGTCCCATATTCAGCGGGTAGCGTCTCGAGGATTGACTCTGCGGCTGAGTCGGGAGAGACCTTCCGTTGCTCTGTTTTTCACGCCGCTTGCGTTGGTTTTGGCTTTGGTTTTTTTGAATGCGTTTTCGTGAATGTTTTCGATGGTTTTCATGGCTTACATTTCGAACTCGCATTTTCTATCGAATTTCTTGCCTAATACAGTGTTCTAATCGGTTGCTTGTGCGATTTCAGGTGATCGCGTAGGCGACGTCTAGCGCGGCCAACCAGTCTCTCGTCTCAAGCAAAACTCAAGGTGAGTGGCTGACCTCCTTCGTCTCGACCCTCTGTTTCAAAAATGAGAACTCGGGTAGTGATATCGAATTTGAATGAATCGCTTGAAGAATACAAGTCCTATGTGCTAGAAGGGAAAAAGATGAGTTGTGTAGAAAAGAGATAGAATTATTTCAGGCCTGTAAAACAACCAAGTAAATGAATCGATTATGTAACAAGTCCCAACGGTACCCTAAAATATACCTTGTTAACCTATCACGGTCATGGACAACTTGTCGACAAGGGCGATGGTTTCTTCGAGCGGCAACCCGGGGCCACGGGACCGACTCGGCCTAGGAAGAAACAGGTTATAGCCGAGCTGGGTAATAGACAATCGGTAAGACGGAGACTTGCATCGGAGCTCGCTACTTGCGTTGCAAGGGTCCCGTATTACCAGGCTATGTCCAAGATGGCTAGTTAATGCCAGTGACCTCCACATCAAACACTTGATATAAATTGTTATCAACTAACAGGGAAGGTGATGGTAAGTTTTATGTCGCACGGCGCGCTCTGCCGAGGAAAATTCTGTTGTAACTTGCTTGGTTTATGTTTCGTTAACATGCTTCGTATGAAAATACCTAGGATGGTTAGAAAGATCACGAAAAGCAAGTGATATAAATTTTTATCTAAATTCTTGAACCAAATGAGAGCCTGGAAATTAAGTAGCCACTCGCCAGTACATGTTGATTGTACTGATCCTCGCTCTCTCTACATGTGCGATAAATCAGGAGGAGCATGCCGCGTGAAGGGAGGCTACGCTCGTGTGTTTTGAAGCTTCGTCCGTGCGGTAGAAGTTTGGATCCAATCCCTTTTGAAGACTACGTTGTCGAAGGCCAGAAGACAGATGGAGCGACTTCCCACCATCCCAGGTGGTTTTGTAATTTTGGTTGTATAATCAAGGGAAGAATGTATGTAATGGCTATCTCATCGACGTTCACTTTGTAATGGAGTCAGTTTGTAAAAAGCCCGCGCGGCGCCCTTGTATCGATTCTGTAAAATGATGTTCATTATCAATAAACCTTAAGTTTCCTTCTCTATAATGTGTGTTCAATTTACTTTGCGCATTCTTTTGTCGTTGTGTTTCGGATAACCTTATGACTATGCCTTGTGCGAGCGCAATTTAGGTTCGCACGGCATCACGCCCGGGGACGACTATCGATTCTGCGGAATCGGGGCGTGACAGGGAAGATAGAGAGTGCTTCTTGGTTGCATGAGCTTAAAGTGCATAGCCAAAGATAGATATAGGTTTCATGACATGACCCTTTTATGCTCATATCTTGTACAATATGAACAAGTTGGATCCACTTGCCCGTCTATGTCCTGGGATCAAATACAGGGGGGACAATCAAATGCTGGCCTTTATTCTAAAAGCATGGCCCTTTAGGTTATAATAGGCTTTTACTAGTCATTTAATTTGTGGGGAGCAATGAGTGTGCCCCATCCATACCACCTGCAAATGAAGTATCCCTAGCCGTACTCACATCTTGTCTTTGTTGGTCGGTCATAAGCCACCCATATTGACATTCATGAAGGTTCGGCACAAGGTTTTGATCAATTTTCTTCTCCTTTTCCTTTATTCTCCATTCGATCCATTGATAAAAAGTGATATGAGCATAATGCAAGGGTCCTTAGTGCCTCGCGTGTAATGTGTTTGTTATGCATGGAGAACATCTGTGATGTACACACACATGGAAAATGTGTGAATGCTGACATTTTTATTAATCGTTTATGGCTTTTCATGGTTTATATTTAAAGGAAGACACTATAATTTCCAATTTGTGCAAAATATTGTTATTTGATTACCATATGATCCTTGCCAATCCATTATCTTAACCACCCCCCCCCCCCCCCCCCCCCCCCCCCCCCCCCCCCCCCCCCCCGCCCCAGCGATTCAGAAACAAGTTGGACCCTAAATTGCATGACCAAAAAAGGTTGGTCTATACTTGTGTATTGCCTTCCAGTTTTTTTTGGCTAGGCTCTCTTTCTTATAGCTACTTTGACCAGGAGTTTGCTACACTAGCACAGAGGGTTAACAAGTCCAGAACTTTTTCAAATCTTTTATGGAGCTGTTTTCATGTTCCATAGATGACCCATAGGTGTACTATTTGATATATTGGGGAGGCATTTACATTAATAAACTCATGATGGATATCCTAATATTCGTAAACAGGTTAGATACTTCACAAAAGGTGTTTTTGCATTTGTGACATAATATACGTAATAAATCTGCAGACATTGTAGCTCAAGTCTGCTAATCTTGTTTTATGTTCTTCGTTATTTCAAACATTATGTCAAGGGTTTTCCTTTGAATTTGGTTCAGTTTTCTGTTGATGATTTCTACTGTCAGAATAATGCTGATTTTCCTGTTTCTGTTATTTCTGTTTTCATCATTTTCTCATCAGGTTAGCGCTCTTCAAGATGTTCGATCGGAACTAACAAAGTTGCGAGGTGTATTATTCTATAAAGTTTTGGAAGATTTACATAACCATCTCTACAACAAGGGCGAGTACAGGTACAATTATCTTATATCATCATTGAAACGGATCTGATATGAAACACATCTCAAATTGATTTAGTTCCATAAACATGCTAACCACATATTATGATGCCCTTTTAACTTAACGACAAGTGTCTAGTTGATTCCGAATTCCTGACCAAGGAAACTATGTACAAGAGAGGGGCTTTCCATATACTTTATAGGCCCATTTGGCAACTAGGAGAACATACTCAATGAATCATTCAGTTTAAGCAAATGCAGCACGGAAGAAGTTCACCAAAACTCTTCTAGTTCTCTAGACTAAGAAAGTCTAAAAGGATTAGAAAATTGCTATAGGAAATTGAAGTCATCTTTGAGGGATATTAAGCCAAAGAGCCAAACTAACACATCTTACCAACTTCGAATTTCATGTATCCTTATTGTCATGTTCACAAAATGAGGGTTAGGATGATCAAAGATCCTTGTGCAGAAGGTGTACATATTGTGTTTTCTGGGATCATCTTGACTTTAATGGTTAACTTTACCAAGGACGAGATATGCACGGAAAGAAGTTTGTCCTTTTCTTAATCATTCCAGCAACAATCCTTGGATGCTAGGGTACTATCACTGACTAGTGTATACAGTCCGCATATTTGTACAATTTATTTGGCTCAAGATTCAGACTTACCAAGATATATGTCTTCCAATCTAAGATTTTTTTTCCTTCCTTTTTTTCCAGCTCTACCAGTTTAATATCGGAGAAAGAAGATGAACTACTGCCTACCACTACCACTGCTTTTTCAGCAAGCCATGCACTGCCTCTTTCGAGGAGAACCAGATCAGTAAAATCTGATCCAACTTTTCGGAATGGATCTTTGGAGCCAGGTTCTTTTGACGGAGGGTAGGAATCATAACTCAAGGTGACATTAATATATGCATGTGGAGTTTAAGTGCCAGAAAAATATTTGTGAGGAATATTCGAGAACTCCTAAATGACTGGCCAGAAAAATTAAATCTTCTCATCATTTTTTTGATTTTGCTTTTGTTCACTTGCCGAATGTTCTACTGTTAAAATTGGAGATAGGATCAAAATGCCCTCCCTCAAATGAGAAAAGAATAAAGAAAATAAGAAATGCATTGGCATGGCCTACAAACTTGACACATAGAATATGGTTACTACCTTGAAGCCATTTATCCACTCCTTCCATCTTAATGTGCTGTAGATCCCTGTCACCAAGAAATAAAAGGTAGTATGATGATAGGATCATAGGATACATTTCCTTTAAGGTTCTGACTTGACCTAGATTATTCATAATAAGCCACTATCAGTATTGAACCACTATTAATTTTTGAAAGAGAGAAATCTTCCATTTTCTTGTGCTATTTGTTCTTGTAATTGGTAATCACACAAATGTTGCCATTTCTTACACGTGGTATTTCATAAGTGCATTCCGTATTGAGTTTATCCGATATCTGTTATGCCATAACTTCACATTTGATATTTGGCTTCTACTGCAAGGGATCACATGCAGACATCTTATCACTGTGTTGATTGATGTTTGCAATACCTACTGATTGCAGTTAAATACTTTGTGCGCTTGTTACTGGTTATTGTAAAGGAACTTTCTTATGAGGAGCACTTCTACAGATCTTCATTTGATGATCACAATGATGAGAGTAGTCTGGAAATTACTGATGGCATTGGTGCTGATGGCTTAATCCATCATCAAAGATTCATGCTGGTGATGGATATATGAGAAATACTACCCGTCAGATTCCAACATGGCTTTCCTATTCCACACCTGATGAATTTCTTGTAAGACGAGGAGATGGTTGGAGAAATTGTGAAATACTGTAACATTATAATGTTGGCTTTTTACAGTTAAAGAGTATTGAACTTTTCATGTTTACTTTTGGTCCAGGAATCAATGAAAAAGAGCGATGCTCCCCTCAGTGTGAAGTATTTACAGACATTGATCGAGTGCCTTTGCATGCTTGGCAAAGTTGCTGCTGCTGGGGCAATCATATGGTATCTTTCTTTGCTGGTTTATGATAGTAATGTATTTTTTTATATTTGAAATTTAGTTTCCTTGTTTTGTAATGGCTATGTTTTTCTTTCGACTGTATCTTAATTCTGTTTCTTGGTGGAGGTTCCTTTGTGCTTTTAGTGTTTTTCTTGGTAAGTTATAGATATAATTACTGTCTTTGGGATTCTCTTTTAATTTCCCATATGTTAGATGATTTTTTTTTCCCTTTTATGTTGTTCAACAATTACATGTTCTACAACCAGTTTATGTACATTGCAAACATGTTAAGTATAAATTGATGATCAGTTGTCTGCCAATTTATGCACAAGTTGAATATAAGAAGGCTCTGTGCAAAATTAGTAACATTCATGTTTCTGTAAGTAAATACTAAATTGTTGACCAATTTCCTTGATCTTGTATTGTGACTAGATGCCTAATTATCATACGAGGAAAACCTTGGTAAAAGAGCAGCTTATGATAAAGTCTACCAGGCCAGTTGATATTTAGGAAGACATATTTTGTATAATCCCCTTCAACGAAACACTGATGTTACTTTTATATACTTGGAATGATTCTCAAGTCTAGATTAAGAAGGAACATTGATAATTCTAGCTAAAGGAAATTGAATCCATCTCTAAGGCAACGTCAATGGAAAAAAGCTATATATATATATATATATATATATATATATATATATATATAAAATATATATATATATTATATATATATATATATATGAGAGAGGGGATTTCCTAAAGAATCCCTCTCGTGCCTTCTGCATCCAATCCATACCTTCTTTTACAGGAGTTGAACGAGTTCTCCAGTCTCCCAGGTAGATGCCACTAGCGCACATGGTTTAGCAGTTTTCTGTGCTCTTATTCTTCTCTAAGAACCTGATGATTATCTGCTTATTTAGCTTAGTAGGATTTAGTTGACGCTTTGCATGAAAGATTTATTTGGTCTTCCCCCACTGCTAGAACTATTTGGTTAGCTCGTCTGTGGCGATTAACAAGATGGTCCTATTGGTTATGGACACAAAAAATATACACAAAAGCATATGCATCGTCGTTGTCTGTAAAACTAACTTGTCTAAGGCCATCTCCAATTGTGATTTCTAAAATTGAGTTTCTATCCTACTTGTCATTGTACTTTATGGAAATTTCTATCCTAGTTGGTAGAGTTTCTATATAGAAATTGCACAAAAAAAAAAAAAAACTCCAATGGTTCTCTATTTCTATCCTACGTGTCAACAAATGAAAGGATCAATTTAATGGTTTGGGCCCAATATTAATTAATACAAGAGATGGAGAATTTATATGGGAGTTTCTACATATAGAAACCCTCATAGAAAGTTAAAAACTCTTCATCCAACATTACTGCCACATAGGATAGAAATTGGAATAGAAATCTTCATTGGGAAGTACTTTTTGTAAAGTGGGTTTCTACCATAGGAATAGGGGAGATAGAAACCCCCATTGGAGATGGCCTAAGAGATGTACATGTCGACAATAGTCATATGGACTCCGGAGGAGAGCTGCGACTCAGGAGCGAGTAAAATGGTCTTTCTTCCATTTCTTTGGTTATTGAGGATGAAACTGATCCAGAACAATTTTTAAGAAGTTCTATTGAAGTTATTACTAATGGCCAATCTACAGTGCTGTAGATCTGAAAGTTTTTGCTCATGTTTGACTTCTTTGAAAATGCTATTATAGAATTGGATGGTAGAGATATAAGGCAGCTAGGGTATCAATGAACAGTTTCATTGTGGCTTATTTAGGAAAGAGGTAAGAGTAAATTGAAGAAGATAGAGCTGGTAGTAGTTTTTGTGGTCATTGGTCACGTGATAGCAATATCATTGGCACAATTCATCGTATAGGACCGCATATTTTCATGGTTATTATTCGAAGGTGGAACCATACACATGTAAAATTGTTCATAACTTCATATATCCCACTATCCAGTTATGCTTGGGAAGCAATGAACTACGCGAGTATAAACTATAGATTGGGAAGCAGGAGGATAATTGTGCATTTAGAGGGTGTAGGAAAGCATTTGTACCAACGTAGGCATGCACGCAAACAACAGATTTACACACAAAGTTGCTTCAAGTTTTTTTTATATGAATGTATGCTTGCTGGTATATGTGTATTGTGCATGCTATATAGATGTATAGCAATCACACTTGTGCTACAATAAGTATGCTCAGGTAATGAGAACAGCTTTAAATCTTACTGTTACAGTTAGGTTTCTTTCCTTTTATTGTTTCTTTTGGTGAATTAGACCAATGTTTTAACTACCAAACCATTGTCTAAAGTATTTGTCCCCTTATAGTATCGAAGTAGAGAATACCCACTGTTCCAATTTTATATAAGCACCAAACCTCCAAATAGTTGCAATGCCCAGGACGTTTACTCGTGTAAATTCTTCAGAAGTATATTTCTGGACTCTTTCCTGGTCATGCTTGTAATGGTAGTTTGAACAATAATGTCAAACATAGCAACTGAGGAATTTTGTAGTCCTGATGAAGGTTGTTTTGCTTATCTTGAATACAGGCATCAAATATTAGATCTTACCTTGATGACTTTTTCTTAGTTAACTTACTAGAATTACTCCAAATAATAATTCTATTTCTGTTTTGTGATTTTTGAATGAGGTTTGATAATCTTTTTGAAGTTCTGTCTAGAATATGGTAAATTGCTTATATGACGATCTCAGCTCTGTTGTTTCTTTGTCAAACAGTCAACGCTTGCGGCCTACTCTTCATGATATTATTACTTCTACTGTAAAAGCACATGCAGTAAGGAATTCATCAAGGTCATGCATAGATCAGGTGACAAGAACATCTACCTCTGATTTATTTCATTCAAAAGGATCACTACAAAGTTTCCAGATGCTCAGACAAAAAGCTAAGAATGGGACATCTCCCCTGGGAACGCAACTGGTTGCTAGCCCTGTCCCTCCGGCGTTAACACCCATGGGAACAGCTCAGTCGTCAGCCAGTGAACTTCTTTGTTCAATATTAGATTTCATCATCCGTATTCTTGGTAAGACAGCCATTAGGGTGTCTTTTTTCTGATGAATTAGATTAGCTCCTAGCTTGCTCAATTCTGGCGCTGATTATGATCAGAGAACCACGTTGTTGTTGGCGAACTTTTGGAATCAAAATCAGCCCAACAAGGTGACGTTACTAACACGCCTAAGTCTATGAATGGGGACATAACCTGGAATCCAGATTCTGAATCTTCTCAAATTACTGGTGGATTTAGTGTTGGCTTTTCCTTGACAGTCGTACAGGTAGCTTTCAGCTGCTGTATTCTCTTTCTAGTTTTCAGCTAAATTTTTTGGTTTCTTGTTATCTTAAAATTACAGTTCAATGGAACTTTTATAACTTTGATTGTTAATCTTTTCTGTTTGGAGAAAGAGTGAGTGCCAACAGCTTATATGCGAAATTCTGCGAGCAACTCCAGAAGCTGCAACTGCAGATGCGGCTGTCCAAACAGCTAGGCTTGCAAACAAGGCTCCTGTAAAGGAAAAAAGGTAAATAAGATGTATCAGTATACATGGATGCATCCAATATAGTGGAACATCCTCATGTCGCTCCTTAGTTACATAAGCTTTAACTTTGTGATTAACAAGGTAGACTACCATCCTTGCCACTTGTTCTTATGGGCTTTATGGCTAAGTCTCTATGGGTCGTGGACTGATTAGCTCAGGAATTGGTAGCATCATTTTGCGAACCAGACCAGATTTTGGTTAATAATTTGTTTGTTCTTAGCTTAGTTCGTTTCTTAGGCAAGCTCATTGTGATGCAAACATGAAAGAGGATATTATTATGGCCATATATAAGTTTTATATTCATTATCATTTTTTTTCCGATCCTGCTTCTTCTTCCAGCTCGTGTAGAAGATGCCGCAGATATAACACTTCTGTGGTGCCGTGAGCAATTGTTCGGTATTCCGCTTCCGAACTTGATCGTGAGACCACGCTTTGCTTCTTGCTCTTCCACGACACTAAATTTTCGCCAATGAATATTGAATAGCCGGATGTGGAACGTCGATATGTAATGCTCGCATCCTAGTCAGCATCTGTAAAATATCAAGACGGCTATGCCCTTGATTCTCCATCCGAACTCCTTTCCAGGATTCTGAGCTAGATAACGCAAGATCCTGAGAACTGCATGCCAATGCGGAACTTGTGGAGAAGCCATAAATCTACTTACAACACTTACATCAAAAAAAGTCGGGACCGGTCATGACTGCCAAGTAGTTGAGTTTTTCAACCACTCGACGATACTGATCAGGTTGGCCATCACAAGGTTGTAAAAGGCGCTAGTCGGTAGTCGGACGGACACCGAGTGCCTAGCACCTAGCTTGCCTAGGCCGCTGTCTAGGCGGGCGCCTAGGCGGCCATGGTTCAAAGAAAAATAGCCTCCTAAAAAATCTACTGAAAATTGTAGAAAAAGTCTATAAAACCCCAAACATACTTAGTTGGGGGTCGAGGAGCTAGGCGGGCGCCTAGCGGACATCGGGTGGCACCATGTGCCTAGGCGGCCGCCTAGACCGATTTTTAGAATAGAGGGCCATCAATATCCCTTCATCGGGAAGTAACTTTACCCCTGGATCCATGGGTGAGGTTGCTCCCTTAGTTTGCATCGTTCCTGCTTCAATTATGATGTGAAGCACATATTTTCGCTGAGACATGACAATGTCCTGCTTTTCCCTTGTGACTTCAATGCCCATAAAGTTGTTCAACGCTCCCATACCTTTGGTCTGAAACTGTTCACTAAGAAACTTTTTGAGCCCTGCAATACCATTGCTGTCATCTCTTGTAATCGCAATGTCATCAACATAGATGCCAAATAATATTCTTTTAGCTGATGTCTATCGGTAAAATACCGAATGATCCTTCTTCGATTGACACATGCCAAACTGAGTAACGACATATAAAAATAGACCAAACCAAGCACGAAATGATTGTTTGAGACCATAGAGGGTCTTCTGCTGATAGCATACTTTACCCTCCCTTGCAACGAACCCAGGAGGTTGCACCACATACACTTCCTCCTCAATGTTCCCATGAAGAAACACATTCTTCACATCTAACTGAAGTATGGGCCAGTTATAGCGAACAACTAAGGCTAGGAGTACACGCACATAAGTCATCTTGGCAACTGGGGACAATGTACGTGGCGAGTCGTTGAGCAGTGGCCAGTCATCGAGGGCTGGTGGCGGGTCGGGGGGCTGCAGTAAGGGGGGTGGGTCGTTGGCAGTGGAGGCGGTAAGGGTCGTGGACAATGGGGGGGGGGATCGGGCTGCAGTGGAGGCGGAGGGCTGGGGGTGTTTGAGAAGAATAATAGGAGAGCAGCAAGAAACAGGGAAGAGGGGGAGGGGCGGGTTTTGGGGAGAGAGCTAGGGTTTGGCTTTGATACCATGTAGAGAAGAATAATAGGATAATGGGATGCTCTTTATTGATGAATGAGTTACATATATATAGTGGAGAGTGAGCCTCTCACTTATGTATCTACCCGATGTGGGACTGAACATAAGACTAAAAATAATACTTAACATTATTCTTTGGCTGGTCTTAGGAATCCTTTTTAATTGACATCTCCTATTTCGAGCAACATCCTTTGATAATCATACAACAAACTGTTCAAATCATTTGCACTTGCATCAAAATCATATCAGATGTTCACATCCTCCTTTTAACCCTTCAACACAGACCCGATGCCAGTTCTAGATGATAGGAAATAAACTGAAAGTTGTAGCTTTGATACTTTAAGCAAAACCTGCCTGGTTTTTACTTAAAAATGAATAACGAGATTAATTTTTTATTCAAGAAAGAATGTGATTACATACCACGGTAGAGTGTAGGTCCCCTTCTTTTATAGACCTCAAAAGGCCCGAATCTTGGGATTTTTTGCTCATTTACTCTTTGGCGTAATGTGTCATTGAGATGAATACAATTTCCTATAACAAATTGTATTATCATGCCTTTTTGTCTAGACTCTTTATACTTTATAGTATAGGGGAACTTGGAGGTGTTCCTTGGTTGCCAGAGCTTAAACTGCAATCCAAAAGGTATGTCTACCTACCTTCCCAACTGGTCACCTAGGGCATGACCCTCTGATGCTCATAGCTACCTCAGTTGGGAATTTGGGACCAACATAGAGGGTTGACAGTCGATTATAAAACTTTGTCAAATCTTGTATGAAGCTTTGTTATGCTTCACAGCCAACCCCATTTTGACGAGAGAAGGCATGAATGATTGGTGATGAGAAGATCCAAATCAATATAATCTTAGATTAAAGCATTAAAAGGAAAGATCAGAATCTTATCAGAATACAGATGGGACTTTCTTTTGATACTTGGTACATTGTACAAATATGACACAAATTTTAAGATTGCTTAATAAACTTAAAAGGCCCAACACGGCATACATCTTTAATATATACTGTTGTCTTGAAAGTTGCCGGGGACTAATCAAGAGGATAGATACCATGGCACTAGATGTGCATCACCCTTTTCTGATCCTTCCTCTCGTACTTTACTTACCCCCCTCAAGTAATCATTTCTCTAGACACCTATCTGGACTCATGCACTAGAGAAAATCCTAATAGAATATAAAGGTAATGCAATTAAGATAAGAAAAGCTAAAGAAAGCTTAATCTAATGGCTCCTAATTATCGACAATATCCAAGTCTATGTGATCCCACATCAATCACTTCTTTAGCATCAAGCTTGTCTTTAAGCATTCAGGAGTATGGTGAATCTTCTTCTACCTGTTCATGGGGAAAAACTTGTTCTACAAAAGGAAAGCTTTGTCGTAATTTCATTCTCCTCGCTATTTAAAGCGGACATACATGCTAAATCTGGAAGAGATCTTGCAAGTATCAAGATGATGCTACATATGGATCCAATGTTGGATATTGTGATGGGTATAATATAAGATATTCATAGTCAATAGGCGTAAAATATTTCCACCTCTTTGCTCATCATTTCGTACATTTTGTCACCATTTCTAAATTCTAAAAAGGCCTTCCTAGTGCCAAGAGGCGCCCACTAATGCAGGGTCTTGTGAGGTTCAAGACGTGCACATCCTTACCCCCCACCCACCCAAATTTATGGATGGACTGTTTTCACAGCTCAAAATCACATCCTTGAAGATGCAAGCAACAAGCCCAATCGTTGCCGCCCTGCACAATTTCTAAATTCTCATTTTTAAAAAATATTCGAGGAAATCATCAATACCATAGATGATCAACAGGTGTTTTTGACTTGTTCTTTTTGAGACTTAAGTTGAAATCCGTGGTATAACTTACTAGATGTTCAAGAAAATTGGTGTCAACGCCCGAATCATGCACGTCTCCCTCATGACTTAACGCTCAAAATTGACACTTCGCATAGGTTTTCGAAACCGAGTCTCGTCTCTATCAGGTCTTAGGGGGCATTTAGCTTCTAAAGTTGAACGTAGGTAACTAATGGCTTTTCAATTGTGCAAATATTGGCATTACTATTGGCTACATGACGAGTTAAGTGCAATACTGTGTAGTTTTAAGTAGCTCCAACTGAGCGAGAGCCAGTGTTCTGAAAAAGAATCAATCAGTGATTGATTGGCCAAGTTGTCACCCACTTGATCCAACTAAGGGTAGCCAGTTAATTAAAAAATTCAACTGTCAGCGTAATTGTGATTAATTGGCCAAGTAACAAATTAGTTGCTAAGTAGGCATGGACAGCACATAACAGTAACCGCTTGGTATAACATTGGTTATAGTTGTCTGAGATGATTTGGACATGTTAAAGCGGGCCTTTGATGCAACAGCTAACAACAAATAGGTTTGTACTTAGAAGTTGAAAAGTTGATACAACATGAGGTGGACAAAAAAGAACTTATACAAGGTAATAAGTGTGGTTAGTAACGTTTCAGGAGAAGTGGATCTTAATATGCCGGATGGTGTATTGTTTGTTCATCCCCTGTGTGTTTGTAAAGTAAAGAAACCACTTATAATTTAGCTTACTTGCTGCCATGTTTACTTTTATCATGCGAGTTGTTTCTTGTCCACAGCCAAGAACTAGATCATTTTTTCTTGGCTTTCATATGCCAATCTTCTTTGTAGCCCTTATTCAATGATCATATTAAGTCATAACGTTGTAGTTTCACAACTGTTCACGGATTCCTTGTATTAACTATATAGTGAATATATTAGTAGTTTGGCCTCAAATAGTTTAGATGAGATTTTCATTTTTGGTTTACAGGGATGGATCTGAAGGCCTTTCTTTTGCTTTTCGCTTTACTGATGCAGCAATGCCTATGCCAAACCAAGGTATACGACTAGCCCACCTATTTGTATTTGATTATTTATTAATATTTCCATCGAATTGGAACATAGTTAGCTATATATCTAACAGTGTTCTAAAAATCGGCCTAGGCGGCGCCTAGGCGCTAGGCGGCCGCCGGCCGCACCGAAAAGGCCCTAGGCGGCCGGCCTAGACGCTGGACGGCCCTAGGCGGCCTATTTTAAAATTTAAAAAAAAAATTTCAAAAAAAAAGACTTACCGGTGGGCCGGTGGTGGTGGCGGCGGCTCTGGTAGTGCTGGTGATGGTGGTGGTGGTGCTTCTGCTGATGGGGGCGGAGGTGGTGGTGGTGCTGCTGCCGGCGGCGGCGGTGGTGCTGACGGCGGCAGCGTCGGTGGTGAGCCGGGAGACGAGAAAGGGAAGAGGGTGAGAGAGGAGAGGAGAGGAAGGAAAGGAAAGGAAAGGAAAAGAAAAGGAAGGAAAAGGAAAAGGAAAAGGAAAGGAAAAGAAAAAAAGGAAAATAATTTTTTTTTGAACTGATGGTAGGCTCGAACAGAGGACCTCCCACCTCCCAACCCATCACTTATAACAAACATGCTAACCAACTTCGCCAAGTATGAGTTTTGTTAATATTTGACATGTACATACATATACACGTTATATCCATATATATGTAAAAAAAAAAATTAGTTCGGCGCCTAGGCGCCCTAGGCGCTAGGCGGACCCTTGGCGCACCGTCCCCGCACAGCGATTTTTAGAACACTGATATCTAATAAGTTTACTGGAAAATGTAAGTAAAAATGTTCAATTGAATATTTTGTTTATGCTGATCAAATGAACTTATGTTAGAGAAATGACCTGAGTTTTTCGCTTTTATTAGTATTTATATGTCTTTCAAAAGAATCTCCTTCGTATGGTAATGTCGTACCTTTTCATTCTTTGGCATAATGTGTCAGAAACTAATGCAATTCACTGTAGCAAATTGTATCCCTTTTACCTCTTCATCTATACTCTTTATAGTCTATAGGGGGGCTTGGAGGGTGCTCCTTAGTTACATAGCTTAAACTACGTAGCCAAAAATACGTCTGCCCACCCACCAACTAGCTGTCTAGGTTTTATGGCATGATCCACTCATGCTCATTTAATTCGGCGACGAATTTGGCACAAAATTGAGGGGATAATGGGTCATGAAAACTTTGTTAATTCTTTTATGGATCTGGCTTATGCTTCATAACCGACCCCATTCTGACGAGAGAAGGCTTGGATGATGATGAAAAAAAAAATCCTCCTTAGTCCACTACATTATTTGTCTTGTGTTGTGAAGTTTCCTTATATGACAATATGTGCATAGGAACCTTGAATCTAAGAAAATTAAAATTGATTCAAGACTCCAAGTTTTGCACTGTATAAGACTGTAAAGTTTGAATTTCTCCTAGCGGGTTCTATATGTGTTGTAGTACTTATGAACGGTGTTAGTTTTCTTTTGACCTGTTTTGTATAAAATCCATGATCATACTAATGCCACATTCATGGAATCCTTATCCAGGACAGTTCACCTGAAAATAATTATATATTTGATGTATTTCAACCACAGTTAAGAATTATTTTCTTGTTAGAAAAATACTCTTTTTGGGATGTTATTATGCTAACCACTGTATCTTTTAGAGGCCAAATATAATTCCATCATACATAAATGTCAGTTACTTGTCAAGTAATGCATCAGTCAGGTCTTCTCTACTGGGTTTGTTAAATGTGTTCATATAATATAGTGTCTATTCCCCCACCCTTTCTTCATGATATTCACTTGTAGTAGTGAGATATGGAGAAAGTAAATGTCAAAGGACCGACTATTTTCTCAGGTAGATGCAAGGGAAAATATGAGGATGAAAAGGCTGCCTGTAATGACCAGTGTAGCCATACTCCATAAATCGTCTGGTTGATTGTATATTTCTATGAAAAGACAAGATTGCACTCAAAAGGTAGCTGATGATGATATGCATTTTTGAGTAACTGGGATCAGGCCTTTATAAATCTATTATTATGTTTAAGTAGCCCCCAAACTGAATTGAATCAGATTTAATTGGCAACCTTGTATCCACAAGCTAAAACACGTTAAACTGACTTCGACTTCAAGTATAAGTGGTTACTCCACTACTTGAAGCTGTTGCTACTGCCTGCTATCTGATATAATTTTTCTTCCCGATATTAAATGGCAATTTTTTTAATATATTTTAGGAGCTGGCCAAGGATGGAGGAAAGGGCCCAACGTACAGCAAGAGGGGTATGGAACTGCAGCTGTGCTTACTGAGCAGGGAATTTATTTGGCAGCGTCAATCTATCGCCCAGTGCTTCAGGTATCACATGCAGTATAATTTATTACATATACATTCTTTTTGCATCATTTAACCCCTTTGTCTAGACTATTTAACCTAGGGGAATCTAGGAGTTTGCCCCTTGGTTCCATAAGCTTAAAATGCACAGCCAAATGGGACACCTACCTATCTGCCAACTGGCCGTATAGGTTTAATGACATGGCCCTCTCATGCTCGTAGCTACCGTGGCTGAGAATTTGACACAACATTGAAGGTTGACGTTAGATTGACAACTAATCATAAGAACTTTGTCATTCTTTTATGTATCTTTGTCATGCTCCATAGCCGAGCCCATTCTGATGGGAGAAGGCTTGGTTGATCATGATTTTATGCTGAGCTACTGTATCATTGCAGTTTACTGACAAAGTTGCATCGATGCTTCCACAAAAGTATTCACAACTCGGGTACGCAAAAATCTTTTCCTTTGCTATTTATCTTTCTGCATTTCATTGAAGCTCTTTCATTTTTAAAGGGTATTTCAATATCATATCTATAATCCTTGTTGCAATCTATATGGAGAAAATTTCAGTTGCTATTCTCATTTGTTTTAATGATATACAGGTAGGTGGCCCCTAATTTGAGAGCAAAGTCGGTTTTTATAAATTTCATTGGAGTTTAGTACCTTCTTTCTTTGTCCTTCATGTGGAAGAGAGAATGAAAAACAAAGCCAAAAAATCAGCATAAAAAGATTTGTTGTTGTCCTAGTTAGTAAGAAAAATACTAAAATTGTTAAATGTTATTGTAGCAGGACTAGATGTGTGGGGAAGATGTTGTATTTGATATTGCTAGGAGGTATTAGGAGGCGCCTTTTAAAAATGGGATCTACCCTTATTGGGATATCATTCCTTTCCGCTCTTTGGTTTAATGTCCAACAAATGAATACAATTCAATATAGCAAATTGCTTCATCTTACCTGATCGTCTTCCCTCTTTTCTAGTATTGGGGAAGTTGGAGGGTGCTCATTGCCTGGATGTAAACTACGTGGTCCAAAAGGTAACTTTACCTACCCAACAACTATCCTTCTAGGTTTTATGGGAAGACCCTCTATTGCTCATACTTATTGGCTAGGAATTTGGTACTGGTGTAGAAGGTTGAAGTTAACCACTCAGAATTTAGTTAATTCTTGTAAATCTTCTTAATCTCCTTTGACAATTTGAAAACCTTGGATGATTTGATGATGAAGGCAATGTTGAGGATTTACCCTGATCAAGAAATAGATGAATCTGAAACAGAGCAACATTGTGTAAAGGGGGAACTGGAAAATGCTGGAGTACTATGCATCTCAGGAATACCCATACAATGGAACTTGATAACTTATATGATTCAGTATAAAGCCAGCCATAGTGTGTAAAAATGTTGGGCAATCAATAAAAACTATATGAAAAACTGAATGTATTTTGAAATAACAAAAGATATATGAGAAACTGCAGAACAAGGAACAAACTGGGTAAGAGGTATTAGTTTTTCGGGTTGAAATGTGGGAAAACAATCAAAGATGGGTCCTCAGACATGTGGACTAGAGGCCTGTGCATTACTTGGGTAATGCTACTGTGGTCAGAAGTATATAAAACATGTACCTGAGATGGTCGAAAAGAGAAGCTGATGTTATGTTGAACCTAGCAAGTGAAATAATGTTGAATGTGCAAACAGGATTCATGTCACTGACTCTAATTATTGGGGTTGAAGGCTGTCTTTCGAGTTATATGTTGTTGTATCAGTAACCCAAGTTTGTATCTTGAAGTTCTCAAATGAATGTTAAATAAGTTGACTATGATATTCATATGCTTGAATCTTATAAGCAAGTCCTCATGCGGTCATCTAGTGTAACTATTGTCTTACCTTACATTCATAATGGTTCTTATTTTTTAATTTCCAATTCATATTTTATGGTATTTGGGAACGTCAATCCTTTACACTCTTTGGCTTAATGTATTATATAGATGAATGCAGTTTCCTATAGCAAATTGTATCATCTTATCTCTTTATCGAGACTCTTTATAGTCTAGGAAACTTGGAAAGTGCTCTTTGGTTGCTTGAGCTTAAATTGCATAGCCGAAAAGATACGTCTATCCACTCGCCAACTGGCCGTCTAGGCAGGGCCGGTCTAGAGTTTTTGGGTGCCCTGGACAAAAATAAAAATGGTGCCCCTCCTAAAAGATATATACATAGGGAAAAAAATATGAAAAGTCCTGAAGAGAAAAAAGGAAAAGCCAACAACACTAGGCCTTGAACCTGTAACCTTTTACATAGAAGGTGTAAGTGAAAACCAACTATGCTAAGCAAGTCATTATGTTGTATTGTATGAGCACTAATATTTTAAATAATACCGTAGGTTATATATTATATATATATATATATATATATATATATATATGGCGCGAATGAAAGCCCCGCGGGGAAAGTCCCGTCCCCTGCACCATCAGATCAGGGGGCCCGCGTGGAGCCCCCGCGTGCGCCAGCTAGATGGGGCTCCGAATTCGAACCCATATATATATATATATATATATATATATATATATATATATATGGAACAAGGTAATTGTGTTACAGACTTCTGGCCGAAGGCCTACCTCGGCCCAAAGGCCCGTACCCACACTTGTATCGCAACCGCATCATCCGGCCTGCACTCACATTTATTTACCCCACATGAAATTAAATGTGCTTCCCCCGTTGCTCGAACCTGCAACCTCTTAGGGGGATATGTCTCACTCTAATCACTTGAGCTAGAGGTCACTGGCCATATATATATATATATATATATATATATATATATATATGAAAAAGGTAATTGTATTAATTTAGCAAAATCTTACAATCAATCTAATTAGTTGGTAGTTTAGCCATCTAACACACCCACCTCATGCTCTACATTATGTAAAATTCCAATGCTAGAAGTCTCAAGACCCTAAAAAATTCGTCGGTTTCGTTCCTTCCATATGTGCCAGACCGCTGCAGACAAACGAATCCTTGCTTCCTTAAACCCCTTTGCACCTTTACTTCTCACTTGCTTCAACTCAGCGATCACTCCATCTATATCCCAGATGCCATCAAACGCCAGATTTATCTTTCTACCCTACTCAAGTAATATCTGTGCATAGAGCGGACAGTGGAAAAATAAATGCAACAAGGACCGATATAAGATACATCCTTGGCCGTTCACCTGCACACCGAACCTCGCCAACCGATCCAAAGTTAATAGGCGACCCAACCGCACCCTCTACATGCATAATTGCATCTTCCTGGCCGTCCCCTTCACCTATATGAACTCCGATTCTGCCATAGGTACTTGCTGACCACGTACAACCTTGTATACTCTGCTATGCTCGAACTTACCACTCAGAGCATCTTTCCATACCCACATATTTGCATGCAAGCTCTCATCTATGTGTAGTGATCTGATTAGATCTCCTAACTGTCTCGCCCACGTATGGCCCTCAGGATGCCAAGCATCGTCCACAATGAGACTGCCGACTCTCTGCTGTTCAGTTACCGGACCACATACAAGCCGACTACAACGATCAGCCAGACTTTGATGCTTAACCCATGGGTCAAACCACAAATTCGTAGTCGACCCATCTTTGAAGGATCTAAGCACCTCCCGTTGTACTGCCTGCCTATTGAAGTAACATTGTTTTAAAAGTCACCGAATCATTACTATTACCATGGTGCACCCAAAAGTTTGCCCCCTTCAAGTACCTGCACTCCATCCATTCGGACCAAAGATGTCACTGTCTGCCGCAATCCAGCTTGTAGTAGACATTTTTGGAAATCCTGTAGAATATAATCCCACCACCCTGCCCCCTTCTTTTTCATGTCTATATAGGAGGGCATTAAAATCCCCCGTTATCACCAATGGAAGCTTATACTGGACTTCCGTCTTCACACTAACATGGCAGATATCCTGCCACAATACCCCCCTCCGCGTCTGTCATTATGTCCATACGCATCACCAAATGAACCGGAAACCTCCCTTATTTGCGAAGGTAACCGCTATGAGTTGCTCGGACACATGTACCACTTGCCCCTTCCAACTCCTAGTATCCCATTGAACCCAGATCTTCGCCATGTCGCGTAAATGTAGATTATTCACCTGTTTCCAATGAGCTGGGGTTCTCTTTACCAGTATCCTCTCCGACTTAATTTTTGTTTCCAGGAGTGCATTAATGCATCCTTCTTCCTTTCTAATCATATCACAGATCTCCCTCCATCTTTCCACCGAGCATGCCCCCCTCACGTTCCAGGAGATTACTGACATTGATGATAGACGAGATCCTCATCAATTTCCTTCGAGTTGCTAACTGAGGTATTAGCCAACTCGATCTGTATCTGAGTTGCCTCCTACGCTGTGCATGACACGAGATGCTCACCTGCAAGTTCTTGAATACTCTCCTCCCACCGAGGATTCTCTATGCATAATATACCACCCCCCGGATGTACAGAGCAAGTTCTTTCTCCCCTATCCTCCCGTTGATCCATGCCGACGCGTCCCTCGTCCTCCCGAGTAGGGCCTGCGTGCGGTTTCCTACTTCTCGTGAAGACCTCCATCCCCGTTGTTACTTTTTTAGCTCTACCTGCAGCTCTGTTACTTGGTCGTCCATATATATATATATTATTTTTATATATATATATATATAATATATATATTATGTTTTATATATATATATATATATATATAGCAGCCCCGGGTTCGAGCCCTTCCTCCGTCCGGGATGGCTGGGTGGTTGTGCCACGGTCCCGGGCGGGTCCCAATGGACGTGTGTGTGGGGTAGGGGGGGATATATATATATATATATATATATATATATATATATATATAAAGAAATCTAATTTTTTTGGTGCCCCTCAAAATTATGGGCCCTGGGCAGGTTTTATGGCATCTCTCTCTCATGCTCGTAGCTACCTTGACTAGGAATTTGATACCATCATAGCCGGTTGATGTTAGCTGGGCAGCCGGTCATAAAACTTCATCAGTTCTTTTACGGAGGTTTCTTATGGTCTGATGGGAAGGCTTGAATGATGATAATGATCAGTTTTTGTGGATGTGGTGCCTAAGATATTCTATTCAAAAAGTTCAAGTTCAGGAGGTGTGTGTTGAAGTCCCATAGAACTTGGAATTTGGTAATACATATCTGATTCATGTTAACTGTTAAATATTTCTATTATGTTGTTTATCGCCTGATCTCCTTTATATTCAGTGGGGAATAAATAGATCCGACTTATGTATGTTCCAAAAATCATGCTAGAAGGCATATAGTGTACTAGTTTCTGAAATCTCACAAATCAATATTGGCAATAAGAAAGCAATGGTCGGTTCTCCTGATTAATGGACAAAGCACTAGTTATTCACCTCATAACTTTGGGAGATGATGAAATGATCATCGCCATGTTAGGACATCTCTGCAAGTGCAAGCATATATTTTCTTTACAACCTGGTACTATATAAAGGGTGCTTTCATTAGGCTATTTTATGCATGCAGAAAACATCAATTCATACAAGAACGAATACGCTATCCAGAGCTAGTAAGCCGATCATATGTGCATGATGGGAACATGTTATTTATGCATTATATGATCTTTGTTGCTGTGCATTGACTTTCAGCATTAAAAAAAAGTGATATCCATTTCCTTTCTTACTTGAATTGTTGTCCAGTGGGATATTTATTTCACCTAAGGAACATTCACATAGTTTCACTAGGCTTTCATCAGACAATGGGCATATCTTGGTGTTGTTGAATTGGTCGCTAGTGTCTTTTCTTCACTGGAGACTGAACTTGTGTATAGTAAGGAGATCTCTGTCTCCTTTTTTCTTTCTCCTGGTGATGTTTTGAAAGTATTCTTTTGCAAAATAAATAAGGAGAATAGTTAAAGTGCTCTATAAATAGCAAATTTATAAGTTATAGAGCAAATCTTTAAGTAAGGTTACTTATACATAATCAGGAGAAGTTAACTATCCTTTGATCTTTAAGTGGCGAGGACACATTGATCTGCTGCTCCCAAAATTGATAATGAAGTATTGTCAAGTTTTTGATGTTTCTCCTTTAATTTGAATAACCGTGTTATTTAAAATCTTTCTAGACCATGGATCTTACCTATGGATATGCTCATCATATGCACACTACAGAAACACAAACATATCTTCTGCTAGCATCATAAACTTCATGATTGTTAGCTATACTGTTGATAAAAACTTTTAAGATCCATTAATGTGCATCTCATAGAGAATAAATATTTCCTTTTCATTTATGAGTTTTAAGTTGGATTTATTCAGTGTTCTAAAAATCGGCCTAGGCGCCCGCCTAGGCGCCGCCTAGGCGCTAGGCGGCCGCCGGCCGCACCGAAAAGGCCCTAGGCGGCCGGCCTAGGCGCTAGGCGGCCGTAGGCGGGCCTAGGCGGCCGTAGGCGGGCCTAGGCGGCCGTAGGCGGGCCTAGGCGGCCGTAGGCGGGGCCTATTTTAAAATTTCAAAAAAAAAAATTCAAAAAAAAGTCACCGGTGGTGGTGGTGGTGGCTCTGGTGGTGGTTATGGTGCTGCTGCTGCTGATGCTGACGGCGGCGTCGGCGGCGACGTCGGCGGTGGTGGTGTTGGTGGTGGTGCTGTGGTGGAGGCGGTGGTGGTGGTGCTGTGGTGGAGGCGGTGGTGGTGCTGTGGTGGTGCTGTGGTGGTGGTGGTGCTGTGGCGGTGGTGGTGGTGGTGGTGGTGGTGGAGGCGGTGGTGGTGGTGGTGGTGGTGCTGTGGTGGTGTGTGGTGGAGGCGGTGGTGGTGAGGAGAGATGAGAGAGCAGGAAAGGAAAAGGAAAAGGAAAAGGAAAAGTAAAGGAAAGACAGGAAAGGAAGAAGGAAAAGGAAAGGAAAAGGAAAAAGAATGGAAAAGGAAAGGAAAAAGAAGAAATAAAACTTGAGGCTCGAACAGTTGACCTCACAAACCCAAATCCATTACTTAAACCGAATATGCTAACCAACTTCTCCATTAAGACTTATGTTAACATACGACATATGCATATATATATGTTATATACTTATATATGTATAAAAAAAATTCAGTTCGGCGCCTAGGCGCCGCTAGGCGCTAGGCGCCCTAGGCGCTAGCGGCCCTTGGCGCACCGTCTCCGCGTAGCGAAATTTACAACATTGGATTTATTATCTGTTTTCTTTCCCTTTTGGGTCCATCTATGTTGAAATTTGATTTATGAACTCTTTAATCTATAGAAATGATGGTTTGCTTTCGTTCGTGGAGAACTTTCTGAAGGATCATTTTCTACCAGCAATGTTTGTAGACTATAGAAAATGTGTCCAACAGGCCATCTCAAGTAAGCATTAATCATACTCATGTTTTTTTTTTCCGTTATGAACGTGTAAAGTTTAAGCTTAATAGTTCATATTACTTTGCTTGTGAGATCTTGCATAACTGGTGCAGCCATTTCCTCTGCCTGAAGGCAGTTCTTTTTGTGGGCCCGCTCCACATGCAAATGCTCTTCATTTTCTTGGAATTGAAAACTCTTAGGTCCCCATTTAAAGTTATGAATACTTGCTCTACTATCCAGTATTTAGTAGTTGTGTTCGCTTTTTTTTTTTAATCACTTTGCTACTGTTTTTTGATGTTCCACAATAAGCATGCGTGATTTGCCCATGAATGGATAGAAGTCGCTGTTTTCATTTTTCAACTTTTGTATTGATGTGGAAGGCTAGAAGCTCTTTGAGGTTACCTTGAAAGTGAAGTACTCAATCTCAATAGAAGGTTCTTTTATCGACCATTTACATCTGGTTTTTCTAGGGTAGGTCTCCTTGGTTATGTTTCACATGACTAATTATATCATGGAAGTTTCCTATTTGGTTCTAATTGAATATTACTTCCTTCATATGTCGTTTTAAGGGTTACCTAACCATAATTAAGTAATTGAATCGTCATTATTTGAATTCAGTGTTAATCATTACCCTTTCTATAGACAAGTAGTTATGATTAGCACTTCCGTCTATTACACCATCACTAGACATCACCGTTGTGTTCAGTAGAAGATTTTTTTTCTATTCATTTCCACTCTTAATATTTATTTGAGAAGAATTATTTTACTCATGAAGGGCCTCCATCATTTTCTCTCTCAAGTTTATCTTGAATGCATATGGTGAGTATTCCATATGTATAACTCGTATGTGGGGTAACAGATAGATATAGAATAAACACTAATGGTAACTAGAAAGAATAATTGTCTAGTAGTAGCAAAGGTACGTGATGTGATAACGAATCTCTCTAATGAAGTAACTATCATGAGAACAAATGGAAAGATGAATATCTTCCTTGTCACCATAGGCTTACATCATTGGATGGCAAGTACATTCCTCTTTGGCTTTGCTATGGATTATATTATTTGGCATATCGTGGCCACGAGGTATATTCATTGTAAATTATATTGCAGTAGTTGATATGAGCTTATAGTGATTAATTCGAAGTTTCATACATGGAAGATGTTTTGAAACTTCTAGGGTTTAGAGTAGATAGAGTGAAGACAGACTATGAGAATGTAAACTAGCAGGATATATGAGTTATAGACAAAGGAAAGAATACTCATTCATAGATGGATGGGCAGTAATACAGTAAAGAATAGGATAATAAATGAGTGCATCCGTGGGAAGTCAGAAGTAGTATACTCGAGGATAAGGCAAATTTGCCCAAGATGGTTGAGCATGTGCAAGGGATACCAGTAGATCACCAATCAAGGTGATATACTCTTAGTTGAAGAAGCTGCTGGAAATGAACTTGGAATGAGGCTCTGAAAAAGGAATTACATTTGTTAATCTTAGAGAGGAAATGGCCCTTAATAGGGCAGAACGGAAGTGAAGAGTTTACGTTTCTAACCCCAATAAATTGGTTTAAATATTTTGGTCTTTGTTCTTATTGGTGTAGAGTACTCATTTTGTCCAAGAGGTACCTATCAGTTACTATTTCCATGACTTGGGCATATTCATCCATCATGAAAGCAAGATTGCTGTGAAAACCTTCTAGAATTGGAAAGTGGAGAACTGTGATGGAGTTCTAGATGGCTGCAATATACCCATAACTGAATTTTTTAAGGTCCAGTTTTGAATCAAGAACCTTTCTTTCCAAGAAATAAATGTAAGAAATGAATGGAAGTTAGATTTACCTTTTATCTACGGTAAAATGAGAGAATATTAGTTGAGATGACGTAGACATGTGCAATTACCAGTTAAGAGTGATGGGAGAAGGTGCCAGTACAAGTGATTAGCCAGTGTGGACTTGGATAAAGGCAATAAAGAAAGTTTGATTATTGGCCCTTGACGTAACTCGACCAATGGAAAGTGTACATTTGCCGACTTGGATAGTTAGGCTGTGTTGTTGTTTTGTACTGTATAACAACACCTTATAGACAAAAGCTGGACTAGAGACCCCTCCTAAGGAAGAAGGTAAAGGTGGACGAACCCACTCCACGGTTCTGCAATAGCTAGTTAGGCGCCCGAAGATGACTGTTAGGGAGCCCACTCCATGGTGACCGTGCCGGGAGGGGCTCTTAACTTCAACTTCAATGGTTTGGATCTATGTAAAATCCAAACGGTTTGGAAATCTATACAAGAATCCAATGTTTTAAAATGCACAAGGTGCAGTCGAGGTACTAGGATCCTCTTGAGCCTAGGGCCCTAGGCGCGAGCGCATGCCGAGACATGGGCTTCAACGAGGCAAAGCACACATTTTTAGTTTTTTTAGTATAGTTTCAAATGAACAATCATATTTTGTCTAATCAATTCATAACACCATTAAAATAGTAAAAAGTGGAGTACATAAAATCATAAAGATAACAATTAATTGTTAACTATCATAAAAACTCAGAACAAACTGTCACACCTTCATAATAACATGAAATTGACAATCCTAAAAATCATCATCATCCATATTATCATCACCAACACTATCGATGTTTTTGTTTCTTTCATCATCGACAACCTACAATACAAAACCTATTTTGATTAACTTGATACATTAGACAATGTTTCTATTCTTTGGATCCGGTTGGTGACAATATTTTCAACCGTGAACTTTTCTTGACCGACTTGTTAACATTAAAAGTCATAGTAGAAATATATTAATTAAATAGAAAACTTAGTTAAGTTATTATATAAATACTAGAAAACTACTAAAACATAATATAAAAATAAATAAACAAAAAAAGGAAAAAAAACTAGGTTAACGAGCATTGTGTTCTTCATATGCGCATCAAAAAGTAGGCATGAGGCAAACACATCAAAACTAGAGGCGCGGGCTTAGGGGAATGAGCCTCGCTTCATAAAAGTTGAGGCACAAGGGTGATTCTCGAGCCTCATGCTCGTCTAGTTGCAAGCCTTTAAAATATGCTAGAACCCAATCGTTTGGGTTCTGTTTTTAGAACCCGAACCTGAATGAAAATCGGGTTTAGTTGACTGGCAATGTCATATATTATATATATATATATATATATATATATATATATATATATTTAGTTGACTGGCAATGTCATACATATATATATATATATATATATATATATATATATATATATATATATAATTGGAAAAAGGTACTTGTAATATATATATATATATATATTAAAAATTTACAGAGTCTACAAGATCTTGGGGGAGACTTGAAGTTCTCCATCTCTTTTACATCAAATTCTATATTGTGAATCACCCCAATAATGAGCGTAGTCACCAACTCAAAAATCCTATTGTTTCTTTCCTTCATATATGCCAGACCGCAGCCGCCAACCGAATCATTGTTATTTTGTACCACTGGGAATCCCGATTCTTTTCGGCCATGATATCTGCTATCTCCTCCCTCCAACTTCAAGAGCCATGGAACTGTATGCTGAGCTGGGTACACTGATGCTGCCAAACGGATGATGAGAATGAGCATCTAAAAAAGATGTGCTCCATGGATTCGAGATCTAGTTTGCACAGCTCACACAATGATGATGGGATCTGCATACCAAACCTCACCAAGCGGTCCCGAGTAAGCAACTTCTCAAGACAGAGTTTGTATAAGCAAAGTTGTATTTTGGAGGCCACGCCTTTGGTCCATACCACCGGTACCAGCTCCATGGGAGGATGAGTCTCCCTAATAAACGTGTAGATAACCGATTAGGAAAAGATGTGCTGTCTAGTGTCTGTCCACACCCATCGATCCCCTTCCGGATACTGTATCCACCTGGACCTCTTCAATCTCCTGTCGAAACTGTCGCGTCATAGGGTGGAGATCCGTTCTCCACACACCCTCCCACAAAATAGTGCTCACCCGGACCCTCCTTTCCGCCGCTGGCAACGCTTGCCAACCAACACGATCCGCCAAGCTCTGACGGTTGATCCAAGGATCATACCATAGGTCAGTAGCTTCTTCGTCTGTCATCACTCTAGAAATAAGCCCCTTAACGTACTCCGATGGGATAGTAAATTCTTCCAAGTAATAGAGTCGTTGCTATTGGCTCGAACTTTCCAGAAGGACTGGTCCTTCATATACCTCCCCTTCATCCACACCCCCACAAGGAGCCCTGGACAAGAAATCGCCAAGCCTGTCTCAATCCCGCAGTCTCACGCAGGATCCTCAAAGACTGTAGACCGACACCTCCCTCCTCCCGAGGTCTGCAAAGAGTCGTCCAACCTATAGAGTGTAAGCCTCCTCTCCAGATAAAGTTGGCACATAGTCTTTCAAATTTACTAATGATCGCAACCGGCAACATGAGAGTCTGTAACCAGAATCGAGCGATAGCATAGATGACGGATCGAACCAGCTCGATGCGCCCTCCAAAGGATAAGCTTTGGGCATTCCACCCCTCCAGACGATGCTGAGCGTAGTCCACTAGACTTTGGCATTCGGTCTCTCTGACGTAGTTGATAGATAACGGAATTCCCAAATATCTGACTGGAAGATCTCCCTTCTCTATACCAAGAAGTAGAGCCTTCTCTTCCTTCTGCAGACAATGCTTGTTGAAACAGGCCATACTTTTATCCTTGTTCAGTTGTCGCCAGTTATTGTGCCAAACCGTTCCATAATCAAGTTCAGAGCCATAATTCCACGTCGCAAATGAACCAGAAAGACCAGCAAATCATCCGCATAGATAAGATGGGATACCTGAGGATGTACCCGCTTATATAGTAGGGATATGACGTCTATGAATCGCCACGTCCATGAGTGATGTGAAAAATTCCATGACCAGGGTGAAGAGGTATGGCGAAAACGGATCCCCTTGCCGAAGCCCTCTAGAACTGCTGAAGAAACCATACGATTGGCCCCTAATTAGGACATAGAAGGAGGGAGTGAAAATGCAAACCCGAATCCTATCAACCCAAGCACGATCAAATCCCATAGCAAGCATAATATGGCACACGAACTCCCTATTGACCGAGTCATATGCCTTCCGCAGATCAAGCTTGACACACACTTTATCTCCTCCAGATTTGTTGAAGTCCCGAATCAACTCGTGAGCAAGCAACCTGTTATCCGCAATAGACCGTCTATTCACAAAAGCCGCCTGATTACTAGACACCGGTGTAACACCCAGTTTTCTGAAATTGGGATATTTTTGAAAATTTATTATTTTATTATTTATTAATGGTATTTTAGTCATGATATGATTTTTGGTGATTTTTAGTTATTTAAACCTATTTTCTAAGTCATGACTTATGACTTTGTGATTTTACTAGTATAACCCTAGTGTAAACCCTAGAGATTTCATAACCTAGAGACTACCATGACCATGTAAGCCTAACCAAGTGATTAGGATACCATTTTAGCACTTTTCAGCCTAAAGGGTATTTTGGTAATTTTCTAGGATTTATTTGAAATTATTTGTATTTATGTGTTTTTATTATTTTAATTATTGATTAGTGTCATGTTAGTCCCTAACCTAGTTTAGCACTAATCTAGAGGTTAGCCACTAACCTAGAAGACTAATGTTAGATGTTAGCTTTATGTGTAAATATCTAGTTAGAAATATCTAGATATTTTACTTTTAGATATTTAGAAACCTAGAAATATCTATTCCCTTAGTCAAAGCCTTAAGGGCTAAGTTAGCAAGGTGGAGGGGACCCTAAATATCTACCTCCTACCCCCCCATGGCAGCCAACCCATGCCCCCATCCTATATCACACCCCCCTTCATTCAAGCCTCTTTTCTTTCACAAAAACCCTAGTTTTTCCTACAACTTCACACCCTCACAATTCAATCAATTTAGCTCCAAATTGAGCCAAATTTCTTGCATTGGAACCCCCCACTATTGAGGATACTAAGGGAGGCTAGCTAGCAAGGTTGATCATCATATTGGCATCACCAAGAGAAGTGGACACCCCCCCTATTCTAGGCTTTCCATTGAGTTTTGCACTCATAGGTAAACACCCTCAAACCTAGTAATATTGTAATTTTTCTTCATAATGCATGCATATAGGTATACCCTAACTGTAGGTCAAGTTTGGTAGGAAATAGATTTGGTTTGGTGTCCATATCGGACACGTATCTGTGCTTAAATTACAGTGTTTGGTGAAATGCCACTTAGGAATAAAAGTTGTTGTTTTTCAAAACAAATTACACATTTGGGTAGCCCTTGGCATGCTGATCACGAAACCCTATGACTGAGCACATTTCTGTGCTGTGTCCGTGTCCAAAATGGACACGAACTCGCAGCACGAGGCTACGCGCGCGTCCTGCTACCACGCTGCTCGTGCTCACTGTACAGAGCACTAGGACACGTAAAATTTGACATGGACACGGGGGCAATGTCTGCGAACATGCCCCCAAGGTTTCGTGTCACGCCGTGTCGTGTCGAGTGAGAAATCTCACTCGCACGGGACACGCACTGCACTGCACGCGCACATTTTCTTCACTGACACGCGACTCGTGTCGCACGGACATGAGTCGTGGACACCTCGTGGTGACACGTGTGTGTTAGCCCAACACGTGGGCTACACGTGGACATAACCACGAGGCCCCACGTGGCTCGTGTCGTGTCCACGAGACACGTGCACCGCTGCACGACGCGGTGCTAAACCGCGTGTATCAGTCGAGTTTTCTCGACTGATACGGGTCTCGTGTCGACGCATGAGGACACGTGGACACTGTGCAGGCTACCCTACACCTAGCCTGACCCTAGGCGAACCTACACACGTGTGCACGAGACCTATGGACACTTGTGTCGTGTCCTACACTCGTGTGCACCTCTGCACGATACTGCACAGAGCACAGTTTACCCGATTTGGTATTTACACGCTTGGACACGTTGTGTCGTGTCGTGGTGGACTCCTAGGGACACCTACGACACGTGTACACATGGGGGCACGTTTACCAACCACTGCACTCGAGTCTTAACACGGTTTTGTGTTGATTTTGGGTTTATCCCAATATTCAGTAATGAACAGTGTTTCCTGGGTAAATTTCAGTATTTATTTTGAGATTCAAATTGATTTTTAATGTATATATATATGTATATTTATGTGTGTATATACTGTATATATATGTATATATGTATGTGTGTGTAGGTGGAAATTTGGGTGTATTTACATGGGTATTTGTGTAGATATGTGTATATATACATAGGTGTATATATGTGTATTGTGTGTGTGTGTGGTTTCTGTTCTCAGAAATCTGAGAACAGAACACCCCCCCCCCTTTTGTATCATAACAGTTCTCTCTCTCACTTTATTTCATTCTCTCTCTAATTCACTCACTCTCTCATTTTCCTCTCTCTCTCTATATATATGTATTATATAAAGTTTTGTATATATATATATATATATATATATATATATATATATATGTTATATATATTTGGTATTAGATTATATTGTATCTATATATATATATATATTATATATGGCATATGAGTATACATAGTCTATAGGCCTATGTAGAATGTTTGTATATGTATATATCTAAAGTTATATATATGTGTATATACATATATTGTATAGAGATAGATACCTATATGATATTAGCCCATGGAACCTAATTACTAGCCTATGGCCAAATTGGGGGTTGACCCTAATTTGTCTAAGTGACCCCTTGACCTAGGTACCCTAATGACCCTTGTTTGACTAGAATTGACCAAAGTCAACCTTAGGTCCAACTTGACCTAGTTGACCTAGATTGAACTTGAATTAACCTAGAATGACTAGTTTGACATTGGTTGACCTAACTTGACTAGTAGACCTAGTTTGACTAGATAATTGGCCATTGTTGACCAAAGTCAACTATTGATCAACCATGACCTAATTGACCTAGAAATGGCTTGGATGAACATAGAAGGACTAGTTGACTAAAGTTTGACTAAATCCTAACTAATTGATTTATGTTTGACCATATGGTTTTGAGGATAGTCCTATGTAATTTAAGATATGTAAGGGGTTAAGTGGTATACTTAGAGGTTGTGTCATGGTTTGAGTTAGTCTTATGGAGTATTGACTTAGGTAGTTGACCACTGACCTAATTACCTTATTGACTAGTCTTTGTTTGACCAAATTACCTTGTTGACTAGTCTTGTTTGACCAAAACCTTAGTCTAAGTTTGACCTAGGCTTGACCTAGATTGATCATGTTGACTAGTATTTGACTAGTTTGGCTAGAATGTTGACCAAGGGTTGACTTTAACCTAGATTAGACTTGTTTGACCTTATTTGACTTAGTATGACTTCCTGTGACCTAGTATGACTTCCTGTGACCTAGTTTGACTGTTGAGTTGACCAAGAGTTGACTTTTGAACAGATTGACCTAGAATTATGTAGTATGCATTGTATACTCTATTTTTACCATTGTGGATACATTGTGACTTGTATTGCTCTGATTAGGAGCCATACACCTCTCCTCAGGCAGTACATCCTCTTCAGACATTCAGTTATCAGGCGAGTACATTCTCTGACCGTTTCATACTTGCCAGGATTTATATTCTTGCTCTAGATTACTTTACTTGATGCTGACACGATTGTTATCACGGATTGGTACTATATGGATCTTTTCATGAGATGTTATCCCCCTCGGGAGCATCAGATACAGCATGTTTGTGCTTTTCACGAATCATCATGTATCTCTATGCTTTCATAGATTCACGAATCGCTTGTGACTCATGTACTCTCATGTTCACAGAGCCTCTCATGAATCACCCATTTATGGGCTTATCACGAATCTTAACATAATTTGAACGGATCCTTGTGTATTGATTGGGGATGGGAGAGTGGAAATAGTCATGTGGATATTACCCCAGTAGCTGTAGTCATGAATCACTCTTAGCTGTAGTCATGAATCTCCTATGCCATTCACATGTCTATATTTTTACTCTGACTCACTAGTCACTGCTAGTTCTCTATTATAGTAGATATTTCATTACATTTATCTCTTTTACTACATGTATCTTCTTTCAGCAGTTCCTGTATTTTACTCTATTGCATGCTTTATATTTCCTATCATACTATGAACTGCGTGAGATGTATTGTGCTCGTTCCTGTCCCGACTGGACCTGTTGAAAATATTACAGAGGATGAGGATGAGGCCCTGGTGTCTACCTATTATGGAGCAGGACTAGATGACACTTATGTTGTGGACCCTCAGCAGGATCCACCTGCAGCTGAGGATGTTGCCCCAGTAGTCTAGGCTAGTTTAGCTAGTCAGTCTTTTTCATATTATCATTTTGTCTCACATTCTGAGTTTTATTTTGAGATGTTGAGATGTATAGACTCTTAGACTTATATTGTATTTTGGGTTGACATTCTGGATGTTATGTTATCCTTGACACTTGGACTTATTTCATCTATGATACTGTTTTCTTGAGTTACTATCTATCTATCTGTCTTTCATTCTTCTACCCTAGATGTGATTGAGATTGTATTCTGTTATGTCACCTCCATTCGGAGAGTATATACTGTACAGGTACTTTTATATTGTTAGATGTTTGACCTAGGACAGCGTTCTACCGCCGACACTGCGGCGTAGGCTGGACGTACCCACTTCTCGTGCCCTTACTCTAGGGTGCGGGTCATGACACGTTTTTAGTGGTGGCCCATGCAGGTCTTGAGTTTATGTAGTGGTATTCGAACTAGAGTATCACTACAGCCTGCGATAGAATTGAGAGATAGGCTTAGAGAGAGTGGATACTCAATCACAATTAGAAAATTTCCATGGGTTTGAATCTACTAACTTTTGTTCAAATCTGTATAATTTATTTCATGATACTATCATCCTTGTACCGTTATTGACTTCCTTGTTGATCTGTCTTCAGGGTGCTGGAGACACGATCACAGCGTCTCGGTCCAGGTGACACCACTGAGAGGTCTGCCACCTCTCGTCCAGTTCACCAGGACCCGGGGACCACAGCTCCCCTTACTCCAGCTCATGTGGGAGTTTCTGCCACATTTGGGGGTGCACCTCTATCTATTCGAGGGACCATCCCAGCTACCCCAGACATGCCTCCCCCGCAGTTTCGTCAGCCACAGTTTCAGCAGCACCAGTTCCAGCCGCCGATGCCATCTGGGTTAGTGGATGCTGCACAGATGTTTTCATACTTCCAGCATTTCCTAGAGACGCAGCAGGCCCAGCAGCAGCGTCAGACAACGGAGTTTACCAGGGGCATAGATGAGGCCCATCAGCTGGCTAGAGCGACGGTGGAGAGGTTGGCTGTCCAGCCACAGGTAGGATTGGGACAGCCGCGACAGCAGAGGATTCCGGGCATTCAGGAGTTCAAGAAGATGAACCCCAGGGACTTCTTGGGGACAGAGGGGATTCTTTATGCTGATGACTGGATTGAGCACATTGAGGAGATTTTTCGACTGGCGGAGATACCAGCCGGACTACAGATAGAGGCAGCAGCCAGCCAGATGCGGGATCTTGCCCGTACCTGGTATCAGACGGACCCGAGAGTAGGCACTCCAGGGCAGACATGGGGAGCTTTCAAGGAGCTCTTCAAGGGGAAGTTTTTCCCGGATCAGGCAGTCGATGCCTTGAAGACCCAGTTCGAGAACCTGGTTCAGGGGAACTAGACTGTAGAGGAGTATTCCGGTGAGTTTTGCCGGTTGAGCAGATTTGTAGAGGGCCTTAGCGAGACAGCGAAGGCGAGGAGGTTCAGGAAGGGCTTGGTCAAGGAGGTCAAGTCCTTGACCAAGAGTGACAGGAATGCCACTTTTGAGGAGATTCTGGCAGGAGCGATGGCAGCTGAGGATGATCTTGAGCTGAAGCTCAAGAGGGGCCGCGATACACAGGGAGCCGGCAGCAGTGGAGGTCAGGCCAAGAGGCCTCACTATCAGCATCAGCAGAGGCAGCCACAGCAGTATCAGCAGCCGAGTCAGCATCAACAGGCCCCGAGACAGCAGACTACCAGTTGTCCCTACTGTAGGAAGCCGGGACATGGATGGGGAGAGTGCAGAAAGAGGTTGGGCTGGTGCCTACTATATGGGGCAGCGGACCACCAGCTGAGGGAGTGTTCCTAGTACATAGGCAGAGTAGCACAGGGAGCATCACCAGGAGCAGGAGCCAAGGCTCCGGTAGGTCAGCAGAGGGGACCGTTACAGCCACAGCAGCAGAGATTTATGCAGTTTCAGCAACAGGCTGGAAGAGGCCAGCAGGGGCGAGCTTACGCCATGACAGTTGAGGATGCCCAGGCAGTTGGCGATGTGCTTGCAGGTTCTGTTCTTCTAAATTCCATTCCCACCTTGTTTCATTATATTTATCTTGAAATCCAATTCCATCTGCTCCTACCTGTTTCTTTATTAGTGATAAGTTTTGACCAGGTAGTTCTTTTGATTTTTGTCGATTGTTTGTTTATTTCTTCATCTCTTACTTAGGAGTAGGAGTAGGAGTAGGAGTAGTTTTAGCTATTAATATAATTCTTGAATAACTTCTTTTGTTAAGAAATTTTTTTCCCTTAAATGAATTAATTTATGTGTTATGCCTTTTGACTTAGAATTGATAGAGTAGCTCTGACCATAGAATGGTAACCCTTTTAGCCCTGTGATTTATTGTTTCCTTATCTTTCCAGTCTATACCCATGACCATGACTGTCCCACTTAACCTGCCCCTATACTACTATTCATCACGATTTTTGGTTCAATTTAGGCCATAGAACTTTCCCACTCTAAATTATGATCATCGTAGGCACATTACCGTGACTTTTAAATTAGGAGCACAAGACTAGTTGTTTTCTTAAAACTGACTTCACATACATGACCTAGACATGACACTCTACACCCATGACCTTAGTGTCCCACTCAGGCATACCATCGTGTGCTTCATTTGCTTAGTACGATTTTCCTGACCCGAGGCTCCATCCTGATTTACCCCATGGAGTTACTTTTGATTTCGATTTGAATTAAGGACACCTTATGACCTAAAACTGCCAGCCAATTTTGGACATGACCCAGTATAGTCTACCACCCATATTTTACTTGTTGACCTTGTATGTTGCTAGGTAGTAGCTTCGACCCTGATTGTTGGAGGTTCGACCTAGGAGGAGTACGACCATCTAAATTTCGAGGACGAAATTATTTTAAGGAGGGTAGACTTGTAACATCCAATTTTCTGAAATTGGGGTATTTTTGAAAATTTATTATTTTTATTATTTATTAATGGTATTTTAGTCATGATATGATTTTTGGTGATTTTTAGTTATTTAAAACTATTTTCTAAGTCATGACTTATGACTTTGTGATTTTACTAGTATAACCCTAGTGTAAACCCTAGAGATTTCATAACCTAGAGACTACCATGACCATGTAAGCCTAACCAAGTGATTAGGATACCATTTTAGCACTTTTCAGCCTAAAGGGTATTTTGGTAATTTTCTAGGATTTATTTGGAATTATTTGTATTTATGTGTTTTTATTATTATTTAATTATTGATTAGTGTCATGTTAGTCCCTAACCTAGTTTAGCACTAATCTAGAGGTTAGCCACTAACCTAGAAGACTAATGTTAGATGTTAGCTTTATGTGTAAATATCTAGTTAGAAAATATCTAGATATTTTACTTTTAGATATTTAGAAACCTAGAAATATCTATTCCCTTAGTCAAAGCCTTAAGGGCTAAGTTAGCAAGGTGGAGGGGACCCTAAATATCTACCCCCTACCCCCCCATGGCAGCCAACCCATGCCCCCATCCTATATACACCCCCCCCCCCTTCATTCAAGCCTCTTTTCTTTCACAAAAACCCTAGTTTTTCCTACAACTTCACACCCTCACAATTCAATCAATTTAGCTCCAAATTGAGCCAAATTTCTTGCATTGGAACCCCCCTACTATTGAGGATACTAAGGGAGGCTAGCTAGCAAGGTTGATCATCATATTGGCATCACCAAGAGAAGTGGACACCCCCCCCCCCCCTATTCTAGGCTTTCCATTGAGTTTTGCACTCATAGGTAAACACCCTCAAACCTAGTAATATTGTAATTTTTCTTCATAAATGCATGCATATAGGTATACCCTAACTGTAGGTCAAGTTTGGTAGGAAATAGATTTGGTTTGGTGTCCGTATCGGACACGTATCTGTGCTTAAATTACAGTGTTTGGTGAAATGCCACTTAGGAATAAAAGTTGTTTTCCAAAACAAATTACACATTTGGGTAGCCCTTGGCATGCTGATCACGAAACCCTATGACTGAGCACATTTTTGTGCTGTGTCCGTGTCCAAAATGGACACGAACTCGCAGCACGAGGCCACGCGCGCGTGTCCTGCTACCACGCTGCTCGTGCTCACTGTACAGAGCACTAGGACACGTAAAATTTGACATGGACACGGGGGCAATGTCTGCGAACATGCCCCCAAGGTTTCGTGTCACGCCGTGTCGTATCGAGTGAGAAATCTCACTCGCACGGGACACGCACTGCACTGCACGCGCACATTTTCTTCACTGACACGCGACTCGTGTCGCACGGATACGAGTCGTGGACACCTCGTGGTGACACGAGTGTGTAGCCCAACACGTGGGCTACACGTGGACATAACCACGAGGCCCCACGTGGCTCGTGTCGTGTCCACGAGACACGTGCACCGCTGCACGACGCGGTGCTAAACCGCGTGTATCAGTCGAGTTTTCTCGACTGATACGGGTCTCGTGTCGACGCTTGAGGACACGTGGACACCGTGCAGGCTACCCTACACCTAGCCTGACCCTAGGCGAACCTACACACGTGTGCACGAGACCTATGGACACTTGTGTCGTGTCCTACACTCGTGTGCACCTCTGCACGATACTGCACAGAGCACAGTTTACCCGATTTGGTATTTACACGCTTGGACACGTGTCGTGTCGTGGTGGACTCCTAGGGACACCTACGACACGTGTACACATGGGGGCACGTTTACCAACCACTGCACTCGAGTCTTAACACGGTTTTGTGTTGATTTTGGGTTTATCCCAATATTCAGTAATGAACAGTGTTTCCTGGGTAAATTTCAGTATTTATTTTGAGATTCAAATTGATTTTTAATGTATATATATATGTATATTTATGTGTGTATATACTGTATATATATGTATATATGTATGTGTGTGTGTAGGTGGAAATTTGGGTGTATTTACATGGGTATTTGTGTAGATATGTGTGTATATATACATAGGTGTATATATGTGTATTGTGTGTGTGTGTGGTTTCTGTTCTCAGAAATCTGAGAACAGAACCCCCCCCTTTTGTATCATAACAGTTCTCTCTCTCACTCTATTTCATTCTCTCTCTAATTCACTCACTCTCTCATTTTCCTCTCTCTCTCTCTCTATATATGTATTATATAAAGTTTTGTATATATATATATATATATATATATATATATATATGTTATATATATTTGGTATTAGATTATATTGTATCTATATATATATATATATTATATATGGCATATGAGTATACATAGTCTATAGGCCTATGTAGAATGTTTGTATATGTATATATCTAAAGTTATATATATGTGTATATATATATATTGTATAGAGATAGATACCTATATGATATTAGCCCATGGAACCTAATTACTAGCCTATGGCCAAATTGGGGGTTGACCCTAATTTGTCTAAGTGACCCCTTGACCTAGGTACCCTAATGACCCTTGTTTCACTAGAATTGACCAAAGTCAACCTTAGGTCCAACTTGACCTAGTTGACCTAGATTGAACTTGAATTAACCTAGAATGACTAGTTTGACATTGGTTGACCTAACTTGACTAGTAGACCTAGTTTGACTAGATAATTGGCCATTGTTGACCAAAGTCAACTATTGATCAACCATGACCTAATTGACCTAGAAATGGCTTGGATGAACATAGAAGGACTAGTTGACTAAAGTTTGACTAAACCCTAACTAATTGATTTATGTTTGACCATATGGTTTTGAGGATAGTCCTATGTAATTTAAGATATGTAAGGGGTTAAGTGGTATACTTAGAGGTTGTGTCATGGTTTGAGTTAGTCTTATGGAGTATTGACTTAGGTAGTTGACCACTGACCTAATTACCTTATTGACTAGTCTTTGTTTGACCAAATTACCTTGTTGACTAGTCTTGTTTGACCAAAACCTTAGTCTAAGTTTGACCTAGGCTTGACCTAGATTGATCATGTTGACTAGTATTTGACTAGTTTGGCTAGAATGTTGACCAAGGGTTGACTTTAACCTAGATTAGACTTGTTTGACCTTATTTGACTTAGTATGACTTCCTGTGACCTAGTATGACTTCCTGTGACCTAGTTTGACTGTTGAGTTGACCAAGAGTTGACTTTTGACCAGATTGACCTAGAATTATGTAGTATGCATTGTATACTCTATTTTTACCATTGTGGATACATTGTGACTTGTATTGCTCTGATTAGGAGCCATACACCTCTCCTCAGGCAGTACATCCTCTTCAGACATTCAGTTATCAGGCGAGTACATTCTCTGACCGTTTCATACTTGCCAGGATTTATATTCTTGCTCTAGATTACTTTACTTGATGCTGACACGATTGTTATCACGGATTGGTACTATATGGATCTTTTCATGAGATGTTATCCCCCTCGGGAGCATCAGATACAGCATGTTTGTGCTTTTCACGAATCATCATGTATCTCTATGCTTTCATAGATTCACGAATCGCTTGTGACTCATGTACTCTCATGTTCACAGAGCCTCTCATGAATCACCCATTTATGGGCTTATCACGAATCTTAACATAATTTGAACGGATCCTTGTGTATTGATTGGGGATGGGAGAGTGGAAATAGTCATGTGGATATTACCCCAGTAGCTGTAGTCATGAATCACTCTTAGCTGTAGTCATGAATCTCCTATGCCATTCACATGTCTATATTTTTACTCTGACTCACTAGTCACTGCTAGTTCTCTATTATAGTAGATATTTCATTACAGTTATCTCTTTTACTACATGTATCTTCTTTCAGCAGTTCCTGTATTTTACTCTATTGCATGCTTTATATTTCCTATCATACTATGAACTGCGTGAGATGTATTGTGCTCGTTCCTGTCCCGACTGGACCTGTTGAAAATATTACAGAGGATGAGGATGAGGCCCTGGTGTCTACCTATTATGGAGCAGGACTAGATGACACTTATGTTGTGGACCCTCAGCAGGATCCACCTGCAGCTGAGGATGTTGCCCCAGTAGTCTAGGCTAGTTTAGCTAGTCAGTCTTTTTCATATTATCATTTTGTCTCACATTCTGAGTTGTATTTTGAGATGTTGAGATGTATAGACTCTTAGACTTATATTGTATTTTGGGTTGACATTCTGGATGTTATGTTATCCTTGACACTTGGACTTATTTCATCTATGATACTGTTTTCTTGAGTTACTATCTATCTATCTGTCTTTCATTCTTCTACCCTAGATGTGATTGAGATTGTATTCTGTTATGTCACCTCCATTCGGAGAGTATATACTGTACAGGTACTTTTATATTGTTAGATGTTTGACCTAGGACAGCGTTCTACCGCCGACACTGCGGCGTAGGCTGGACGTACCCACTTCTCGTGCCCTTACTCTAGGGTGCGGGTCGTGACAACCGGGCCCTACATAATCTGCTTCATACGTATGCACATCAAGTAAGTGATAATTTTATATAGAAAGTTGCAGCAGGAGATGGGACGAAAATCGCTAAGAGACGTCGCTCCTTCCTTCTTCGGTATAAGCGTCAGAAAAGTATGGTTGAACTCCTTCAGCAATTTGCCGTTGTCGAAGAAGTCTGACAATCTCCAGAACCTCCTCCTTCAGAGTATCCCAATGAACTTTATAGAACTGGCTCCCAAAACCATCTGGGCCAGGAGATTTATTCGGATCCGCATGGCGCACAATGACTTCAATCTCCTCCATTGTCACTGGTGCCAAAATATATTGTTGTCCAGAGGGAAACTAGTCTCTTGCATACAATCTCCGGAAAGTCAAATAGATAAGAAGTTTGATTGTAGAGCTCAGTGTAATGCCTGACTGCTTTCTCCTGTAGTGCAGTAGCGTTGACCATTTCTCGGCCATCTACTCCATATAACTTTGGGATATGATTACGATATTGACGGGCCCGGATGATATCATAGAAGAACTTGGAGCATTTGTCACCATCTCGCAACCAGCTACATTTGGCTCGCTGAGCCAGCTCGATCTCTTCCGATGTGCGTAGCGCCCCAACCTCCCTACAAAGATCCTGCTCCGTCGCTGCAAGGTCACTATTGAGAATGTCCTTCTGTAAAGCAATCTGCGCCTCCCGGAGCTGATCCTCCTTGTCCGTGAGAGGGGTATGTATATATATATTTCAAAAGTTGGTTGGTCTAGTTTCGTTGGTTAAAACATCGTATCTCCACGACAAATCTCCAATGCTCTGCCAACTTGCCGCACACAAGTATATGTATCTAGAGAACCTTTTTTTTCATTTAATAAAACCCGAATGAGACCTGAAATCTTTTCAGATTACATATGGTTTACCAAACCAGACCCTAAATTCAAACAGGCCCTGTTTTTACATCTAAACCCAAACTTTTAGCTACAATTTGGTTACCATTGACAGGTCTACATAGAACCAAGATATAGTAACAATTCCTAAGAGAATTGAATGCTATCTATCTTATGGATTAGAATGTTGGATGCTATTTTCACAGATTAAATGAGATAAGTAGATGTCAAGGTTTTAGTAGCTTTATATAAAATGTAGAGAAGTAAAAAAACATGTCAGAAACCTGATTCCTGCTAATAACATTTACTACGTATCCTTTGTGGCATTTCTATGACTTTTTATCTCAGTCATATACTATTTAGCTTAATTCTTTCTGGTTTTTCCGGGAATCTTATCCATTGCCTATTTGTTGCATATGTTTTTTATTCTAAACTGGTTTATGTTCACCATAACCTGATTAATAAACGGGTCTTGGTTCAGATGAGATATAAACTGGTTCATGTATAAACAGGTTGACCCATCTCACCCAATCAATAACCGGTTCGTGTGGGATTCAGTTCAAGCAATGGCCCGTATAACCAGACATGACTTCATTAAGCGGATCGGTTTCAGATTCAAGACTCTACTCGAGCCTAACCCAACCCATTTTACAATATAAAACTAACAAAACCGTAACCTCCAACCGCAATTCTTCTTCCTTCATCCCTTTCCGTTTATCCTGCTTCTAATTTTACTCTTTGGGGACAATTTGGTTTCCACTTAAAATAACAAAAGTTCAATTTTTAACGACATGCCAATTGGTGCCTCCCGGTGTCTAGTGTTTTTTTTAACTACGTGGGAACCAAGTAGTTTATGTTTGTTGTTTTGGCCAAGATGTCAGTGGGAATCAAACTAGCCCTTTGTCTTCTTTATTACTATGTCTTCTTTTAGATCTCTTTATGCCTCTTATTCTTTTCTCTTTTCTCTCTCTCTCTTCAAGATGGCGAACATAGGAGAGAGAGATGGAGAGATGTGGTTGTGGGGGAGGGGGTACGAAGCACCATAGGCGACTGGAGGGTGCGACGACCTCCATAGGATGAGGCAAGCTGCCTGACATCTTCGTCGGTGGAGAGGCACAATCAGGCTGCTCAGAGAAAGAAGAGAGGAGTTATGCTATAGTACTTTTTTACTAGAATTTGTCCAAAGCGACATGGCCTAACTAAACCCATCCCATTATATAACCAGGGTAGAAAAGTTGGGTTGGGTTGACCCACTTTTTGGCGGGTCTAGTACGATTTATCCTAAACAAGTCAAAGATAAATAGTTCAGGTGGAATGTTAACAGGCAGACTCAAGCTTGACCCAATTCCAAATCCTATTCAACTGTTATCCCAAATAATTATATGTTACTGAAGTTCAAAATATCGGTTTTGATTTCAAACCCTTCCTAAGAGTATCGGTATTGGCAGTTTCGGGTATTTCGGATTGGTGCATCGGATTATTCGTTTTAGAAAGACAAAAATGATAAAAAAATTCTTTTAAAAATCTAGAAAAGTATTTGATACATTTCATTTAGACATAATTTTATATATTATATGTTGCTTTTTCTTAGTTTAAATGGAATAACGGAAATTTTTATAGTAAAGATCAACGTTTTGGAAAATTGAGCTGAAAGACGAGAACTAAAATGCTCTATGGTATGGTGTTTTTCAAACAAACGTCCTATGGTAGGGCATTTTTCTTGAGACTGAGAATTAGTTTGGCACTAATGGCATTAACAATCGATTAATTTACACTAATAAAAAAATCATCGCCTTATGGTAGGGCGTTTTAAACAAAAAAAAAGTCCTACCATTGGGATTTTTTTCACACATTATACTCTCTCTCTCTCTCTCTCTATATATATATATATATATATATATATATATATATATATACACCTTAACCCCCTCCCATGTTTCATGGGTATTACATGGACCACCCCTATTTTGAAAATAATTACACGCAGTGTTCTAAATTTTGGCCTAGGCAGCCGTCCGTCGCACCGAAAACCCCCTAGGTGGCGGTCCTAGGCGGGTTTCGGTCCTAGGCGGCCTATTTGGCCAATTATTTTGAAAATTTTCAAAAAGAAAATTCAAAAAAAAATCATATTTGAAAAGAAATATATATATATATATATATATATATATATATATACTTACCTGTCTCCGTCGCCGTCGCCGGTGGTGGATGCTGTTGCTGGTGGTGGTGGTGGTTGGAGGGGAGGAGGAGAGGAGAGGGGACGAGGAGAGGGGAGAGGAGAGGAGAGGAGAGGGCCTGCTGTTGCAGACTCTCTCTCCTCTCCTCCCCCTTTTTTTTCCTAAGTAAAAAAAAATTGAAAAAAATTAACATTTTCAGGATTTGAACTATCAACCATCCCTATGGGAACTTAGGTATAGCTATGCTAGCCAGAAGTACTCATAAGACTTTGTGTTTTATGTTACATATATGTTATATATAGGTCTAGACTCTGTGTTTTTATGTTACATATATGTTATATATAGGTATATACATACATGAGCAAAAAAAAAAAAAAGTAAATCGGCGCCTAGGCTCTAGTCGGGCCCTCGGTGCACCGATTTCGCCTAGCAAAATCTATAACATTGATTACACGGACCACCTCTCTACTTTATGTTTTATTTTTAAAATAAGGGTGGTTAGTCTTATAACTTTCTATAAAAAATATAAAACATAGGGGTGGTCCGTGTAATTAGTTTCAAAATAAGGATGGTCCTTTTAATAAGTATGAAAATAAAAAATTGTAAGAAAAACACTCAATGGTAGGACTTTTTTTGAACAAAATACATCCTACGGTCGGACGTTTTTTGCCCACATTACACCCAACCAGTAGCATTTTCTTTGATAGAGTTAGGCAATTACAAAGAAAACGTCCAATGAATAAAACGTCCAATGAATGAACATTTTTTTTCTGTGTTTGAAATTTCCTCAAACTTTATGCTCTATGCGCAATTTCAGCAAACTATATTGTTGTGTATGAAAATTTATGTAATATTAATATGGATGAATGTTGTATTTATAGATATACAACTTCGACAAATGGTAATGGTTACAATTCATCAATAAGAAATCATATAGATACACTGGAACATTATGAGTGAATTATTGCTTTGACACTATTTTTCATTTTTCTATAATTTTCATTCAATTTTCTTTGCCGATTGACTAGGAAACAGTCCCCCACATCGGTATTGACTAGTATTGGTAGTGGTGGATCGAGACGTCAAACCGTATCGTATCGGTATCGGTATCGGTCGATATTGCAAACTATTTTGTATCCATTGTTTTTTTTTAAAGATGAGCTTTAGAAAAGATTAATCTCTAGCAGAACGCATGAAAAACAAAAGAGTATGCTCTCATTTTAATAGAAAGTATAAACTAGAAAGACGTTATGTACTTGTAGATCAACAATGCAAGTACTATATTTGGAAAATTCAGTTTACTACTTGTCGTTTTCTTCTTTATCCATTGATGTCCATGACTTAGATTTGAGTCTAAATCTTTCCCATGCGTAATTATAGATAATACATTCGTATTGATCTACACCAATAGAATGCCTAAACAAAACCAACAATTTTGAGATTCTTGTTTATTCATCAAATAGCCCCAATGTGAAAGGTTGAAATAACCAATCACCGGATTGAATGAGTACAATATTCCAAATCAACTAAAATTTGGTATCTAGTTTGTTTAATATCTAGACCATATTGCATGCATTGGGTTGTCAAAATATATCTTGGCAACTCTAGAAATATTCAACTCACTTTTGTGAATTGTCCATCTTGGGTCAATAGATTAATAAGTAACTTGATCTTTGATTTATATGCAATTCAAACAATGCAGATAAATATGAACGGACTATATCTTCAATAAGAATGGTTATCTTTAATTTGCACGGGAAGTATCTTACACTCAATATCCAAAGGATAACTCATTTCTTATCCTTCTTTTAATGTATTTTCACTTTACCCTTACCCAACACTTAGATAGTAGTAGCAAGGTATCGGTATCGGGCCATTACTTATCGGTACCGGCAGTATCGGCGGTTTCGAATCGGAGTATCGGATTTTTTTTAATATCGGAAAACAAATAATTATTAACTAATCATTAACAATTTGGAAGAAATATGTTATACATTTAGGCAAAATTTTAAGTATTTCCTATGTTATTATTCCTTAGTAGTTTTGAAATTTAATGAAATAGTAATCACCCTTGCCAATTGGTTTACATGCGATAGATAAGTTTTCTTCTTTTACATGTTTTTTTTTACAACCTTACTATGCTTTTACATGCTTGTTGATTGATCTTTTTCGTTCAATTTTCTTTGCCGAATTGACCGGAAAAGCGACCCCAATGTTGGTATCTGTTAGTATCGGGTATCTGCCATTATTGGATATTGACATGCCAAACCGTATCTGTATCAGCCGTATCGGATCCATATCAACCGATACTGCAAACTATGAGTAGTAGTTGACTAGAAGTGAAAAAGCTAGAGAGCTTATTTTTATCTTTTCTTGACTTTCCCTTTTCATTCCTTTATATCCTAAAAATACAAACATTCAACTTACTTTGAAAGTTCATATCAGGTCCAGCAGCATTTAGGCCTCGAGCTCATGCTGTTTCAGTTTATAGTCCATCAGTTGAGAAGGGGCGTCCTGTTTTGCAAGGCCTTCTAGCGACTGATTTCCTAGCAAAAGAGGTGCATCTACTTGATATTCTTATTATTGGTTGGTCATGTACGTTTTTGGGTCATTCATAACACAATTTGCTGTTTAGGTGCTTGGTTGGGCACAATTAATGCCAAAATATGCTACTGAACTTGTGGAATATGTGCAAACTTTTCTGGAACGCACTTATGAAAGATGTCGAACATCATTCACTGAGGTATGGACACTGTTATGTGGAATTCAATTCATGCTTATACCTTATATTGGTGATCAGTTTATATCTTAGGTTATCATAATGTTTCAGTAATGTGGAAAGGTGTTAAAAAACATTTGATTTTTGCAGCATAGAAATTATGTAGCAAAAGTATAAATACTTTCAAGTATTCATTAGGTCTTTTGGCTTTATCCTGAAACAACTTAATTTTTATCTTTATGCTATCAGAATCTTGTTACTTGGCTAAACCTGACTTATCTTTGTAAAATTTCTCAGGCGGTTCTAGAAAAGCAAAGCTATATGCTCATTGGAAGAACAGATGTCGAGAGCTTGATGCGGCGTGACCCTGCCAATGCTTGTTTACATAGCTCTTCTATGCTTGAGCACAATGCTCCAGATGCAGAAACTGTTGAAGCAGAGATAGAAATGATTGATTTATTGTTGTGTTTGCGTCCAATTAAGCAGGTATTACAAAATGTTTTTAATGGATCTAACAAGTAGAATAATTTACTTAGACCCGACCAGTCCCGTGTATCGCCATTGTATGCATGCAATATATAAATAGGATATCTAAATTGTAATTGATTATGGATAGTTTATTTAACAGTGCCAAAAAGAAAGATGCGAGGAGAAATGAAAATAATGATGTCATGTAGCTGCTTGTGGCATATTACACAATTAAGGCCACCAGTTGCTGTAGAGTATGGCGACATGTAATAGCAGGTCTAAGATGTGCACTTTCAGGCATATATATATATTTGAAACATTGAATTTGGAATGTAGAAAATGTGTGACATGATTAGCAGATCGTTGATGAACTTTGTGCCGCCGGAGCTCGACTCTACCACTTGGGATATCTGTACGCTTAGTACAAGAAATTGTCACTTGGGATACATGTACACCAAGAACCAGAACTGTTTTATGCATACACCAAATGCGTTGCCTATTTTCTTGAACCATCAAACATACAAAGCTGGATGAGGTTAAATGGTTCATGCAATTGGTACTGGGTTCCCACCACCCCCATGAACTGATTCTCGTGACCCCAAACACCATAGGTCCTAAACTGAATCACCAAAAGTAGTGATCTGGATTGTAAACTATGAAGTTCAACAAGGATATCAATCACATGATAATAGAAAGGATAATAACATCAATTCTTGTTAAAATGGAGCATACATGAAAAAGTCATCGTAGGATTCCGTATGAACTTTTTCCTACCACTCACACACACAAAGTGATTCAGTGTAGGATTCAGTATGAACTTTTTTCTACCACACATGCACACAACACGCAAGTGATTAGCTCATAAGCAAATTATAACACTAAATATCGTACCAGAGAAGCTTATTTCCGTTGTGCTGCACACAAGGGAAATTAGCGCAAAGTATTCGTATGAACACCAAAGCAAACCGTGACCTAGGTAATTATCTGGGTCTATGTGGCCTGTGAATCTTTCGCTACCAAAGCACGAGTCTCTCAGTGGTAGGTTCCTCACACCTAGTCAAAGATGTTTATTTGTGCTTGCATGTCAGACTTTTGTTTAGAGCAACTTATGTTGTCGAATATCTGATCCCAGTGCTATCTTATGCCATAGTCGTGTCCATATACTTATGTAGGGATGAATTGGATCTTGTCATATGTGCAGGAAAATTTAATCCGGGATGATCATAAACTGATTTTGCTGGCCTCTCTTAGTGATTCCCTGGAATATTTGGCAGATTCCATTGAAAGGTAACTGTAATTAATTCAATTGGTATTTTTATAGCATTCACTTCTCGATCAATATGCTCTAGTGAAGTAGAACTCGAAAGATGCCAAATAGCAATTTTTATTTCGATAACATACAGGAACAAGTTGCGGATCTGTCTAGTAACAAAGTTTCCCATTGTAGTATAGTCTTGCACATTCTTCAATTCATAAAGGAACTTATTTATTATTTGTTAAAACAACTCAATGTGCATCTTTCATGTTTGTACCTGAACTCGTGCAAGCCATGGATCCAATCGGAGACTTATTCGTGTCACTTGATGCCTGTACCACGAATAACTGAAACCTTTGCACTTTTCATGACAATTTCAGATTGTAACTGAGGTCACCAGATAATTACAGTAGACATAGGCTTAATCTGACAATCTTTTTCACCTTTCTCCCTGATTTATAAAACTTCTAATCATCCTGGTTATCAATATGTATATTAGATTTGCTGCTTTATAACTATTGGAAACACGTTCCCACTATAATGTTCTAATTCAGAGGAATATTCAGACGATTGAGGGGGGCTAAATTGTCTAGATTTGACATTGCAATGCTCATTTTTGGTTGACATTACTGGTCCATATTATAAGGAGGGTTTAGAACCAGGAGTTAATTATTAGTTTTATTTAAACAGTCTCAACTTAGAATAATCTTATAAATCATGAGGGCGATTTATGGGACAATCATAAGGGTAATTATGTGGCAAGCAAAGGCCTTGATTGATGTCTATATCAGTCATGAATCATGATACAGTCATATGGAGAAGTATTTATATAGTTTTGACCATGTTTATGATTATCGTGCTTGCTATAAATACACTATATTAGGGAAGTGGTGTCTTGGTGAGTAAAGTGAAAATATTCAGCTGGTTTAATATTGTTTTATTGTTAATGTGAAAATCAGGTTATGAGATGGTCCTCAACTGAGAATGATGGAAGAAACTGATGCATGTATTGGGATAAAAGCTTTGTTGTTTGTATAATAGAGAAAATATGATGGCCGAATTCCTGAAATTGATCTTGTTTTCTTCTCTGACGCTGAAATGTGTAATTAGTTAGCGTTTACTTATTGTTATTGTTGCAAGTTGTCTAATCGTCCATTATGTTCAAACTATTTATTGCCTAAATTATTCGGTAGTCCTTTTCTTCTTGTGTTCTTTCATGAATATATAGCTCAGGCTGGGAAGTCTTTTGTATGGCCATTTTCTTGACTAAGGTGCTTGATTTATGTGAAGTGCTTGACTTTTGTGTTCATTCTTTCATGAAGACCTCAGACTAGTAGTGTTGATAAGTCTACTCTCGTCTTCTTCCCTTAGCTAAGGTGCTTGTTTTTTTCTGTTTAATCGTCCATGAATAATTCAGGTTGGGAGAGTCTTTTGTGAGGCCAGATACACACTTAGAGGACAAGAACCATACTAATCAACGGCCTCACCATTCACGGACTAAAAGCGCACTTACTACAAGTCTTTCATCCCTTGCTGATGAATACAGAAGACTTGCTATTGACTGCCTAAAGGTTCTACGTTTGGAGATGCAACTGGAAACAATTTTCCACATGCAGGTTCGTAATTCTGAAGCATTATACTTGCTAATAATGCTGAACTTTGTGATGTTGACTTACTGAATGGAAATAATGAAAGCTACATGTGTTCACACACTCTTCACAGGAGATGACTAATAGGGAGTACTTGGAAGATCAAGATGCAGAAGAGCCTGATGATTTTATCATTTCACTTGCAACACAGGTACGCTCCTAGATCTTGTCGTACATCTCACATATAACCACCTGAAAACCGCACTTTTGTGTTTCTTTTAGTTAAATAGTGATGAAACTCCATGCTGTTTTTGATCTTTCAAGGATAAGTAGTTGTGTGTGTGTGTGTTGAAATGGTAGTTTTATTACAATTATGGCCACTGAATGGCCCATGTGGTGAGGAATTAATGTGCTGCAGCCAAGGTGGGAGCTTGGGCCATTTGGTGGCCATAATATATATATATATATATATATATATATATATATATATATATATATATATATATTTTTTTTTTATTTTTTTTTTTTGAAACATTGGGTAAATGTGGCGAACTCGCCTCCACTGGGGCTCGAACTCCTGACCACTTGGGCCGCATGCATCTCTCTTAACCACTAGGCTAGAGGTCATTTGCATATATATATATATATATATATATATATATATATATATATATATATATGTATTTTTTTTTTTGAAACATTGGGTAAATATGGCGAACTCGCCTCCACTGGGGCCTGGGGCTCGAACTCCTGACCACTTGGGCCGCATGCATCTCTCTTAACCACTAGGCTAGAGGTCATTTGCATATATATATATATATATATATATATATATATATATATATATATATATATATATATATATATAGTCCTTTTCCTGGAATTACCTACATAAACTAAGATTTTCCAGGTTTGCTCCTATAGAAAGAACCTCACCTTAATACTTAAGACTCTTGTTACATACAAAGCAAAAGTATAATAAAGAAGAAAAGTGATTCATGGTTCAAGGTGTCTGAAATGGTTACTTTGCCCACAGATCACACGTCGTGACGAGGAAATGGCACCATTTATTGCAGAATTGAAGAGGAACTATATATTTGGTGGAATATGTAGTGTTGCAGCTAATACATCAATCAAGGTTCGATGCACGGTCATATTTACAGTATGAAAAATTGGGTTTCTTTTCTTACCTACGCCTTCCTATTTCTACTTAATGGTTCCTTCTGCAAAACTACAATTAGGCCCTGGCTGAAATGAAATCCATCAACTTGCTGGGAGCTCAGCAGATATGCAGAAACTCCATTGCATTGGAACAGGTAAGATTGGTTATTGAATTCTTCTAATTTCCTTGTGATGTTATCTTTTCTGTATCATGCAAAAATGTCAAGCTGACGACTTTGAAGCTTGAGTACAGTGTACTTCCCAGAGGAGCACAGCCACAAAGGATTTATTATTTACTCATAAAATGGAATTTTGATTTTTTTTTTAAGTGGCGCTATTGACATCTTTACTTCATTAATGGCTTAGCTTAGCCTGAGACATACAACTTGGCTTGTCCATGAGGCTCTAACATGACTTGTGTTAATCTAAATGTTTGGTCATTGTTGTTATTGCAGGCTCTGGCAGCCATTCCATCAATAGACAATGAGGCTGTCCAACAGAGATTGGATCGTGTCCGAACATACTATGAGCTGTTAAATCTACCTTTTGAGGCACTATACTATACTTAAAAGCTTTGATCATATATTCTTATGATTCTATTGTTGGAAATTATCCAAACCCTTTTTTTTTCCATCAACAGGCCTTGCTTGCATTCATCACGGAACATGAGTACCTATTTACACCCAATGAGTGAGCACATCATTATTGAAATTTGCTGCATGGAAATCGATGAATAAATTACTAACATAAAACTGCTTGGACAGGTATTCCAGCCTTTTGAAGGTCAAGGTTCCAGGCAGGGAGATCCCAGATGATGCAGAACAGCGTGTTTCTGAGATATTGAGTCATTGACTTCCGAAAAAGAGATTGAAGAAATTGACAGTATATTTTCTTTGTATGAAACCAGTGTGCCTGGACGTCGCAACACAGCTCTAGCAATTAGTAAATATGACTGCAATCATAGGGAGCCGATGGACACGTTTCCGGGGGATGAGTCTTCTTGTTATCTTGCTTTCAGGAAGTTGCCTCATGCTGGAATCTTCCTTGTTAATTATATTATATTGTATTTATTCTTTGCCTAAGGTCTCTTTGTTTTTAAATTGTTCTGTAATTTGTCGTACTGGTAGGAGTTTTTGCTGTGGAGAAGTTGGTATTGATATTCTTAGTGCTTCGTCTTCAATTGTATGCTCTCTTTTTCTCCTTTTGCGCGTAAAAGGAGCTCCATTAGGTGGAGTTTGTGTATAAATTTTCCATGTTGGATTAATGAAATTAGAGCTGACCGTTTGGTTTTGCATTCGTGTAATCTTTCTCTTCAATTCTTGTCTAATTAAACTTTCAGTCGTTAATTATATGTCAAATGAAGTTGTAGCTATGTACAGGTGAAGCTAATGCATCTGATGCACCATTTGGTGAAGGTTTCTATCCATTTCTGTTGCAGGAAATAAAGACATTAGTATCTTGTAAATTATAATGCCGTGTAGGCAAATTTTGGTTCCTCTCTGATGAATCCGAAAAATCTAACAGACGAGAACAAGTCGGTTTTAGTTATTGGTTGAAGCTAGAGCTTCTTATTGAACTTGCAAACATGATTCATGTCGATCAGGTCGATGATAATATTTTCAGTGTCATAAATGTCGTACATTTTGCTTCAGTTTTTTGTGTTATTGAATCTGTGATCGTCATCTGTCTGGTTCGGTACCTAAGTCTTCCAAAGAACCCGAGTCTGGTGCTGGATCATATATTGGTATGGCTAAATGCACTAGTTTTAGTAAAAACATGAATGTGTGGGCAAAAAAGTTGTTTTTTTCTATATGGATATTTATTTCACACAGATGGTGGAGTTCAAAAAATTTAGATGCAGTTACGGATGATTGTCACATCTGCTGAAGATGATGTCTTGTGTTTGATATATGGCTGATTTTTGGAGTGTATTATGAAATGTAAATCCTGTGTATGAAATATAAATTCTTTCTATCATGCTGATATGTTTTGACATACCAAGGAGGAGGCATTTTCACTCCAAAGTTGATGCAACATTTAGTAAGAAGTTTCAATAAATATTATGAGATAATACACATTTTAGAAGGAAAAAATGATAAGAATCACTTTTGTAAATTCTTCTTTTTTGCAAAGGACAAGAAATAATCTCACAAACACAATCACAGTAGTGTTAAGGATAGAGTTATGCATTTACATAATTTTCTTTTTAGTAATTTTCTTCTTTATAATATTACCGTGGTACTTTTCTTCTTTGTAATATTACCGTTGTAGTTACTATATTTGCTTTCTTTGTAATCTCTATAAATTGAGGTTTTCCTCTAATGAATATACACACAGAAAATTATTCCATTCTCCATTGCTAACGTGGTATCAAAGCTTTGGCTCTAACTGCAAGGATCTTCCACTAAGCGTCAACCCAGGTGCCTGCTTCCGCCACCCAGTCGTGGCCTCCGGACGACCGCTTACTGCCTGCTTCCGCGACTGCTATCTGAACCTGTCGGTGACTACGGAAACTAGCTGTGGACGCTGCAACAGTCCATTCATTGGCCATCCACGTGGCCTCGCAACCTACTATAGCAGCTCCTTCCTCTGATTACACCACTTCATCTTCATTGCTCTTCGCGGGTCCGATCGTACGCCACAGCTCGACACTCCTCAGGCTGGTGCGTTCGATCTCGAGCTTGAAGTTGCCACCTTCGACTTCCATCTGATTACACTCCTGAAGGTTTGGTTTTCATTGTTCAAAAAAAAAAACATTTGCTATAACTACCATATAGTCCATCGGTTTCTTTCCTTTTGAAAAGAAGAAGAGTGGTTTCTTTTTTTCTCTCTCTCTTACCATCACGTGGGGATCTGACACATTCATAGAGTTTTTTTTTTTCAAAAGTTCTTCCCATCACACGTACATCTTTACACATAGATTCTTTACTCTCTTTTTTTTGTTTGTCATTTTACGCGTAAGACTTTCCATAGACTTAGTTGATTTTTTTTTACACGTCAACTTATCACTTGTCGACCATCCCGTTGTTCAATCTATTTATTATTTGTTATTCGAGATTTTTTATATGTTCTCTCTGTTTAATTTTTGTTGTTCTTTTTAAAAAAGAAGAAGTCTATTTATCTCTTATGGCAGTCTCTACGTCACCATTCGTCGAACATAGTCTATTTGTTGCTGATATTCAGGAAATGGTCAAACATGCTATTTCTACTGCGAACAACTCCACTACCAATTTCTGCATTATCAGCCTCTTCAGGTATATACTCTACTAGCTGATTTTTTGACTCTGGTGCATCAAACCTTATGACCTGTAATTCAAATTTCTTTGAGAATTTAATTCCTCTTCTCTCATCTCCTATAATTCATACTTCTAATGGTACTACCATTAATGCAAGTCATATTGGATCCATTAAAACATCTAATAACCTGACTATTTCAGATGTTTATTTTGTACCAAAACTATCAATGAATATTATATATGTTGGACAATTATCTGATCAAGGATTTGATACTAACTTCTCATCTTCTGGTTGTGTCATTCATGACCACTCAACGGGAAAGCAAGTTGGAACATTTCGTAAAATTGGTCGTCTCTTTGTTCTGGACAAACTTCATATTCCGTCTGCCATTGGTACCTCATTTATTGCTCCAACAATTTCTTCATCTCCATTTATGTTTTAGCACTCCAAATTAGGTCATGTCTCTTTTTTTCGACTTCGGTACATGATGAATAAAGGATTGTTAGGCTCTATCCATTTAGATAAAGAACCTTATTGTGTTGCTTGTAAATTAGAACCAGCTCTTCCTTTTATAATAGTATAATTTCTTCTTCATCACCATTTGATATTGTGCATTCTGATGTTTGAAAAAAAGCTCCAATAAAGTCCATGGGAGGTGCCCAATATTATGTACTTTTTGTTGATGACTATTCTCGCTATACATGAACATATTTATTCCATTCTCGTTCAGATTTTCTTAAAGTCTATATTGAATTTTGCACGACGATCAAAACACAGTTTTCAAAACCAATCAAATTTTTAGATCAGACTCTGGAGGCGAATATATATCCAAGCCATTTCTTGATTATTTGAAATCTCAAGGGACCCTTCCTCAATTATCATGCACTGAAACACTTGAACAAAACGGTGTAGCAGAACGCAAACACCGTCATATTGTGGAAACTGCTCGTACTTTACTTCTCTCCTCCTCGGTTTCTCGTACTTTTTGGGGGGAGTCCGTTCACACTTCTACTTATATCATTAATCATATTCCTTCTTCAGTCATTGACGGGATATCCCCCTTTGAACATCTTTATCATATCCCTCCCGATTATTCAGAACTTCGAGTCTTTGGCTCCACCTGCTTTGTCCTTCTTCCCAAAAGAGAACGAGATAAACTCAGCAAGAAAACAACCATGTGTATTTTTTTAGGCTACGGTATTCAACAAAAAGGTTATAGATTTTATGATCCCTCTTCTCAAAAACTTTATGTCTCTCGACATGTTACTTTTTGGGAAAATATACCCTTTTACTCCCTCCCAAAATATCAAACAGATGTCTCTAAATCACGTCAATTTCATGACCCTTTTGTTGATTCAATACCTGAAAGTTTTGAACAACCACAACCACAAAGTCATCCTGCATAATGTACCGAGCCTGTCATAGCTCCACCATCGGACCATCCTGTCCAATGTTCTAACATTATCTCTCCTGAGAATAATCCAACCATTGCTGAACTAGTCTCTGTCACGACCCGCACCCTGAGGAAGGGCACGAGAACGTGGGTACGTCCAGCCTACGCCGCAGTGTCGGCGGTAGAACGTTGTATAGTTCGTTTATAACATCTAACATCTAACATCTAACATCTAACATGATATAAACATATCATCTCCGCACGGAGGTATAATATAACATCTCAACTCTATATCTCAATCACAAGTCTAGGAAAGATAGAGCACGATATGGAATCAGATAAAAGGAAGAAACTGAAATATAGATAGAGTTATCACACCACACAAAGTAGATGTCCAACACAAAAAATACAAGTCATGAAATATAACTAAGTCACAACTAACAATCGGAACAATCCGATACATGCTGAAAGCTGTAAATACTAGACTAGACTAGGCACCCTCTACTGAGCTAGATGCTCCTCGGGCTCCTGAAGGTCACCCTCTTGTGCCCCATAGAAGGTAGGGCAGTCACCATCATCATCTGTAATATTTTCAACAGGTCCAGTCAGGACAGGAGCGAGCACAAATACATCTCACGCAGTTCATATCATGTTGGGAAATATAAATCATGCAAAGAGTAAGATACATGGACTGTAAAGAAATATATATGAAAACGAGAGAGATTTGATAACTGGAAATATCTATATATATGATAAGTAAGAACTGTAAGTAACCTGTGATTTAGAGCATGAGATGGTTATATAAACGGGTTAGGACAATGCAAGGGTAACTCCATCATACGTGAGTGTACCATGGACATATACATAAATTCACAAGATTACACAAGATGGGATTTTGATCACATAACCATTTCCTACTCACCCTCCCCAATTAATACACAACGATCCAGTCAAGTTACGTTACCTTGTACTAGAGGTTTTTATCATGTTTGCTTACGTGATCATGAGAGTACAAGATTGCACAAGAGTATACATGAAAGCGGTATACATGAAATACAAGATGTTCGTGAAAAGCACATGACAACTGTATCTGATGCACCTCGAGGGAGATAACATCGCATGACAAGATCCATATAGTACCAATCCGTGATAATGACGTGACAGCATCATGTAAAGTAATCTAGAGCAAGAATATAAATCCTAACAAGTATGAAATGATCAGAGAATGTACTCGCATGTCACCCTGTATGACTGATATGAATAGACGTCCGAACTGGTGTCAGAGAGTCCTATTTAGAGTAAAACAGGTCATGATGTGTTCAATATGTAATAATGGAAATCTGCAGTGCAAGCTACATGATTCTAAGTCAAACTAGGTCAAAGTCAACTCTAGTCAACTCTAGTCAACTCTGGGTCAACTGTCTAGGTCAAACTAGGTCCAAGTCAAACTTAGGCTAGCAAGGGTCACTATCTAGGTCAATCTCTGTAAGGCTAACTCAAGACCAACAGCATTTGAACTCCCTTGAACCCAATATCACACTTACTTAGTATCATATGCTTTTACCAATTTTGATATACCCTTAGTATCTCATATACATACAACTATCACATGTAAATATATATATATAAGGGAGATATAAAGTACCACCACTCCTATACTCTATATACAAAGTTTAAACATTCAAACTCACACAATTTCAAGTTATCATCATCCCTCATGCATAATATATATATATATATATATATATATATATATATATATATATATATATATACACCCAAATTCGAATTCACTGTATAAGCCCAACCCAAATCATCACAGGAATTGGAAGGGGGTCTAGTGTGTGTGACACATTGGCTAAGGCTGTGTGTGTTTGTGAGGCAGTGGTGTCAAAGGGTGAAGGCCATATGTGTATGTACAGTGATGTGTGAATTTCTCAGTTCTCAGGAATTGGAAGTGTCACATGTGTGGGTGTGTGTGTGGAGTCATTAGGGTGTTAGTGTCAAGAGTGAAGTGTCAAGACAGTGTAGTGTAGTGTGTAACCTGAAAACTAACATGTGTGTATAGGTGAGTGTCTGTGACAGGAAAACAAGTTAAGGGATGTGTGTGTGTGTGTATAAATGAACTGTTCTCAGGTTCACATTAAAGTAAAACTCAGTTTTCATTCCTAAATTCCAATCCCACACTCGAAAACACCCAAAACTCAACCAATCTTCTCCACATTGAACCCAGACATGAAGTCTAATATCCCTGACATGTACACATATATAATCATTGCAAAATTTATATTTAAAATGATTAAAATGCATTAAAATAATAAAAAAAAATCGAAAACTGTTACCGTATCAGAAAAATGGGGAAACCCCAATCCTAATTCAAAAATCAATTAAAAATCCAATTTAATGGTTGGTAAAGTGTCGTGCATGTGTCAGTGTGTCTCATGGGTCGTGTGGTGTCCCTACAACAGGACACAACGTGTCCTGACACTCACGAACACGCACAGACACACACAGGCACGCACAGCCTCGTGCACGTGTGTGAGTCGATCCAGGACACGACACACGACACGAGACACCTCGTGGTCGTGTCCCTGTGTTCGCCCAGAGTAGGGCTACACGCACATGTGCCTGCAACGTGTCCAAGTGTCTTGTGTCCAAAGAAATCACAGCGTATCAGTGTCAATTTTTTCGACTGTGCGCGCAAGGCTCGATCCAGTGCACACGCGATTTCTTCGTGCACACTGATCGAGGGCTCACAAAATTTCTTGGGCATGGTGTCAGTCATTTCCCGCACCCACCCACCAATTTTCAGGTGTCGGGGTGCCGTGTCGTGTCCGCTAGGACACCTGAGCAGCAGGGCAGCCGCACGAGCCCCGTACGGTGTCTCGTGCTGCGTGTCCAAGCCCTAAAACCGTGTCCAAACTATACTAAAATCGACTCAGTCGATTAGGATTGTAATATACACATGTTAGGCTACACATATATATAATTAGTTTTGAAAATTACCAAAATCTATTTCTATGTGACATTTCATCGAATACGTATTTAAATACACCGATACGTGTCCGATATGGACACGAAATGGACACGAACTCCTACCAAACTTGGGCTACACCTAGGGGAACCCTAAATGGATGCATCTATGGAAAGAAATTGGGAATTTATAGGTGTTTGTAGGGTTTTACCTATTGAGGGTGAAACCTCAATGAATAGGCTCCCGAAATGAGAAGTTGCCTTCCTCGAGCGATGTCCAAACGCGCTCCACTTCTCGCAAGCAAGCCCCCACTAGCCTCTACTACTGTAGGGGAGTCCAACGCAATTCGTTTGGTCCAATTTGGTGGAGAAATGAGAAATTTGTGAAGGTTTGGGGAAGAACACAAATAGGGATTTATGTAGGTATTTAAAAGAGGCTAGGAATTATGAAGAGGTGATTAAATAGGGAGGGAATGGCTTGATGGCTGGTCATAGGTGTAAGAATTAGGGTTTTGCTAGGGTTCACAATGTGTGGCCATGATTCTAACTTAGCTATTAAGTCTAGATCAAAGCCTTACATGCAAAGTAGGTTTCCTTTAGAAATATCTATGTAAAATATCTTACCAATCCAAATATCTAGATATTTGTAAACTTGGCACCTAGTAGGAATATCCTAATCATGATTCTAACCTCAAGACTAATCTAGATTAGGCTAAACTTCTAGGTCAAGTCTCTAATAATTAGCTAGCACATATTTTATTAATATAAAACACAATTCCACAAAATTGTCAAAATGACTAAAATACCCCTAGGCTAAAAAGTCACAATTAGTCATCCCAATCACATGGTTAGGTCCCCATGGTCATGGTTAGTCTCTAGGTCATGCAGTCTCTAGGGTTGCACTAGCAAAATATCAAAATCACAAGTCAGGGTTTTAAATAGTTTTAAATTAATTAAAATCACCAAAAATTATAACATGGTTTAAATATCATTATTAAATAAATAAAAATACAAAAGTTCAAAATTACCCTCATTTTAGAAACTGGGTGATACAGTGATCCAGTCCCTTCAAATTCAACTCGTCCTGTTCGTGATAAACACCAACCTGCTTATCTGACAGATTATCACTATTATTTGTCTGCTCTTTTATCCCTTCATGAACCAACAACCTATCGTGAGGCCTCCTCTGACCCACTTTGGCAATTAATCCATGACAGAAGAACTAACTGCTCTACAAGATACTCATACATGGGATCTTGTGGATCTCCCTCCTGGTAAATCCATTGTACGATGTAAATGGATTTACAAAATAAAAACAAAGTCTGATGGTTCTGTTGAACGATATAAGGCCCGTCTAGTTGCAAAAAGTTTCACCCAAGAATACGGTATTGAATATGAAGAAACGTTTCCCTAGTTGCTCGTATGACTACTATACGAACTTTGATTGCAGTTGCTTCTATTCGTCAATGGAAACTGCATCAAATGGATGTCAAAAATGCATTTATTCATGGAGATCTACAAGAGAAAGTTTATATGAAACCACCTCCTGGTCTCCCACACTCTCCTCATCAGGTTTGCAAACTTCGTCGGGCTCTATACGGTCTCAAGTAAGCACCTAGAGCTTGGTTTGAAAAGTTCTGCACTATTATTACTAGGTTTTACACAAAATACACATGATTCTGCTATGTTCTTTCGCTCATCTAGCAAAAGTATTGTCATTCTAGTCAATAAATATTATGAGATAATACACATTTTAGAAGAAAAAAATGATAAGAATCACTTTTGTAAATTCTGCTTTTTTGCAAAGGACAAGAAATAATCTCACAAACACGATCACAGTGAACTCGGCATTGGATGCAATGAGATAACACAAGAAGTTTTTTATACCTTTTTCTAATGCAATAATCGAATTTTTATGGAATTTCTAAAAGTCTGCCTATAAATTATTGAGTTCATTTTTGTTCACCCACCAAAACTAGTGAGGTTGTTCATCCTTCCACTCAAAGATTATCACGTGTCGTCAAAATTAGTGGGATGTTCACCAAACCACTTTCAAAGTGATGTTAGTTTGGGTTTTGAGCACAGATGGCAACCTTCGAGTGAAAGGATGAACAATCCTACTAGTTTTGGTGGGTGAACAAAAATAAACTCATAAATTATTCCTCTAGCAACGACAATAAGGTGCAAACCTCAAAACCCATAATACTGGGTTGGGATTGTTTATTAGAGATTTTTTTCTTGGAAAGTTGTCCAAAATTGTTGTATAACAATTTTTTTGGAAGTTGGTTAAGTCTCGAAGAACGTAAGACATTTTTTGAGATATTTACTACTGTAAGGAGTTTCTAATATACGAATAACAAATATTTTGCCTTTACCAATGGCTTTAACGTACACTCTTCATAAATAATTTAGTTCATCACAAGAATATATAATTTCTCGGACATTTTTCAAATTGGCTGAACAAGTAGATTCATGTTCATATCTATATCACTTATAATTTTTCTGAATTTAGAATGAGTTTCAAGTATTTTTTCAACAAATAATTCGGAAATGCTAACATTTAAATATTATCGGCATTATCATCTAAATCATCATAATATCTTCAAATAAATTAGAAATATTTTAGCAAATATCCCGATTCAAATATAGAAACTAATATATATCCTCACTTTTTTAAATTTATACATAACAGGTAAAATCTAAGATATACTTTCACTATCTTAACTGAAACTTTACTGTGTGCCGTACAAAAATGAGGGCAGCTCTTGTTTTTAAAATAGTGAGGGTATATATTAGTTTTCATATTTTGAATGGGTACATTTGCTGAAATATCCCAATAAATTATTATTAACTTTATCATTATCGTTCTTTACCATTTGATTTAAAGAACTGTGACAATTACATCTTTAGTTATTAGAAAGAAGAAGAAAAAATTGATTACTTGAAATGATATTTATGTCAATAAATTAACTTGTAGAAAATAGTTTGTTGAGAGATTCTAGATAGCTTGTAGAGAATCCTAGGAAAAAGTGAGTTTGCAGGGAAAAAACATTGAGCTGTAGGAGAAAGAGAGTTTGAAGAGGGATTGTAGGAGAAAGAAAGACGGTAGGAGAAGAATGTGAGCCCTAAACCGCTAAATAGGAAAAAAGTGTTTGACTTGCGCACTAGAGATGTTATGTTGACTTACACCCAGGTCTTTGGTTCAAATCTAGGTGGCATCAATTTTCTTTTCATTTACTTACCATTATGTACGGGTCCCATTTGAAAGTTCGTGGACGTCCATAAACTCAGGACCAGTCCTGTCCACCGTAAGGACGGGACCCAAAATAGTATTATGTAAGTTTTGGATATTATAAGAACCAAAAACTAAATAACCCTAACGTCGAACCACTCTTCGTGACGTCGAACCACTCTTCAGAATGCTTGGAAAACTAAACAATTTATTCAAATATGTTCTAACTTTGCCAACAGTTAGATCCAGGTTCGTCCGTGGGGGTGTAGCCTGTTGGGTACACTGGATGGTCCCGTGGGAATGGACACGGTTCGAATCTTTTCCTTAACGTTGCTCACCTGTCCGGAGAATAGGATACTTAAAAATAAAAAAATTAAAAAAAAAAGTTAGATCCAGGCTCAGTAGAATTTGGCTGGTGGTAGCAGACCATGCCAGTGCCATGCTTCTGAGGCATGCAAAACAGTCATGCATCTCACTTTGACTTCTTCCATCCACATTTAACAGACTGATGCAACAGTTGGATCATGGGGCTCCCTAATGCAAAGTCAATCAATGGGAGTATGAGGTGCATTCTTTCAATGACAGCATTGGTTGAAGATGGAAAGAATGCCCGTGGCCTTTATCTCTGATATTCCAACAGAAAATTTTATGTCGTGAAAATATATTCGTATAAATTAGTCAAAACGAAACAAGTAAAAAAAAAAAAAGTTTTGACGAAATGTTCCGTCAACGGAAAAATGGAGTAGAGGATTTCCGCCGACTAGGATGGCGGAATATGACCAAGTTGGGATTTCCGCCAACTACATTGGCGGAATATTGGGCAGGCCGGTTCATAATGTGTGGATTTGATTTTGGTTGGAGCTGAAGCTGAAGAGTTGGGTTCAATGCTGGGTTCAATGCATACGGACTTGGTTATCAAGAAGAGCTTAATTTGTTGATGTTTTCCTTAAAAAAAATGCAATCGACCATGTGATGATGACTGATGAGTGCAACCTGCACTTCAAGGAGTCCTCAAATGCTGAGCACAGCTGGTCCTCTCCATTTGTTTAACTGAGATAGTTCAGTTGCATTTTTAATAATAAATAAGTTATTTTTCCTGATCAAGTTGCATTGAATCAATGCATATATATATATATATATATATATATATATATATATAGAGAGAGAGAGAGAGAGAGAGAGAGAGAGGGGGGGGGAGGGAGGTGTTGAATTGTAGCTCGTTTCCAGTTGAACGCTCAAAGGGGATGACAATGATAATGATAATTTAGTCCCACGTTGGATAGGAGGTGGAATCATGAGGTGTAGATAATTGAAATTGGTTCAGGCTTTACATGAAAATTCTTTTTTACGACATATATATGGGTCCAATCTAATATTGCACCTCATAGTAGGGCTGTGCATAATTAAGTCTAACCGACCAAATCGAACCAAGTCAAACCGAACCAATTGGTTTTAAATCGAACCGATGGTTCGGTTGGTTTGGTTCGGCTTCAATCTTTTCAAAACCGACCGGTTCGGTTCAGTTCACGGTTTGGTTATGCCAAAAACCGTCTAAACCGAACCGAACCAAATTCTTGTTAAATAATTAGGGTTGGCCGGTTGGGTATGGGTTCATTGGGTTGTATTATACCGGTTTGGTTCATTTATTCACATCACAGCCATTTATCAAGTTGAAGTTGAAAGAGCTCTCTCTCTCTCTCTCTCTCTCTCTCTCTCTCTCTAGTCTCAAAAAGGAGTGCTGGCGGCTCCTATTCTTTTCTAATTGCTCATGTGCACATGAAAGGGACTTTTGGTCGAATGCATATGATTTTTTATATGTATAATTGGCATTTCTCCACCTGCAAAACGCAAATTGAATTGAAGCTGCTGAATTGTATTTATTGTTACAAAGTGCAAGTTGACTGAGGTTTCACAAAAAAAAAGCGTACAGTCCATTTTTTTATGTGATCAAAATCAACCAAGTCGAACCGATCCAAACCGAGCCAAATCGGTCGGTTTCAAAACCGAACCGACCATTTGGTTGATTTGGTTCGGTTTTGTTTAAGTCAATGTCAGGATTGGAATTATAGTTCCCCAACAATAATGCCAACACTGACCCCAATCATAAGATCAAACCAAAGTCGATAGTACGAGATTTTCTACCCAAGCTCGTGCCACTCAGATTTCTAAACATCGAGCACGATCACCTATTCGCATCAATGCATTCATTGTGCGTATTCAAATCCATTCAAATCACCAATTCTAACCAATTCATGTATTCGATCACGAGGTCATCTAGCTCGACAATATGTTGCGCCCCAATCTCACGCTAGTCCGATTATCCACGGTGGTTCATGAATCACCATGCAACGCTCCCGCAGAATAATCATTCTCATCGGGGCGTAACTCTTGTTTGAGTCCAGACTATTTTACTCTCGATACGCGGATTGGACCTACGCAATCCTCAATCTCAATCCTCAAGCATATCGAGTTATTCCTGAGTCCACCTTCGCGTCAAACCACAAGTCGAAGCATACAAATTGCTACGCCATGCTAGTTCAATCACTCCCACCGTATGAATCACCATACCAGCGCTCACGCAGAGTGATCGCCCTAATCGGCGCGACGCATGTGCGAGGCTGGAGTTGCGCTCGCATAAGACAAGAATGTCAACGTTGTGGTCATCGACGAAGCAAATCCCAAACATTTTATTTCCTTCCAAGCCAAGTTTTCAATTTGATAGTCCGTTTGTCATTCGTTCAACTAGAAAATCCTCAAGCCAAGTTTATCTTTTCCTCGACACATTTTAACATTCTGCGTATAGCATCCATCGGAACAATGACATTTGCACGATCGTCATTCGCCGAGTCAGAGTACCCCCGAGTTATCGCATATCGATCTTAATTTGATACGCCTCAATACCATGGACGATATACGTAACCTGACGATCTTCCTTTGCAATCAATTTCGAGTCGTACGACTGATGCTATTGTCTGAACTGGATATTTTACAATTCCATTCGATCGAATCCAAAATCACAAGTACGATCCTCTAAGCTTTCCTCGATCAAGACATATATTTTTATTCATCGTTCCGAATCGTTTTCTAACTCGCGTTTCCCATTCACAAGTTGTCCGAACGAGATGCTCGTTCGGGACACACGAAGTCACGATCAACTAAGCGTGACACGTTCTAAGGCTTTGCGCGATCGCATCGCCTCGCCGACATACTCGTTGTTACTCGTAATCCTCATATTTCGCTCGAATGATTTCCAAGACAAACCATACACCACTCGGATTCAAGCCATCCGATCTAGTCCTCAATCACGTTCGCGTTACTCGCTAACACATCTTTCAGATTCGTTCGACGAATCCCTAACGTAATCGCTCATGTCGCATCAATGTACTAAGTCGTTCGTACTATTCCTCAAAATCTAAATCAATCTTCCGTGTACGCCTAAGCGTTAACTCGATAGCGTTCCTATCGATAGACACTCTAAGTGTAGCTTCGTTCCCGACCAAGCGGTACTTGATATCGCTCGCAACTCGTTTGCAACAAAAGGTCGAGGTGTGCGACGCGCGGCACAACTTAGCCAAAAGGCCGTGTGCATAGCTATCCCGTGTGGACTACATTCGAGTTTGCACGCTCAATTGCTAGGGTCATCGTAGGACTAGTTAGGTACGCATGCGATATGTTAACTTAGCAAGTGTTCTCTATCAAGACAAGTTGACACCGTTCGGCACGAAGGCCTACCGATGCATTTGACGATAGCCTACCGATGCGTTCGAGTGAACGCTTGTACGAGATTTTGAAAGTATTTAGACTTATTGTATGGACATGCCGAGGGACATTCGAGAGAGAGCGCACACTTCTTTTCCTAACGATGAGCTTTCAAAACTGAGAATTCAACATGAAGTCCAAGGACGTAAAGCCGTGCTCTGATACCATTATGTCATGCTCCGATCCCGTAGGAGGGATCATCCTCGCTAATACGTGATACCGCATGAGCCTAGATTGCACTCGTGCAAGGCAGTTTCATAACGGCCGATTACATCGGCGGCGACGGGGTCGTCGCACAGAAGTCCCAAGCAGAAACATTAAACATTGCAGCAAAAATTTAAAGGCAAACACAAGTTATTCAAAAGAACTCTTTTATTGATATTGAACATAAGATTACATTTGTGGGCGCAATGCTAAATTACAAGTCTCTCTGCTCACTTTTCTCTCATTTTACAATTCACTCTACTCTCTCTCATCTCTCGATACCATACTTGAATCCAGCGGAAGCTTCGGAAGGCGATGTCCATACATTATGTCCTGTATAAGTCTTTAATCCACGCGGCCGCACACTTCGAATCGCCAAGGAACTCCGTGCCTCGACGCATCCAAGCGAGCTCCGTGCCACGAGCTTCTACCTGTGCCTGCACATGAACACTGTGTGGGTGTTAGTACTGAACTGTACTGGTGGAGTGAGCTTCTCACCCACCCATACAAAACTGACACGTTCATTTACTTTGTGTAGCTTAAAACCCTTTCGATTGTCTTGCTAGTCTTGCCTTAGGATCAATTTTAGGACAAGGACGTTCGACCAAAGCGAGGTGCCATGACATGGTCACGCTATAATTCCAACATGTATTTTGATCGAGGCAGTGCCTCATCGCCTAGGTACTTGACCAAACTTTAACTCGGGACGACAGGGTCGTGCCATACTCTATTCGAGACTTCAACATATTCGAGATAACGCTTCACCGATGAGCAACTCATGCGAACTCGACTGTGCCAAGACTTTCAATACTTTCGCGTGCCTCTAGACCAATTCTCGTGCTAGCGACGTCAAGGGACAACGACTCGTGCAGTTCGTGCCTCTAGACTTTGCCTAGACTTGTCCGTGCTTCAAGATGAAGTCGTACCTAACGACTCCCTGACTTAGCCAACTTTTAGCTTACGGTCCTTTCGACTTAAAGTGATGGCACTCGACTTAACTTATGCAAACTTAGGCCAACAATGCCGATACGCGAAAGCCAATACGCGAATACTAATATTGATACGCGAATGCCAATACTTGATACGCGAAAGCCTTGCTTAGTGCCGAAGCACGTGTCTTGCTGACATAAGCTATAACTCATTCCTTTCGTGCCGATACAAGGCTGGCACTAATGAGATTATATCTTGCTGACTTTATACACGTCGTGCTAGACTGTCTCATAATTTGACCAATACCGTGCTAGTACTTGACGCTATCCAAAGGCAAACATGCGGATTGCCGCTCTTGCCGACACAACTATATGAGTGGTCACTAGCAATATCAAGCTGTCACGACCCGCACCCACTGTGAGGGTACGAGCACGTAACAATGCCTAGCCTATACCGCAATGTCGGCGGTAGAACGCTGTCCTAGGTTACTATCTAATCAACAACTCATGCAATTATATAATGTACTTGTCAAATCTCAACTCCGAACGGAGGACAAGTATAGATATAAGAATAATCTCAATCACTCTCTAAGAACGATAAGATATCACAGAAGTAACTAAGAAATTGAAGACAACAAAACTACTGATAATATAACAACAAACTCAAAATCTCAAATACATCTCAAGTCTCAAATCTCTATATCAACTCCAGTTCTAAACATGAAACTAACAAGACAGACTAGCTAAACTCCCGATCACTCCTGAGTATCGGGGCCATAGGTAGCTAAACCATCTCCACGGTAATATGTAGGGCATGTGTTCTCAGGGCAGTCATCTGTAAAATTTTCAACAGGTCCAGTCAGGACAGGAACGAGTACAACTCATCAAGAAAACCCAAGTAAATGACAGGAAATTATAAAGCAGTTATAGACAGTTTTATTGATGAATATGGCAGTTTATATACCGGTGATGGTATGGAGAACAGATAAGATACAAGGAAAGTAAGTAACTAAAACAAGAGAAGAATGATGGCAATGAAGACTGTAAAATAAATCTAGCTGAACTAAGGTAACAGAATAAGTCCGAAAAGTAATTGCAAAACAAGTATAAAACTATTATAAGTCCAGTACGGGATGAATCTAAAATAATATGAATCCAGTACCAGATGATTCTAGTAGTGATCAAGAATCCAGGTGAGTCCAGCTAATCTAATAGTGTGTTTTAAAATACCGAGATCGACATGTAAACGGCTGTGGGTAATCAGGCACACCTCTCACTGATCAGGCGAGAGATGGCTATGCTTCCAGTAGATTCCAGTTGGAGATTCCAGATTTGGGGTATATCTATATGTCTTACTCAATATTTTCCCGTCCCATAATACAAATGAATACAGAATTCGACACGAGAATCGATATGAGTCCAGCCAAAATATGATGATTCCAGAAATAGATTCCAGAATGATTCCAGTGATTCCAGTAATAGAGGCCAGATAATATGGTGAGTGTGTCGCATACATGAATCCAGAAATATCCATACGTGTGGTATCAGAGAATCACATAAAACTAAATAGAACTGAAATACAGTAACTGGCAAATAAATGAGAGAACTATCAGATAATGTACTCGCATGCTACTCTGAAAAGAGTAGTATAATATCAGATGTCTGCACCAGAGTCACAATGTCCTAAACAGAGAAATATAGGTTATAATGTGCTTAAAATAAGACCAATGAAGTCTATGATACAATCTACATGTTTCTAAGTCAAATCTAGGTCAAAGTCAGCTCTAAGTCAAACCTGGTCAACTGTCTAGGTCAAACTAGGTCCAAGTCAAACTTGGTCAACTCTGGGTCAATCTAAGATACACTAACTCATTCTAACCCATAGACTAGTATAATTTAGGATGCCTCATATATATATATATATATATATATATATATATATATATATATATATATATATATATATATATATATATATATATATATATATATATATATATTTATATATATATATATATATATATATCAATATATACCTACACCCAAAGCCTATAGTCCTAGATATAAATAGCCTCTCATATATATATATAACACATTTATTTAATTATATATATATATATATATATATATATATATATATATATATATATATATATATATATATATATATATATATCAATATATACCTACACCCAAAGCCTATAGTCCTAGATATAAATAGCCTCTCATATATATATATAACACATTTATTTAATTAGATATAATTAACACACATTCATATAATATAGACTACATGACAATATCTCAAATAGGTGTACATATATATATATACATACATACACACACACATATATATATATACATAGGGTGATAGGGCATAGCTTGTGTGTGTTTGTGTACATGAGAGGGTGTGTGTGTAGGGTGTGAGCTTGAGGGTTCATTTTAGTTTGTGTGTGATAGGGTTGAGGCAAATGTGAGAGTGTAATGATTTTAGAATGTGTGCATTGTACATGTGTAGACATGTGTGTGTGTGGGTATAGGTTAAAGGGTTATGCTATAGTGTGTGTGTGTGTCACATGAGGCATGTGGAAAAAATCCTGAAATCAGTGAGCACATAAAGAAAACAGGAAAACAGGGGATTACATTAGTGTAAGGTAAGGTAGTGTCAAAAAGGATGAATTCTCAATTTTCATGTTTAAATCTAACATCCAAAACCATATTCCAATCTCAGGTTTGAGCCTGTGTAGAGCACAGTAAAGGGTGTGTGGGTGAACAAAGTGATGTGGAGTTCAGTTTTCAGGGTTCAGCTTTGTGTGTGGGTGTAATCATGTGATACCATGTGTTCAATTAAAGGGTTAGCCCTGTGTCATTTGTCCACGTAAATAGGGTTTCATATGTTTACAGTTAATGGCTAAGCTATGTAGGTTCACATGATGGAATCTCAGGTTTTCAGCTAAACAGTGTGAAGGTTAGGGGCTTCAGTCAACATGTGTACAACTCAGTGTCATGTGTGTGCAGAGAGCTATGTGTGTGTAGAGAGGGGTGGTACAGGTGTCTCAGATTTCAATAGTGAATCACAACGTTAGTGTATTAGCAATAAGTTCTCATGTGTGTGTGAGCTGTAAGAAACAGGGAATAGTGTAAGGGTGTTAGCAGGAATAACATGGCAACAGTGTATCAAGGTAGACTGAAATCAGTAAATGACAGGGATGCCAAATCAAGCTAAATCCCTATCACTAAACTGAAACCTTCAATTTCAGGTTAGAATTCCAATCTAACATTCAACCAATTCTAATCCAATCCAACTCAGACATCAAAACCAAGCCAATGTGACCAAGAGTGAATGTGAGCATGTGTGTACTGCCAACCCAATTCAGTTCATTGTGTGTGTGTGAATTTTCAGGACAGTGTGTGTATCAGATATATGTGTCAATAGGAAAACAGGAATTAGGAATTAGGAATTATAGAGAGTGTGGATACATGTGAATTTGTGTGTGTAGATGTGATTCTCAGGTTTTCAGGTTATATTCTCAGTCTAATTAGGAAACAAACTCAGATTATAAACAATTTCATCACAGGGAAAAACTGGAAATTAAGTTATGTTGCTCGAACACCATATGCAAACTCAACCAATCCAATTCGAATTCCTATGTTGTGTTAACATCAAACCAAAAGGAAATCAACCTAATCAGTGAACTAATCACAGTGCTCATGAATCAATCAACAGTTAATTATAGCTAAAACTCAGGAATGAGAAATCAGAGATTGTACACAATCTCAGGAAAACTCTGAAATTGATGGTTTATAATCACTATCCAACCCAAGTACAACCCCACTCCTCAACAGTAACTAACACATGCAATTGATTCTAACAGAGAAATCCAAGTATTAAAATCAGTTTAAAATGGAAATTAAAATCAGAAGTCAACCTCAGTTAATAGAACAAATTTTCAGAATGAACAATCAATGTATCAGTTGACTCTTCATCTAGCAGTCCCAAAATCCCATTCACAGTCCAAAACTCCACACTAGTCGATAACAAATCAGTGTAATAGCCTAGTACACATGTGGGTGAATTAATATAGTGATTATCATCAATAAAAATAGTTCGAAAATAACTTAAAACTTCAGAAAATTGAAAATAGTGACTCGTATCAGTGCAGTGGGGGAAAGATAATTCCAAACTGAAATTATGCTAAAAAAATACAAAGTAGTGGTTGATAAACATCAAAAACATCAAACACATGTGCACGTGACCCTACAAGCCTATACGTGTCCACGAAGTGGACACAATCGTGTCAAAACAAATGAAATAACTGTGTCAGGAAAACAGTGCAACATGGCCTCGTGCAGCCGTGTCGAGCCCTCGTGCTCTCGACACAAGGCGACACGTGCCTCGTGCTCGTGCACGTGGGGTTGCCCATAGTAGGGCTAGGTGTTAACGTGCCTGCATTGTGTCCAAACAAATCGTGTCCAAGGAAATCAATGCGTATCAGACGAACTTCCTGCGCGCGTGCACGACAGGCACCAACCCGTGCGAGTGAGATTTCTCACAAATCACTCGATGGGTTGGCCTCAAAATTGGTGAGCGTGCTGTTAGTCATTTCCCGCAGGTGTGTGCAAAGTTTCGTGTCAAGACGTGCAGTGTCGTGTCCGCTACAGTGCCCGAGCAGCAGGAGACTGTACGGTGTCCCCGTGCACGCGTTCGTGTCCAATTTTGGATACGAAAACCAACACAATACATGCTCAGTCATAAATATATACAATCTACACATGAAGAGCTACCCAATTATATAATTTGTTTCAAAAAATAATAACATTCAATCCATAGAGGCATTTCAACAAACACCTACACAACACTACGACACGTGTCCGATAAGGACACCAAACAGACACAAAAATCACCAAAATTTCAGGGACACCTAGGGGACTCCTAGATCTAGCCCTACATGCAAAGAAAATAGAAATTTAAATCAATTTAGAGGGTTTTACCTATATGTGCAAAAAGCTTGGAAAAGCTTCAAATGGGGGATTCCTCCTTGCTATCCAAAAGCTCTCAAATTATCCCAAGCCTGGGATTAAATTTCATAATCAGAAAATAGGAGGAAATTAGGCTCTAATGCAAGAAACTAGAGTTAAAAAGGAATTGAAATGAGAAAGTTATGGATTGGGGAGGAAGGCTCTTTACCTCTTTCTTCAAACTTGTAAAAATTTAATAAAAGAGGCAAGAACAAGGAGGAGATTATTTATAGGGAAAGGGGAGCCCTAGTGGTTGGTTAAAAAGTGGAAAATTAGGGTTAGGGCTTAGTCTAATGGCTATGGGCCAAGTTGTACCAGTCATGGAACCAATTTCTAGGTCTCAAGCCTATGGACCAATTCACCAATCCTCCTACTCCAAACTTGATCCTAAGTGTCCTAACTTGAGTTGACTTAAGTTAAACTAAGGTCCATACCATGTTAACTAGGTCACCAAGTCAAAGTCAAATCTAGGACAGTCTCTTAAGTCGCAGCTAGTCAAAATCAATAATCACCAGTGCAATAAATCATAAAATAATTCAAAGAGGCCAAATAACCAAAATACCCCTAGGCTAAAAATGATAATTAATTATTCTAATGACATGGTTAGGCTCTAGGTCATGCAGTCTCTACGGTTTCACTAGCTGCACACCAAAATCACAAGTCATGACTTAAGGCAGTTTTTAAATAGTTTAAAAATAATTAAAAATCACCAAAAAATCATAATGTGAAATAAATATCAATAATTAATAATTATAATTAAAAAAAATTTAAAATTACCCTCATTCTGGAAAACTGGGTGTTACACAAGCTATCTTGGACGCGGCTCGGCAGGGGTATCGGGCCGCCCTTCCAATGGGTAGCTAGCCCCGAAAGCGCCGATACTCCCATGCGGTTATCCGGCATCCTGCTTTGAGCCGCACTCGTTTCCCCCGGGCCGAATAATCCCGGCGCCCCGACAATCATTCCAGAAGACTACACCTTGTCGACAAGTTGTCCAATGACCATGCAAGTCTCAATTCAATCTATCCAGTCCTTCATTAACATGACCATGCTTTCCTTCTATATGTCGAGACTCCCAAGCCGCGGGACCGATCTCGTGTGTTTTCTTTCAAGACATAGCGAGACTCCCAAGCCGCGGGACCGATCTCGTGTGCGGGACTTATAAAGACTAAGCGAGACTCCCAAGCCGCAGGACCGATCTCGTGTGCGGGACTTATCAAGACTAAGCGAGACTCCCAAGCCGAGGGACCGATCTCGTGTGCGGAACTTATCAAGACTTAGCGAGACTCCCAAGTAGCGGGACCGATCTCGGTGATAACCAGTCGCGTGGACTTCCTTTGTTCATGGCAAGCTTTTCACTAAACCGACCGTAGCTCGTGCCTTAGACAGACCTGGTTCTCTAGGCGATGCTAACGCTCAAGTCATATACTTTATACTATGAGCCTTGTTCTCAAGGGACTACGCGACTTGACAACCGCAGCTAGAGCGGGACAGTGCTAGAAATGGCTTCGATAGCCCAGCACAATACTTGTCTAACTTATTCGGGCAACGACTCGACGAGCAAGGGCTACGTCGAGCTACACATCGAGGGAACGTGCTATGCACAGGGTCGACTTGAACAACCAAGTTCGTGCCTAGACTTAAGCCAACAGCCGTGTAAGACGACTTAACTTGCGGGACGTGCGAAGGCTATGCCAAGCCTTGCGAGACAGGACCGTGCATGCTTTATTAAGCATTCATGCGGGCGACGCCTATGACTTAGGCTGATTCGAGTGTTGGGGCAAAACGACGGGACCGTGCATGCTTTATCAAGCATTCACGCAGGCGACGCCTATGACTTAGGCTATTTCAAGTGTCGGGACAACATAGTAGCTTAAGCCAACTTTCTTCTTCCAAGCCACGGGATCGAAGGATCGAGTGTCATTTGAAAGCACGCTGAGCCGACTTCTATGAAGACCGTGGGACCATTTTCTATGTTCTAAGACATTCCGACGGATCGGGATTATTTCCTTAGCTATGTGCGTTCGTAGCTTTTATATTAGCCTACTTGTGCAAGTTGAAAACATACGAGTTATTAAGTGCAGGCTAAGATGAGGCAAGTTTACCGAAACTACCCCACCTGTGCGAGGAGTCGCCTCGACCGAACAAGCCTTCGAGTAGCCGTTGCAAGGCTAAGTCCGAACGCTATCGGTGTTTCGATTCCTCCGATTGACTTTGCGGGACGGGGCACTACACCATACACCACTCAGAACAAGTCTCGTCCTCGAGACTTTCCTGAAGGGAAGCCATCTACCATTTCTATGGCCAAGACTTAATCGTGCACACCCGCCTATGCGTTTCCTCAATTCCGAGCCACGCTCTCATGACTATCAATCCTTCCGTTAACATGATTTCAAGATCTCGACACTCTCCCATTTTTCAAGTCTTGCTTGAAATCATCGTATCACTTGGCTGGATCGTGCACGCATTCCAGGCGACCCCAAAATACATGCATTCAGCCGAGCCGCATGATAGAGAATTTGTCATTCTCACTCGAGTCACATCGTGCACATACCCATGCATCCCTAAAATATATGCATGTCAGTCGAGTCTCGTGAGCAGGGTTTCATATTCTTGATTCACTCTTTCAGTCCATGCTAATCCTCAAGATCAATCTTTCGATTGATAACACTTGAAACAAGGCGTCTCGCTTATCCGCTAGGCCATTTCTTTCAAGGCTAAGTCAATGTCAGGATTGGAATCATAGTTTCCCAACAATAATGCCAACACTGACCCCAATCCTAGGGTCAAACTAAAATTGATAGTACGGAATTTTCTACCCAAGCTCGTGCCACTCAGATTTTTAAACATCGAGCACGATCACCTATTCGCATCAATGCATTCGTTGTGCGTATTCGAATCCATTCAAATCACCAATTCTGACCAATTCATGTATTCGATCACGAGGTCATCTAGCTCGACAATATGTTGTGCCCCAATCTCACACGAGTCCGATTATCCACGGTGGTTCATGAATCACCATGCAACGCTCCCGCAGAATAATCATTCTCATCGGGACGTAACTGTTGTTTGAGTCCAGACTATTTCACTCTCGATACGCGGATTGGACCTACATAATCCTCAATCTCACTCCTCAAGCACATCGAGTTATTCCTGAGTCCACCTTCGCATCAAACCACAAGTCGAAGCATACAAATTGCCATGCCATGCTAGTTCAATCACTCCCGTCGTATGAATCACCATACCAGCGCTCACGCGGAGTGATCGTCCTAATCGGCACGACGCATGTGCGAGGCCGGAGTTGCGCTCGTATAAGACAAGAATGTCAACTTTGTGGTTGTCGACGAAGCAAATCCCAAACATTTCATTCCCTTCCAAGCCAAGTTTTTAATTTAATAGTCCGTTTGTCATTCGTTCAACTGGAAAATTCTTAAGCCAAGTTTATCTTTTCCTCGACACATTTCAACATTCTGCATATAGCATCCATCGGAACAATGACATTTGTACGATCGTCATTCGCCGACTCAGAGTACCCCCGAGTTATCGCATATCGATCTTTGATACGTTTCGATACCATCGACGATATGCGTAACCTGACGATCTTCCTTTGCAACCAATTTTGAGTCGTACGACTGATGCTATTGTCCAAACTGGATATTTTACAATTCCATTCGATCGAATCCAAAATCACAAGTACGATCCTCTAAGCTTTCCTCGATCAAGACATACATTTTTATTCATCGTTCCGAATCGTTTTCTAACTCGTGTTACCCATTCACAAGTTGTCCGAACGAGATGCTCGTTCGGGACACACGAAGTCACGATCAACTAAGCGTGATACGTTCTAAGGCTTTGCGCGATCGCATCGTCTCGCCGACATACTCGCTGTTACTCGTAATCCTCAAATTTTGCTCGAATGATTTCTAAGACAAACCATACACCACTCGAATTCGAGCCATCCGATCTAGTCCTCAATCACGTTTGTGTTACTCGCTAACACATCTTTTAGATTCGTTCAACGAATCCCTAACGTAATTGCTCACGTCGCATCAATGTACTAAGTCGTTCGTATTATTCCTCAAAATCTAAATCAATCTTCCGTGTACGCCTAAGCGTTAACTCGATAGCGTTCCTATCGATAGACACTCAAAGTGTAGCTTCGTTCTCGACCGAGCGGTACTTGATATCGCTCGCAACTCGTTTGCACCAAAAGGTCGAGGTGCACGACGCGCGGCACAACTTAGCCAAAAGGCCGTGTGCATAGCTATCCCGTGCGGACTACATTTGAGTTTGCACGCTCAATTTCTAGGGTCATTACAGGACTAGTTAGGCACGCACGCGACATGTTAACTTAGCAAGTGTTCTCTATCAAGACAAGTTGACACCGTTCGGTACGAAGGCCTGCCGATGCATTCGACGATAGCCTAACGATGTGTTCGAGTGAACGCTTGTACGAGCTTTTGAAAGTATTTAGACTTATTGTATGGACATGCCGAGGGACATTCGAGAGAGAGCGCACACTTCTTTTCCCAACGACGAGCTTTCAAAACTGAGAATTCAACATGAAGTCCAAGGACGTAAAGCCGTGCTCTGATACCATTATGTTACGCCCCGCTCCCGTAGGAGCGATCGTCCTCGCTAAGGCGTGATGCCGCACGAGCCTAGATTGCACTCGTGTAAGGGAGTTTCATAACGGCCGATTATGTCGGCGGCGACGGGGTCGTCGCACAGAAGTCCCAAGCAGAAACATTAAACATTGCAGCAAAAATTTAAAGGCAAACACAAGTTATTCAAAAGAACTCTTTTATTGATATTGAACACAAGATTATATTTGTGGGCGCAAGGCCAAATTACAAATCTCTCGTGCTCACTTTTCTCTCATTTTACAATTCACTCTGCTCTCTCTCATCTCTCGATACCATACTTGAATCCAGCGGAAGCTTCGGAAGGCGATGTCCATACATTATGTCCTATATAAGTCTTCAATCCACGCGGCCGTATGCTTCGAATCGTCAAGGAACTCCGTGCCTCGACGCATCCAAGCGAGCTCCGTGCCACGAGTTTCTACCTGTGCCTGCACATAAACACTGTGTGGGTGTCAGTACTCAACTGTACTGGTGGAGTGAGCTTTTCGCCCACCCATACAAAACCAACACGTTCATTTACTTTGTGCAGCTTAAAACCCTTTCGATTGTCTTGCTAGTCTTGCCTTAGGATCAATTTTAGGACAATGACGTTCGACCAAAGCGAGGTGCCATGACATGGTCACGCTATAATTCCAACGTGTATTTCGATCGAGGAGTGCCTCATCGCCTAGGTACTTGACCAAACTTTAACTCGGGACGACAGGGTCGTGCCATACTCTATTCGAGACTTCAACATATTCGAGATAGCGCTTCGCCGAGGAGCAACTCATGCGAACTCGACCGTGCCAAGACTTTCAATACTTTCGCGTGCCTCTAGACCAATTCTCGTGCTAGCGACGTCAAGGGACAACGACTCGTGCAGGTCGTGCCTCTAGACTTTACTTAGACTTGTCCGTGCTTCAAGATGAAGTCGTGCCTAACGACTCCCTGACTTAGCCAACTTTTAGCTTACGGTCCTTTCGACTTAAAGTGATGGCACTCGACTTAACTTATGCAAACTTAGGCCAACAATGCCGATACGCGAAAGCCAATACGCGAATGCCAATATTGATACGCGAAAGCCAATACTTGATACGCGAATGCCAATACTTGATACGCGAAAGCCTTGCTTAGTGCCGAAGCACGTGTCTTGCTGACATAAGCTATAACTCATTCCTTTCGTGCCGATACAAGGCTGGCACTAACGAAATTATATCTTGCTGACTTTATACACGTCGTGCTAGACTGTCTCATAATTTGACCAATGCCGTGCTAGTACTTGACGCTATACAAAGGCAAACACGCGGATTGCCGCTCTTGCCGACACAACTATATGAGTGGTCACTAGCAATGTCAAGCTATCTTGGACACGGCTCGGCGGGCGTATCGGGCCGCCCTTCCAATGGGTAGCTAGCCCCGGAAGCGTCGATACTCCCATACGGTTATCCGACATCCTGCTTTGAGCCGCACTCGCTTCCTCCGGGCCGAATGATCCCGGCGCCCCGGCAATCATTCGAGAAGACTACACCTTGTCGACAAGTTGTCCAATGACCATGCAAGTCTCAATTCGATCTATCCAGTCCTTTCTTAACATGACTATGCTTTCCTTCTATATGTCGAGACTCCCAAGCCGCGGGACCGATCTCGTGTGCAGGACTTATCAAGACTAAGCGAGACTCCCAAGTCGCGGGACCGATCTCATGTGCGAAACTTATCAAGACTAAGCGAGACTCCCAAGCCGCGGGACCGATCTCGTGTGCGGGACTTATCAAGACTTAGCGAGACTCCCAAGTAGCAGGACCGATCTCGGTGACAACCAGTCACGTGGACTTCCTTTGTTCGTGGCAAGCTTTTCACTAAACCGACCGTAGCTCGTGCCTTAGACAGACCTGGTTCTCTAGGCGATGCTAACGCTCAAGTCATATACTTTATACTACGAGCCTTGTTCTCAAGGGACTACGCGACTTGACAACCGCAGCTAGAGTGGAACAGTGCTAGAAATGGCTTCGATAGCCCAGCACAATACTTGTCTAACTTATTCGGGCAACGACTCGACGAGCAAGGGCTACGCCGAGCTACGCATCGAGGGAACGTGCTATGCACGGGATCGACTTGAACAACCAAGTTCGTGCCTAGACTTAAGCCAACAGCCGTGCAAGTCGACTTAACTTGCGGGACGTGCGAAGGCTATGCCAAGCCTTGCGAGACAGGACCGTGCATGCTTTATTAAGCATTCATGCGGGCGACGCCTATGACTTAGGCTGATTCGAGTGTTGGAGCAAAACGACGGGACCGTGCATGCTTTATCAAGCATTCGCGCAGGCGACGCCTATGACTTAGGCTATTTCAAGTGTCGGGACAACTTAGCAGCTTAAGGCAACTTTCTTCTCCCAAGCCACGGGATCGAAGGATCGAGTGTCATTTGAAAGCACGCTGAGCCGACTTCTATGAAGATCGTGGGACCATTTTCCATGTTCTAAGACATTCCGACGGGTCGGGATTATTCCCTTAGCTATGTGCGTTCGTAGCTTTTATATTAGCCTACTTGTGCAAGTTGAAAACATGCGAGTTATTAAGTGCAAGCTAAGATGAGGCAAGTTCACCGAAACTACCCCACCTGTGCGAGGAGTCGTCTCGACCGAACGAGCCTTCGAGTAGCCGTTGCAAGGCTAAGTCCGAACGCCATCGGCGTTTCGATTCCTTCGATTGACTTTTCGGGACGGGGCACTACACCCACCCCTACCTCATAGGTCAACTCCGATTCGGATCACACAGTGTTTTCCAACAAGTGGTATCAGATGCCAAGATTACAGAACGGATATACAGACTCTGAGATAAAATAGTCGTTGTCCAAACTAAATAAACCCACATAAAAACTCTAACCAAACCAACCGATCAATGAACCAAACCAACAAATCCACTCTCCTGAACCAAAAAAAAAAAAAAAAAAAAACCCAATACCTATATCATATTTCCGCCAACTGTGCTAGCGGAATATTTCGTGTTCCCTAATTTTTCTGTAGTTATTTCATTTTGAATAATTTATTAAAAATTAATTTTGTTACAGTAAATTTTGGGTATTGTATTAAATACTATAAAAAATAATATATATTTTTTCTTATATTCTAAGTGTTCTGTTATTTCTGACATTCTAACTATCTTTTTATCTCTGATATTTCAAGAATTATGTGGCTAAGATTATGATAGAAGCTAACAATAATGTCATAAGTCTTATTTTCGATTGGTCATAACAGAACTAAATAACCGAAGTTATACAATCCTAACATATCTATGTTTATTAGTTTCAGGGTCTCTTATAATATTCAAAATTTACGTTTATGTCTCCATTTTAGACATAAACCGTTAGGATCGACGAGACTCAAATCTTCTTTTGGACAATATGGAGACCTGAACACAAATTTTCAATATTATTCGATATACTAAAACTAAATAACCGTTAGTGTGAAGCCAATGTGCAAGTGCATTAGCCTTTTGGGCTTGAGGTTTTAACTTTTAATTGATGGAACTGTGAAGATGATGTTTGCCTCTTGTACCATTGCAATGCATGCTAATTAATTCAGTGCTGCAGCAAATCGGCTTTGTATGCTAGAATTCCACCATGTTGCAAGTGCATGATATATGCATGAAATGTTTGTGGATTTTGTTTTTTGCTCAATGGTTCTCTAATCACAATGCAATTTTGATGAGCGATGTAGCTTCAAATGACAGACAGATATATCTAGGTAGGCTGTCAAGAGGTTTGCATATGATTCAACTTTTGATGTTGTTTGGTTTGAACTTGTCGACATGGAATAAAGAAGAAACAATTGGAACTTATTTAACAAATGTCGTCTGAGTTGTGTTGTGGCTATTTGGGCCCCAAGAAGAGCTGCAACATTTGGGGAGGTCAGGGGATCGCAGTGAGAGCATCATTAGTAAGGCTCATCTCCTGTTCCAATTTCTAGATTTAGAAAATTATATCTCATTTGGTTGAATAGTAAGCTTTATCTCCGGTTTAAATTTTTAGATTTTCGGTCCCATTCCATCCATAGGACGCAAGGCTTGGACCTCCCAATATAGATTCTAGATTGTAGGAACTCATTTTGTAGAATAGTAAGCTCCATCTCCGGTCCCACTTTCTAGATTCCATATTCTACATTATTTTTTTTCCACGTCAATTTTTAACCACACAATATTTGGAACCGGAGCTCACTTTATAATTTCGTACTATTCTCATACAAACTCAACAGAGTCTACATTTACATTTTTTAAAAAAAATTTTGGGTCTCAAGTTGCATTCTAGAGTTCCAACTACTAATGATGCTCTGATAGACATTGCTCAGCAAAAACAACTGTTGCAACAACACTATTTACAGGAAACCAAACAGTCCCTAAAGCAACTTTCCATTCGGAGTTAGTTTTGGTTTTCTCTTGAGTTTTATTGTAGGTTCATTCTGAGTCTGGAGGGTTGTCCTAAACAGAAAAAAGGTTGTCCAAATTCGAAGTCTTGTCGACTTATTCTTGGATTTGCCCCGGATATGATGATGGACTAAGATTTGTGAAAGGTAGGACCTAGGTTATGGTGGATAGAAGTTGAGGCATTACATATGACACAGAAGACCAAGAGAATGCCAATTATGACTTCTGTTATGATATGTTGACACTTAACAAATGTGAGGCACATCAACATTCCAGAGGCAAAGATAATATATATATAAAAAGAGTACACCAATTAGTTTAATGGCAGTTGCTTAGACGTTTTGTTTTCTTCTTGTGGTCAGAATTGCCCGCTTGTGATACTCTATTGGAGACATGTTAACGTGTAGACTATGTTGTACGAAAACAGTAAAATGATTTTCGTATCTGTATCGTGTCCATATCTCTATTAGTGCCTTCGTTTTCTTAAGGTCTGGCCCTTGATTGATGGTGCGGCTTTCATTAACACTTCGGACTTTCTGAATAGAACTCATTTTTATCTAAATTGACTCATAGTATAGGTAAGCTACTTTTATACATATTTGAAAATACCCGTATCTATATCATGTGTATCATAGTTGTCGTGTCTGCACTCGTGCAATGTAACCTGCACGAGGAATTATTCGGTGGAACGGACTCATCAGGTGCCAGTAGTGAATGGTGAGTCCTTTCAATAGTATAATGACATATAGTAGTATAAAAAACCAAAAAAAATAATCAAAAAATTGTCAAATATCATTAAGATATGATAAAAATAAAATAAAATATTATCATGTATCATTATATTATTGGACGCCGAATAATTTCTAGCCAATGGGAGAATAGGAGACATTTAAGCAACATGTTGCTTGGCTACTTTGTGCCTCACCAAATTAAGGTACTTTCCTTTCCATTGCCATCCAAAGTTTCTTTGGTCATTCTTCAACTTAATTCTAGGCAAAGGAAACATTTGAGCAAACACAAGCAAGGACATGGTACAAGTGACCATAAAAAATTTGGAGGAGAGTAGAACTGTTCTTTGGCACTCCCCACTTGTTAGGGGCATTGATGATTGAACAAGAAGTAAAGTAGTATTTAAATAAATAAATATAAATTAAAATAATACTGTCTACTCTGTATAATAATGGGCAGAGTCCACATTTTTTACAACAAGTAAGAAAAGAAGAAGAAAAAAAAAAGTACAGATCCTCTCTTCTTTGTGTTTTGGAGCTCAAGAGTGAATTTGAATTGTGAGGTGTGCCACCTGCTCATGTTCTTCTCCTTGCGCTCTAGGGATGGGCGAGACATCTCTTTCCTGGTTTAGAAACATCAACAATTTCAGTTTTGATACTTCATAAGTAAAAAATATGTGGTTTCATGAAAGAAATTAGTAACTCACATATCGCTCATGCTGCAGGCGCCCCTTCTGATATGCTGCAATCAGTCTCAGTACCAAATAGAGAGGTAGTAAGATCCCACACGCCCTTAGCATAAATACCTACAAGTTTCGGAACCGTCAATTGTTGGATAGTGATTATGATGTGTTTTTAAAGTACCAGTTATCAAGGGTCCGATTTTGGATGATTTGAAGTAAAGACTAGACGTCTAAGCCAATCTAATCCATACTTGGTAATTTATTAACGAACGGTTCTGAATTTCTTTTCAATAAAATTACTTAAATGTCGATATTTAAACAAAACACCTCCTCGTTGTCCTTTCAAATTATAGTTTATACACTCATATAACTTGTAAACATAAAATGGTTTGGTAATTATAAATGTTGAGAGAAAAACATTCACTACCACATTAAATTAATCGCAAAATTTTATGACAACCAATTCACTACCATATCAAATGGACCACAAGATTTACAAAAAGTAACCGTTAGATAGGAGCTCAAGAGAAACAAAATTGAGTAGGAAGAAATATTATAGGATATTAGTAGTTGTAGTTATATTTTTTAATAAGGATATAAATGGAAGGAAAAAAAATAGAATTCTCAAAACACGAGTGTTTATAAAGATACCCAAAATTATATTTCATTGGTTGTTGGGAGTTTTTGAGCTAGCCGACAAAAACTGGTGACTCAAAAAAAATTATCAAGTAAGATTTTTTTTTTTTTTAAACACTTCATAAACGACCAGTTCAAAAATTTTTCAAAACCGATAAAATACCATTGACAAGCAGACCCTAAATCTATTTTCTAGTGATCATGGACTTACTGTTGCGAGCGTGTATGGGTAGTGGCCAGCGTCGGTCGTTACGACGACGAAGAAGTGTCTAGCCAGAAGGATCAACGTTACCTGCAAATGAAATTGTGAGGTTAGCAAATTTTGCCGATAGGATATTGCAAAGCTACAACTACAATATTAACTACACCTATATATGAAGAATTGATCAAAATCTTGACATAGTGTACATAGACATTTCTTACTATGACAGCTACGGATCTGCAGATGCCGACGCCTCTGTCGGACGCCGGCGAGCAGTCGGGGTAATCGTCGTCCGATTCGTCGTCGACCCCGCCTTGGTTTCGAGACTCATAATTTAGCCTGGGGACCTCCAAACTCCCTCTGTAAGCAAAAAAAAAAAAAAATGCAAAGTTTTAACAGTAATATAACATGAAGTTAGTGAACTCATTAGAGTATATGATTCTATTTTTAAATTTCTAATATGTTTGTTAGGTTCATCAAATAAGAAATTATCAAGAGGGGTTAGCCAACAATGATTGGTGAGAAATTCTATTAATTCATGATTGATTTGTTCTATTATCAAAGAGAAGTGAATATTTATGAAACTTAATCATGATAAAAAAAAATGGCATGGGTTGGAAAATACCTGATGGTCACTGCTATATCAATCAAAGCCAACTTCACAGGAACTGTGTATCCGGGTTCGAATTTCTGGTGCAAATAAAAAGACGAAAATTAGCAAATGGTCTGAAAATTTATATTCAAGATTTATCCGGTAAAAGTAAATTCTCTTCTGACATAAGTAAATGCATTTTTGAGTTAATCTACGTATATCATTATGACTAATATTTTTATTATAAAAAAACCTTTTTGATAGTCTAAATAAAGTTGATTGTATTTTGATTTTTTTTTTCTCAATTCTTTCCTGATTTGTTTCATCATTAGAAATGGATTGATTGATCATTTTTTTTTTTGAAATTAAAATTTTATTTCATACAAGCATGGTCCCAATTTCAAACTCTTGTGTAGTGAAAGAACAAACATCAAACCAGCAACAAAATTGACAACAAAGTAAACAAAGGTTATGGAAGAACTGTCCACACATCAACACATCCAAAGGAAAAAGAAAGCACACCTAAAACTAGACACAGCAAGAAAGAGAAAACCTTTGCTTTGATTATATAATAAAAGCTGATTGTCATATGAATTAAAAAGCTGTTCTAAACAAACTGTAGTAAGAAGAAACTATCAATATAGTCATCTCCAATCTCGAAACCAACCATAATATGTATGATGTTCTAGATTCTAGAATTCACATAAATAAAACCCAATTCTTGATTAATAAAAGCTATTAATCATATGAATTAAAAAAATTAAAAAAAAAAAAAAACGAGTTCTATAACAAACTTTAGTAGAAGAATCTATCAATATAGTCATCTCTAATCTTGAAACCAACCATACATATGTTCTAAATTTTCAGCAGAATTCATATAAAACCCCAAAAAAAAACCAATTTTTTTCCCTTGATTCCTAACCTGAAGACATATTTCGCATACTGCGCTCCCTTTCTCGTTACACCACCTCTGTATGCACTCCCTGTGCGCAAACTGCAGACGAAAACCGAGCCTTAAGATTAACGAAACAAATTACCGATAACATGTTTTCTAGTGCTACATATCTTGATCAAACAAATTCTAAAGTTTTCGGTATTTATGTAGTAGTATCATATATTCACCTTGAGAGTTCCTGAGCAGGAACACGGACTCTCCATCGTCGTCGACTTCTCTTCCTCCTCCTCGTGACATATTCTACAAAGACACATGACATAGGAGGAAGAAGAAGAAGAAGATTGAGTTCCATTCTCTTCAATGTCTCCAAATTCCATCTCTAGCTCCTGTTTGTGTGTTGTTCTATGTTTAAATGAGGAGTTGATGTTGTGGTTATATATGCCCACGACAACCGAGTGAAATGGCAGGCCTGCCCCTCCCTAGATGAAGTCATAGAACACGGCATGGACGGCAGTTGGAGAGACCTGGTTGGGGTCTTTGACCCAGGAGGAAGGGGTCCTGTGCAACTGATAACTGCCAATGGGATAGGTTGAACCCATCCTTACCTATTGGACTAAGACTTTTGGATTTCTTTTTTTTTTTTATTCTCCGTTTCTGAGCATGTGTAAGCTGTACAGATCACAAAAACCGATACGAGCATGTGTAACTTGTGTGTCATCGTACATGATCCCAAAAATCGGAAGATTCTTATAGTTTTAACCGCATATCTATACTACTATATAATAAGAAAAGTTGGATTTGCCGTAAAAAAAAATTCTTCCAAATATGTCATTATCTAACTTTAGTAATTAAAATTGTTCATTAGAGTAGATAGAAAAAAAAAAAAATAGTTTGTTCTTGGAGCCTTTTAGGTCACCGGCGACATACCTAAAGTTAGTCCCACGAAAAAGCACTTACAATACAAACACTCCAAAAATTGTGTCAACGGTGATACCAAATTGTATGTGCATATATACTAGTATTACTAAAATAAAATTTTCATTTTTAGATTTAAGTTGTCCTAATTTTTAGAAACTATAATAAAATGGTCCTTAGAATTATGTAAGGAAAAAAAAAAGTGGTTAAATAAAAAAAATAGTATTTGTAGATGATCCTTAGAATATCAGAAAACGTTTGATGTCACATGTAGGAATTTTGGAATTTGGTGTTTGTAGTCTTCTCTTCCCATTGGAATACCACCAGTTTTGTAATGATTTAAGCATTTCACAACTTGGTTATTTGCATCTCAAAAAAAAAAAAAAATGGTTACTTGAAAATATCTTATATTGTGCCTATCTATTATTGGCAGTACATAACTGTCACTCTTCTTATTCCCTCGAGTCTTATGTATGTACTGAATGTGTCAACGTTTTTCATTTGTGTCGTGTAAGTGTCGAGGACCACCACACAGATACTCCAAAGCATACTCGTAAGCAATGTGTCCCATCTGTGTCGTTTTGTCTAAGGGCCGTTCTTCGTCTGCCACCCTCGGACTTGACCTCCATTGCAAATAGGGTTGAGCTTTGGATTTATTCGGTCTCAACCAAAGTAAATAGTAAAAATCGAATAAAATGTGAAGCGCTTATAGCTCGTGTGAAAAACAGCACGATCACCAATTGAGATCGGCAGGATTCGAGTCCCCCAACTATAAGGACGTGTAGGTGTGTGGTTCAGTGGCGGATCTAGGATTACTTTTCACCGAGGACACAATTATAAAAGGGTTCGGAGACAAAGTCCCACAAAAAATTTTAGAATGTAATTATATAATAGTATATTAAATAGTACTATTTTTATACACTAAAATATTATATATCATAATTGTGCTCTTCATGAAAGTGTTTAACTACAACATCATTTGTAATACTACTAAGCAACTCTTTTTCTATGAAGCATATTTTCTAAACAAATACTAAGCATTTGAATTTTTTTAGTATTTGTTATATTTCAAAGTATGCTTCTAATTTGTAAGTTTCTTAGAAGGAATTCAAGTATTTGTTATATGTTCCAGATAATTATTCTCATTCAGTATAATTTAGAAGCATAAATTTAAAGCATGCAATAGTATGTTTCTATAAATTCCTTCTAATTTAAAACTCCAGACAATAAATTTGGACTTGATATATAGGATTTCTTCTTTTTTTTTCTCACTGGGGCCCAGGGTCCCTAGTCCAATTCATGCAGATCTCCGCCTCTGGTGTGGTTGTGGTAAAAAAACGAATAAAAATAATTCAATCGAAACCAAACCAAAATTAGCTATAACTGACTCTCGAAATGATCAATTCGATTTGTACCGGTTGGGCTAATTATTGTTTAAATGGTAGGATTAAAGTGAGGATTATATATATATATATATATATATATATATATATATATATATATATATATATATATATATATATATATATATATATATATATATATATATATATTAGGGTATTTAATAATTGTATAAGTTTTATTCGATTTTGGACCGAGATCGAATAAGAAATTATAGTATTTTCAAAATCGAAACCGAGCAAAAAATTTAAAACGAACCGAATCTTATTCGATTAGTTTCGGTCGGTTCTCAGTCAAAACCTAATAAAGCTCACCCCTACTTATAATGACATCAAATACTTGGTTGTCGAACCTTCTACCAAACCAATGTTTTATAAATTATGCTTCCATTTTAGAAACTATGTAATCAAATCCAAAATATGTCTATATTTTCCAAATAAATGAGAAACATTAACGATCTATGTTAAAGTTGAAAGAAGAGTTAGGCAATATTCACATACTATTTATTTTTGGTATATCATGTTCTTTGTATTTACTACTTCTTGTTCTTATTGTTTGAGAGAGTTGAATGGAAAACTATTATCATTTTATGGTTATAAATATGGACTCAAAATTGGAAAAATCACAGATCACAGATGATCACCACAAGTCTGGACTTGTGCTATCAAAAAGATGGTCTTAGAACTGACTACAACTTGGAACTTTTACAAACTAACTCAAGAAACAAAAATTGTTTTTCTCTTTGTACTCGCAGTTGTTACAACGAGATATAACATATACAAGAGAAACTAGAAGACAAAGAACTGCATATGAAATCTCCTTGCTAGGGTGATAACGATCACCGTTGCTGAAAGGAGAATTCGTCCCTTATCGACGATGTGTCCTTAGGAACCAGCATGTTCAATTAATGAACTTATGGTACGCTCCTTGTCACATTAAATGTTGTACTCGGACCTTTCGAATTCAATGAACAACACTTCGTGGATCTGGTGGCTGCTGCAAAAATCCTCACGTGGTAGCATATATCATCTCTCTCTAATGAACAGAGAAGAGCATATATATAGGGGAGGCTAATGTCAAATCATAATCAGCCGCCGTCCCTCCTAATTCCTGAAGATAAGGAACAATTTAAACCGAATCCCAAAAGATAAGGAGCGACTTCAACTGAATATCCACAAAATCTGTCAACCAGCACAATCTGCACGCAAACGACACCATCTACGTGTAAATTCCTTGCGGGCAACGCCAACAATTTACGCATAGAACTGTTATTTTTCCTAGGCACAACACCCACGCGGAGCGCTTACGCGTATCATCCTCGCGGAGAGCGCACATGCTGCCCCGCACTTAAGCACCTACACGCAACGTGTAAACGTGAAACCACTGTACCGTGCAGCAACTTGCGCAAAAACGAGCACAACAATGCGACAATAGCCATCTCGTGCTCGATGCGTACGCCCGATGTGTATGTGGGAAGTGCGCTATCAAAGTGATACTTTGCGTCCTTCACTCTCGTCCTCGCCCTTGTCGCTAAGTCCCTTCGGAGCTTAGCTCCTAAGGAAAATCTCAATGAATGAATGACAAAAAATAAATATTATTTTCTTTGTGTATTGATGCTTGCCCTCTAGAAATTAAGATATCCCACCAACTACATGGACTACCACATCCCATGAGTACAGGTTATACAATGAAAAATATTATATTGAAATACACACTTGGAATTCTAGCTAATGTGAGACTAAAATTCTAGAGCTCAAGACCAATAACCCCAAGAAATATGACTAGTATACATGTGATCTTACAAAATTTTAAAACTCCATAATTTGTCTTATCTTTCATAATAACAGTCACACACCTTACGTATTGACTATCTTAAATCATATGATTGTCCACATGTTAAAAACAAGTATTTGATTAAATAATAAGGTTATTACTTAACAGTTCGTTTCTTTGGAAGTATATTCAACGTCAGCCTAGTGAGACTGACTAACTTTCACAAGATGGTGATAGTTTTTGTAACGAATACCGACCTCAATTGTCTACGTTGGTGTAAAATGAGAGGACCATACCTAAAAACTAGTCAATCAGATATTGACAGACATGTAGACCTACCTTTTGGTTAACGTTTTCGTTTATAGATTTTGTGTCTTCTCTTCTTGTAAGAATAGAGATTCTAGGGGATCCAATCATTTTTTATTAACATTCAATACATATATAATCATTTAGACTATGAAGGACAAAAATGAGTTGTGCTCGTGTTAGTAATTTAAATGTCTATTTTTATATAACAAGGCCGTGTATAAGTAGCCATTTGTCCTGACAACCTACTCGAATAAGCACATCTTCTAGAATTATACTTATCTAACTTCCCTAATCCTTCCTGATCTTACATTTGTCTTTCACTGGTAACGCTTGAAAAATATTGTACTCTTCTACATTTTTTGTTACTAAACATCAAATTGTTTTCTGAAAAAAGAAAAAATGGAACATCAATGTAGCACGACCATAATGTTTCTTCATCAAATTAACAAAGGATGTGGACTCATCCAAATGGTTGAGAACTTAGTGGTGTGGCATGTGGTTCTCTCTTGAATATAGTAGTGTTAATTTTTAATTTTTTTTCAAAGTTTATGTTCTTGCATTTATCTACTTTAATTAGGTTACTCTTTTGTAATTTAATTTCTCACCTTGCAACATCAAGAATTAGATTAGGGTTATAATTCTCCTATAAAATGGACATGTAGATACAAAAATGGCCCAATGGTATTCTTTGGTTGGGTTCTTAAACGAATTAGGTATTTCCAAACATACTGAAATTAGTTTATTTGTACCGAATTGAAACAGTCTGAAACTGAATAAATTTAACTTCTAAAATTCCAAATTCGTAACTGAAATTAGTTATAACCGAAGCCGAACCAAAATTAGTCATAAATCGAAACTGAATCGATAATCAATTTGGTTTGTTCAGTTGGACTATTTTTATTATTTAATGAAAAGGATCCAAAGTTGGAATGTGGTTAAATTATAAGCTAAATTTCAACCTGATACCTTAACTATTCAAGTTTTCCAACTTGATACTATAAACTTTAATATTAGACAACTTAATAGCTCAACTATAATTGTACAACTTAATATCTTAACAGTGTTGACGAAAAATGTAAAATTACAAAAATATTCCCATAATTCGTGATCAATTCAAATATCCCCAGAGGGGAGGATTGGGATAGTTTGGTCAAAACTTATTATTTATTTTTGTTAAAATGAAAAAAATTAATCCATGACTAACGGAGAGTACCGACTTGGAAATATTCAATAGTTGAGGGTGGTGCTTGGTATAGGCTTAATTGCACTTTGCTACCCTCAACTATTCCGCTTTTTCAACTTGATACCATAAACTTTTTTTTCGTAACAAATTGGTACCCTCAACTATTATTTTTTTTCAACTTGATACCTAATTTTTCAAATATTCCGAAAATGCCCTTCCCTCTTCCTTCCCTCCACCCCCTTCCCCACTCCGGCCACCCCCCCTGCTAGCTCTGGCCGCCCCACCCCCCCCCCCCCCCTGCTAGCTCCGCCCCCCCCCCCCCCCCCCCCCGCCCCCCACCCCCCCCCCCCCCTGCTAGCTCCGCCCCCCCCCCCCCCCGCCCCCCCCCCTGCTAGCTTCGGCCACCCCCTGCCCCGCCTCCCGCCCCGCCCTCCCTCCCCAGCCCCCCTCCTCCCGTGCTGCCGCGGCCTAGGGGAGAGGCGGGGGCGGGCGGGCGGCGGAGCGAGCAGGGGGGGGGTGGGGGGCGGGGGTGGGGGGGGGGGGGGGGGGCGGAGCTAGCAGGGGGGGGCGGCCGGAGTGAGCAGGGGGGACGGCCGGAGCGTGCAGGGGGGGAGGGTTAGGGGTAGGGGTAGGGGCATTTTAGTCCAAAATAACATCTGGGTACCAAATTGTTACAAAAAATAGTTTAGGGTACAAAGTTGAAAAATGGTAATAGTTGAGGGTAGCAAAGTGCAATTAAGCCCTTGGTATATATTAAAATTTAGGTATCAAATTCAAATTTTTGAATAGTTGAGAATATCAAGTTGAAATTAAACCTAAATAATATTTAAAATATAGTTTTTATACATACATTTGTTGTATTTCAAAGTTGGACTAGTTATTAAATTATCAAAATTAGATTTTAAAACACATAGTTATTTTCAAAATATACATTTTTTAATAATAAATTATATATATAATTGAGAATAATTATATAATTGTGTAAGTCTTATTCGATTTTCGTTTTTTAACCGAAGTCAAAATCCAAAATCGAAACCGAATAATTTTTTTACTATTTTCTAAGTCAAAATCGAACCGGATTTTCAAACCTAATCGAATGTTATTCGGTTCTGTTCGGTTAACTCGGTTGGATTTTTTATCCAAAATCGAATAATGCTCACCCCTACCGTTTGCCTCTCCTGGTTTGTTGATTTTTTTTATGAATCTTCGAACTGAAGGTCCCTTCTCATTTTAATTTCTAGCTACTTCCCGGTATCAGCTTTGGAGATAGAGACGGACTAGGGGAGGGACATTTTTAACATAAGTAGCTTATGAAAGCAATAAGCAACCTTACTCTAGTAATTTATAACTAAAAAGTCAGAAAACAGAGGATTGTTCTTCCGGTTACAAATCGCAGCCAATAAATAAGTTGGGATCAGTTGAGGTGACAGTCTTGAGACTTTAGCTTTTATTGTTTACGATCTAGATAATTTTATATTTGCTCTATACTATTATAGAATTTAGAAGAAGAAGAAAAATTGAATCTGTTTTTTTTTTCTTTGTTCTTTTGACAACATTATTGTTCTCTAGTTAAAGTATCATATATTTTTTTGGGGGGAAGTAGGACGTTAAACAAGTATAAAAACAGTAAAAATCAAACTTTTGTTGATTTTCTAATCGAAATTGTTGTATGGTTAGTTTAGTACTAGCTCACTACTAGCAAATGCTGATGTGACGGAGAGAAGTAACCAAGTTTACAAGTTTAGCTGGTTAACATTAACATTAAGGCTTAATTGCTACTTGATACCCTCAACTATTACCATTTTTCAACTTGGTACCCTAAACTTTTTTTTTTAACAACTTGATACCCGGATATTATTTTGGACAAAATGCCCCTACCCCTAACCCCCCTCTCCCGTGCTAGCTTCGCCCCCCCCCCCCCCCCTGCTAGCTCCGGCCGCAGCTCCCCCCCCCCCCCCCCCAACCCCCCCTGCTCGCTTCAGGCCCCCCCCCCCTCTCGCTCCGGCCATCCGCCTGCTCCCGCCTCTCCCCTAGGGCTCGGCAGCGGGAGGAGGGGGGCTGGGAAGGGGGGTGCGGAGCGGGATGCGGGGGCACGAGGTGGCCCGGAAGCGAAGAGGGGGGGGGAGAGGTCGGCCGGAAGCAAGGAGGGGGGGGGGGGGGGGAGGGGGGTCGGCCGGAGCTAGCAGGGGGGTGGCCGGAGTGGAGGAGGGGGTGGAGGGAGGGAAGGGATAAGGGCATTTTGGGGTTTTTTAAAATGTTAGGTATTAAGTTGAAAAAAAAAATAGTTGAGGTATCAATCTGTTACGAAAAAAAGTTTAGGGTATCAACTTGAAAAAGTGTGATAGTTGAGAGTAGCAATTAGCAATTAAGCCTAACATTAATATTAAAATTAACATTAATATTAGAATTAACATTAATATTAACATTAACATTAAAATTAATATTAATATTAACATTAAATTAAAATTAGCATTAACATTAAAATTAATACTCAAATTAATATTAACTTCAAATTAACATGAGTATTAATATTAATATTAATATTAACATTAATTAGTATTAATATTAATTTTAATATTAACATTAAATTAACATTAACATTAAATTAAAATTAGCATTAACATTAACAATAAAAAAAATTTGGTAATTAATTTTTGGGTTAAAACATGACATGTCAGCTGCCATGTCACTTTCCATGTCAGATGCCACATATTGGAAGATGTCATCACTCAAAATTTTTGGGAGCCAATTAACATAAGAGAAATGTTTAAAGAATATTTTCCAAATATTGTTGACCAGTTAAACCTGTAAACTTGGTTACCTCTCTCTGCCACATCAGCATTTGCTAGTAGTAAGCTAGTACTAAGCTAGCCATACAGCAAGATTGTTTTCTAATAAACCAAGACAACCTTCCATTCTTGTACCAAAAATTTTCCACCTATTTAGGAGTGTGGGTTCGATTTATTCGGTTTCAACTGAAAGGAAAAAGTAATGCTATGATGCACACTTTTTGACACATTTCATAGTCAAATTAATGTGATATTGCATTATTGAATGTCAAGATAAGTCTTAAAAGAAAGATAGTAATTGACATCGAATAATGCACTGCCACATCAGTGTGGCTATAAAATGTGTCAAGAAAAGTGTGTCCTCATAGTATTATTGGAATCGAAATAGTCAAAACTGAATAAATAGAAATTCAAAAAATCCAAAATCGAAATCGAAGTGAAATTAGCCATAACCAAAATCTAACCGAACTGAACCAATAAACGATTCGGTTTGTTCAGTTAAGCTATTTTTATTGTTTAATAAGTCGGGTCCAAAGTTGTGACTGTGATTAAATGATATTAAAATTTTATAATTTTATACACATATTTATTGTATTTTAAAATTGGATCTAAAGTTAGATTAATTGTTAAATTATCAAATTTTGATTTTAAAAGGCATACGTAAAATTGTTTTAAAAAATATACACATTTTAATCCTCAGGAAATTACATCTAGGAGAGTAAAGTTTGACAAAATTATAGAAAAGAGGGTAAATTTTCGAAAATTACAAGCAAAGGGATGTGACGACACTAAGGATGGCGCCACACTAATGGGCACCTATCTGGCGCCATTAGTGATGGCGCCAAGGGGCCGGCCCCCCCTTGGCGCCATCAGTGATGGCACCGGACAAGTGGGTTGGTTTTTTGAATATAAAATGATAATGCAAATATAAAATGATAATGCAAATATATGATGATAAAATACCTCGTTATGTGTTAGAGAGTCAAATTCGGTCCGATAAATCGAGACAACCGGATGTCCACAATGTGAATTTATACATCTTTCTTCACTCTCCTTTCCTTATATAGATTTGAAGAACCGGAATGGGAGAAAAGTGACATGGAGGGGGGACAAATTGATTTGGGATAGCAAAAAGATGACATAAAGTGACATGGGACATAAAGGGGAGGGAAAAATCCAACACCCACTTGTCCGGTGCCATCACTGATGGCGCCAAGGGAGGTGGGGGGGGGGGGGGGGGGGGGGGGGGGGGGGCCTTGGCGCCATCACTAATGGCGCCAGATAGGTGCATTAGTGTGGCGCCATCCTTAATGTCGTCACATCCCTTTACTTGTAATTTTCGAAAACTTATCCTCTTTTCTATAATTTTGTCAAACTTCACCCCCCTATATGTAATTTCCTGTTTAATCCTAACATTAAAATTATCTAATAATTGTATAAGTCTTATTCGATTTTTGATTTAGAATCGAAAAACGGAATCGAATAATTTATTTTAATATTTTTAAAACCTAACCAGAGTCAATTTGTTTTTGAGATCACCAAGATTTGGTTCTTGGTTGCTCACCCCTACTTTGATTATTTTCTCTCCCAATGGATTCAATTTTAGGTACGGATGTACTTTGTCGAAGAAAAGTGGTTCACCAGACTCATCTTGTAACATAAAGGATCATAATTCATGTTTGCTCATACCTATGACAATAAAATAGGATTAAAAAGTAAGGATAGAAGAAAAGTAGCTCAACATACTCCTCTTGCAACAAATTGTTCATCATGACTACAACACTAATTAGTGAACATTTCTTGTTTACCAAACTTAGTTGCACTACAACTTGGGAGTGGTTAGTGATGACCCAAACTAGGAAAAGTTGGTGGGTGTTTGGAGTGGTTAGTTGGTCCACCCATGATCATCATCCTTAATTACTTGTGCCAATTTTATTTGATAGCAATTGATCAAGATGGTTCACCTAAACTTCACTAACTTATATTTCACATTTACTATTATCTATTAAACATATAAGCTGAAAATCTTAGGTGTGTCTGGAATTTTTCTTTTGATAGCATAAGTTACAAAACCGGTCAAACGTATGATTACTTTCTACATAAGTCACTAATCTCGACTCTCGAGTGCATTTAAACCCTCCTTAGATGTGACGAAAATATAATTAAAGACTTCCTGATTTAAAAAACCCAAAAGGTTACAAAAATGCTCAAATCATCCCCTAAGCTAACTTTTCTGTTAACGGGAGTTAAAATGGGATTGTGTTGACAATTTTACCCCTGGACTATCTAATATTAACTTGTTAAAAACGGTTAGTTCTAAAATTATTTTGTTAAAAACGGTTAAGCAAAAATACTTGTTAAAAAGTGGATAAATATTAACAAAGGGAAAATGGTCTTTGCTAGTAAAATTATTTATTAAAATTATTTTAATTAATATTAACTTGTTAAAAACGGTTAGTTCCGTCAAAAAAGTGGATAAATATTATTTAAAATTATTTTGTCATAAATTATTTTTATTTAACAAATATATAAATATTTTTGGGAAAAACGAAACTGATAAATACAAAAAAAAACCAATTCTTAAAAAATAGAAATGATGAAAAACTGGGAAAAAAAATACCAAATAAAAAACCAAAAAATGTGGATAAATCTTAAACAATGAAAAAAGACAAAAACAAAAACAATACAAATTTGAAAATAAAAGTCACACTTAAAAAAACTAGAAAAGATTATTAAAAAGATGAAAAAAAAATATGAAATAAGAACTAAAAAAATGGAAACAAAAAAACAAAATATTAAAAAGATTATTAAAATAACCTCCCGTTCTTAAAAAGATAGAATTCTCATGCTTGACGTCATTTTCGAAAATAAATATTTATAATCTAAATAGTAAGTTTTCATCTTAAATTTTTCTTAAAAAAAATCTTTTAACAAATGTCCGGTTAGCCTTGAACTATCCAACCATTTAACTTAGGACATGTTTTGTAAACCGTATTTGGAGCTAGATAACTGTAACTAATAATATATTATTTAATGTTTTATAATAATTATAATCTTAATTAATAATTATAATTGTAGTTAATAATTTATTAATTACAATTTTATTATAATATTAATTAATAATAATTTAATCATAATCATAATTATAGTTAATAATTTATATATTATTATAATTTAAATTAATAATTTAGTAATCATCATTATAATCATCATTATAGTCTTACTTAATAATTTATTAGTCATGACTATTATCGTAATTATTTATTTATTAATTCTAACTGAAATTGCAAATCTTGGTACAAATTTATTTTCATCACATGTATTACTTAAACAAATAACTTAAATATTACTAAACGTGTCAAAAATTCAAAAATAAATTGCAAAACATGTATGTCGAAGCATGGTCCGGGTTCAGTGGCTGCCACTGCCTTTGTCGATTCTCTAGGAATAGGATGTAAACCTTGGCCTCGGTACTCTTTTAATTCTTTCATTAAATTTCACATTAGAATTTGATAGTGTTCTGAAAGTTTCTCATCCTCCCATAGTAGAAAATTACAAGAATTTGTTAGAAAATTTGCACTCCGAATCATCTTCCAGGATTTGTTGGTGTCAATAAAGTTTTCAATGGGCTAATTAATCCACAATAGCAATAAATTGTTCTTCCATAATTTCTATTTGGACGTCTTGAGAAAAAAAAAGGAATAGGTAAAAAAAGCTTCAAACATTAAACGAGAGCAAATAAGTAAAAAAAAAAAAAGGAATATAAAAAAAATTTGCAGTTGGATTTGAGATCTGTAGGTAAGAAAAAGCTTCAATACATTAAATGAGAGCAAATAAGTAAAAAAAAGGAATATAGAAAAAAACTAAATATTATTTTTCCTAGGGGTGAGCATCGGTTCGGTTCGGTCCGAACCGAACCGAAAAAATTAAAACCGAACTCAAAACCGAACCGACCAAATCAAAACCGAACCGAACCGAATTGGTTCAGAACCGAACCTGAACCGAACCGAATTGGTTCGGTTCGGTTCATCGGTTTTTCGGTTATATATATATATATATATATATATATATATATATATATATATATATTTTTATAAATATATATATATATATATATATATATATATATATATATATAAAATATATATATATATATTTTTATATATATATATATATATATATATATATATATAAACCGGTTTTAAAGTTCGGTTTTCGGTTCGGTTCGAAAACCGAACCCAAAAACCAAAAACCGAACCGAAAATCCAAAAAAACCGAACCTCTAAACCGACAACCGAACCGTTTAAAAAAAACCGAACCGAAACCTTATTTCGGTTCGGTTCGGATCGGTTTTCGGTTTTAAACCGAGTTTTGCTCACCCCTAATTTTTCCTTCCAACCAACCGGTCAAAAAATAGAAAATATAAAGCTTAGGTTTTATTTTTCAAACAAACATTCTTATAGAGAGAATAAAAGAGAGCAGCAGCCACAATGTAACCATTAGCATTAGGGGTATTTTGGGGATTGCACTTTTTTTTATCTAAAATATGGGCTCTAACGGCTAGTTCTAACGTCATTTTGACGGAAAGGGGCATTCCGAGCAAAAACGGTTTTGCGGGAGGTGCAAACTGCTTAAGTTTTCTAAAAGGTCTTATTTTGCGAACGAGACAACTCTAAGGAGGGTTTAAATGCACTTTACCCCACTAATCTCTAATAAAAATAAATACAGTATTAAATATTATTCTTATAAAAAAATTTAAGAGAAAATTTGAGGCGCATCCCACTTTGGTCATATTTCAAAATGTACCACAGTACTTTACTATAATGTAAATTACTCTCATATTTCACGAATTCCGTCAAACATTAACAATCAGCTGGGTTGACCTAATTTTTTAGACCAAATTATTCCTTATCTTCTTTCCAGCAGCATCCCGCCTCCCAAAATATAAATAATATCTGGTGTTACCAAACACAAAAATATTACTATTCTTGTAAAAGGGAACAGTCCAAATATTCTGTATCAAATTGAACCTAAGTAATTAAATAATTCGGTCTAATATTAATAGTCTTCCTCCTTCCTATCAGCTAGTCTTAAATCATCGTATAACTAAATAAATTTTATGATAAAACGATTTTAAGTTTTTTTTTTTTTTAAGTCTAATATTAATATGTCCTTGCCATCTGAGCCGCCAAAATTGAGAGAATGTTAGGTATGGTCTCTTCTCGGTCAAAAGTCACCAATTAATAAGTGTAAATAATAGAATAATACAACATCCACAAATTAAACTATTTGCATCGATCTACTATTATAATACAGCTTGAAAATGACTTAAAAATGAGTCGTCTAAATTGTATATGTATCCTCCACTAATTAATAAAAAGATACTAAAAAAAATTAAAATTATCGTGTATGTATATCTGTGACTAATGCAAATATTGAGAATGGGTCCTTAATCAATTTATAAAAAACATCAATAATAGTAAAGACAGAATTTTTGATGTATGCAACATCTGGTGACCTGTCATAAATAATAAAGTTTTCCATATTTATTTTTAATGTCGTTTCAATAACAAAGCAAATAATAGATTACATGTCAACGGAGCACACAACTGTGGGCATATTTTCATCAACACACTTTTCCATATTCTCTTTATTTGTGTAGCGACTATGTAGTAAAGCATAATGAAATGTTGTAAATACAAGTTCGTCTGTATCAATACAAATTAGTCCTCTTTGTCAAACCTTTTGTGTACTAAAGACTCGCCAAGTTTGAACCATCACCGAATGAATAAGGTTGAATTTTCAAACAAAACCTATTATTAAAAAAAATTGATTTTGGTAAATGAATACACATATCTAGTTTGCTATTAATTACACTATGGAAAATAAATTAATTCTATGAAATTATTTTACTAGGAAAAGAATTTCATGAAAAAAAAATTTACAGAATTAATTTGGATGTTTGATTGTCATTATTTTTCATGGAAAACGATTATTTTCCATGGAAATTGACCAGTTTTATTTTCCACCCTTTTGTAAATATGAAAAATGATAGAATTTTGGAAAGAATTTTATGGAAAATGTACGCTATCAAACACTATAATTGGTGGAAAATTTATGATAGAAATATTTTTCATGGAAAAAAAAAAAAGCTCAATCAAACACAGCCTAAGTGAAATATTGTCTATAATCAAGCGGTGGTTTAGTATATCAAATAATAAGGCTACACCTGCATGCTCCAAATAATTTTTTTTTTCTTTTCCACAAATGAAGCTTCTTGTGTTCTTCGAGCCTATGATTCTAGATGCAGAGCCATTTCATTAATGAGAGACGATTAAGACTAGAAGGTCAACGTACAAAGTTTCAAACCCAAAATCAAATACGAGTTATGACTCCAATTTACAAAGTTAACTAAGTTATTCTACTTACTAACAAAATTCCAAATTTGTTTGATTTAGTTATAGTTGTAGTCCAGAATTGAATTAGTGAAGAAGAAGAATATATTTATCGCGATTTTTAATATGGCTCATGTAGCAAAATCGTTGTATTGATTTTGCATATGGGTTTGGATTATGAGCATATGGTAAATGTGACAAAAATTTGGAAGACCATGTCAAGAACATAGCCACATTTAAGGATGCATATGATCAAGCCTACATTGGTTTAATTTCAAGGGGGAAAAAAAAGAATCATTATGGAATTTATTTATTTTTCCTATTAATTTTACCAAAACTTACAAATAAATATGAGGTTTTACTTAGATAAGATGCCATTATGACTTTAAAAAAAAAAACCTGATTATTTGTACATATCTGTTCATCCAGGTGAGCTGGACTTGTTCTTGGACAACCAAACTTATTTTTATTTGGCACGACCAACTCTAGAAGCTAGGTTTTTTTTTTTTTTTTTTTTTCATGTTACTGTTGTGTTGTGTTGTGTTGTGTTGTATTGTACTGTATTGTGTTGTAGTAGGTCGGAAAAAGCTACCACTTCTGTAAAAGTTCTACTTCCTTGTCTTGCTTCTGGCAAAGCTTATACTTTGGTTGCTTTTTTAGCGTTTGGATGCACAGATAGAATGTTAATGAAACTTGTGATAGTTTAAGTGGGAGATTTTCTAGTACAAAATCTCGAAGTTTTTAGGATAAAGTGCAAAAAAACCCTCCCTAGATAGGCCATTTTTGCAAAAAAAAAAAAAAATGTCATGTTCTTAAATTTTCCACTATTTATTTTTTGTTGCAAAAAAACTCCCAAATAACAATTTTATCCCTCCCTCCCTCATTCCTCGGCTGTTGGGGGAGGGGCTGGGTGGCCGGCGATACCACGGAGAGGGCCGCGTGGGGTGGGGCGAGGGCGGGGGCGGACCGCGAGAGGCCGGCGAGTGTGGGGAGGGCCGTGCGGGGCCGACGAGGTCGGGGGGGGGGGGGGGGGGGGGGGGGGGGGGGGGCGGCGAGCGCCGCGGGGGGAGGGGGATCGCCGGGGACGGCGAGGGTTGCAGGGGGGGCAGGGCCGACGGGGGAGGGCAGGGGAGTCGGGCGGGGCTGGGGGCTCGCCGCCGCCACCGGAGGGGAGAGGGGTGCAGGGACATTTTCGTAATTAAATTTTTTAATTTTGACTGGAGGGACCTTATTGAGCGAATTTGTAATCTAAGGAGGGACGAATTGCTAAAAATGACTAATAGATTTTTCTACGCAAAAGATGTCAATCTAGAAAGAGTTTTTTTTGCACTTTACCCAAGTTTTTAATAATTGTAAATGTTCTACTACTCAAACTCTTGTGGTACTTCATGTTTATACCTCGTCAATTAAACCCCATTTTGAATCCAATTTAGCTAAAAAATATTAATTTCCCTACATAGGGTGACATGAGATTGATGAATGTGGGATGGAGTTTTGTTGTTGAGTTCCAATCATGGATTTTTTTTTTTTTTTTGATTTTTTTCATGTGCCATATATATATATGAAGGTTGAAATGGTGAGGGGAGGTCCATAAGGAAATTGATGAATAAAAGATGGATCGCATCAAAGATTGAAGCAAAGACCGGAACCGTTCGGATGTCTACCATGTCTTCATCTTGTTTTCGCATGGATACTTCTAAGATGTTGACGTGTGTTTGTCTACGACTTTAATAGATTCTCCATCGATTTTTAGACCAATCATATTCAATCTATTTGTTTGTACAGACACTTAATTGCACTCCAAATAATTCTATGCCGACCTAGTTCACAATTTTTCTTATTTGTGTTACTCCTATTTTACTTTATATTTCGTTTTACTTCGGTTAATCAATATTTATTTAGTTTTTGATGATTTTTTATAATAAGTTCTAAATTTTATTTACTATATACTTATTGTTCGTTAGCTAAACTGATCCTTTTAGTCTTGTCGACGTATGTATATTATTATCTAAATTATAAGAAAGAAAGAAAGAAAGAAACATTTTCCACTGGCTTTGTCTTTAAAAAAAATCTAGAGTGATCCAACCTTGTTGTGCAGCACGTAGCCATGAAAGGTGAGCGGACCAGTGGGGTTACATGACTTCATCAATAAGCATAGTTTGTCTTATTTTTCATGTTTCTTGAACCTCCTTTTATCTTATCTTTTGTACGCAACAAGAGGTGATTTGTGACCCTTGTGGTTATCCTCTCACCTGTAAACTCCGGTATACCCAAACTAAGTTATGTTATATTATTTTTAAAACTAATACTCTCAAGTATTCTAAGTTGAATATCCAAAACTTTTTCTACTAATATTTTTAATTTGATACCAAATATTTTAAAGAAGACAAAATTATTCCTCCATTTTCATCCCAACCCCCCTATCCTACCTCCCTTCGGCCACCCAGTCACTTCCACCCTCCGCCCTTTCAGCCCCCTCCCCCTCTCTCCGGCCACCCCGCCCCCATCCACCGTTGCCCCGCCTCGCCCTCGCTCACCCCACCCATTGCTACACCACCGTCTGCCCCCCTCTCTCCGGACGCTACGCGCAGCCGGCGACAGTACCGCGGAGAGGGGGGGGGGGGGGGGGGGGGGGGGGGGGTTGCAGCCGCGGTGGGAGGAGCGGGGGCGGGACAGGGAGGAGGGGCCGTGGTGGAGGGGGATAGTTTGAAGTTCGGAATAAGGGTATTTTTGTCCCCAAAAAAAATTCAGAGTATCAAGTTGTACCAAAAAGAAGTTTATGTATCAAGTTGAAAAACTGGAATAGTTGGGAGTATCAAGTTACAATTAAGCCTTTTTAAAATGATACAAATATTGGATTGTATATTTGTATCTCATTTTTGGTTGAGCACTAATATATAGTGGAGTTAATAATTTAGTATCATATCAGATAAAAGTGGAATAAGAAAGTGCAGATAATTGGGATTAAATGTGGTGACAATAGAGTTAATAATTTAGTTTTATTTGTAGATAATTGAAATTTATTCGGTCTTCTGAGTTGGCTCCCGGAGGAGAAATGCTAGGCAGACGCCTATGACCTCCTCCCCTAAGGGACCTCAATTTTTAAATTTTATAATCATTAGAAAATAGAAATCTCATATCTTATTAAGGCTGCAAGGTCTATGAAAGGACCATTATCGTGTTAGCTCTTCTCTTGCACTGCACTTGACGCTTCGCTTATGATTGCAATCGACAATCTATCGCACTTCGCCACGTGCCTTGACCCATCGTCCTACGCCTTCCACATGAAGCAATGGGAATCCTTGGTGATAATTTATGTGTATTCAAGAACTAATTATATTGTATTTTGAACTTGTGGTATTTGCTGAATTTTTGATTTATTAAAAAAATTATATAGAGAGATGAGTGTCTCATTCTTTTGGACTAGGGCCTCCAAAATGATAGAACCAGACATTTCAGTCTTACATGAATTTTCTTTTAGTATCACATACAAGTCTAGTCCAATATTACACCTGATGTATTAACTCCGATTCTAATCATACCATATGGATCCAGTCCAATATCATATCTTGTAACGCCCCAGAACCAGAATACTGGAGAGCGGGGGCATACATATAGCCAGCTACGTATATTAAAATGGAATCCACCTCGCTATACGGTCACGGCTGTCTAGATACATGAGGGTTTAACTACAAGCCATCAGTCTCTTATGGTTATGAACAAGCCTATTGTCTCAATCTCAAGCAAGTAAAAGCAGTTACAAGATGTTAGAACATCAAATATACAATAGTAAGGCGTCCCAGACATTACATATTTGGATGATCATGAAGCTAGTCGTACAAAAAATGTGAAGACTAGCAAGAGTTTCAGTCATACATGATCAACCCTAGGATTCGTCAATCATGTTACAGCCCGTAGGCAAACAGTAAGTAAAGTGCAATACGAGCTAACACGTGCTCGCCGGCTAAACGTCTCAAAAGAATATTTACAATAAAGTGGGAGAACAAAAGGAAAATCTACTCGTTGCCTTAGTTACGCCTGGTGGTCACCATCTGGCTGGAAGGTAGGGAGATCCTCTGGAGCTACTCCGGTATCTGGCCATACAAAACCAGCTGGGTCAGATCCCAGGAAGAACAAGTGCCACAAAGGAGGCTTCACTTAAGAACTAAAACCAGCAATTAGCATAAAACATAATAACATATTAAAACTGGAGATATGGAAAAATTATGAGGATATACGATGAGATAACCATAGGACTATTCAAATAGCCAGGTTACAACCCTTAAACCAAACAAGGACCCAGGGTTGTAACCCTTCATCTGAACGGAACTTGGTTTTCCACCATTTATCGATAAAATAAAACACAAGCAAATCAGGTCAGGTTACAATCTTGTACAGGATCAGGACAAGACTAGACTGAGTTAGACTCCATCCAATCAATCACGGCCAAGCAATGAATACGGCTTGATACTTTAACTAACTAGGGTTATCACAGGCCTAGTTACTAGCAAGATGCAATGAGATATTCCAACAGCTACAAGCCCTGCAGACCATCCAGGCTATCCAGGTCGAATATCCGTTCATGAAGGGTGCAACACATGACAGTATGCTGGAAATGTGCCCTACTCGTCGGCAGGCTACAAGTCCACTTGCGCGCCCAGATAACGGGATTGCCTGTAGCTAGGGAAATCTCTTCATGACTACTGGGTTATTCTAGTTATTAGCCTTAGTCAATTTCAGTAGATACCCCTGACCGTGGTACTCAGGGGTCCCTGCCCTAGACATGATGCGAGACAGCATTAGTTTATTTGTGCAAACACAGTCGTCCACGGTATCCAGGCCATTCATTATTGTCATATCATGCTAGCCGTCGCAACAGCATTCAATAGTTCCCATCAGGCTTGCTTGTCATGTCTTGTCAAGTCATGTCATGTCATGTCAATTACTTGTCATACCAGGCCATGTATAATTATCTGTCCAGTTATGTCAATCAATTCAAGTTATCAAGTCTATGACAAGAGGTGCAAGAACAATGAAACAAACGGGTGCGCATAGAGCTCAAGCCTCTACGCGAATGAAACTACGCTAGGCTATGAGGCCCTGAGCGTAAAAATGACTTTACGAGAGCAAGATACGCAGTTAGATAGCTCTACGCGAGCAAGGTTATGCGTGATCAAGACCAAGGAAAGATCGCTTCTACGCGAGCGGGAGCCTTACGCGAGAGGGAACTCTACGCGGGCAAGGCTCTACGTATAGCAAGCACCCTATGCAAGCGAAACTTTACGCGCACGAGCACCCAAGTGAAACTCTACGCACGCAAGGCTCTGCGCGAGCGAGGCTCTACGCACGGGGCACTCTACGCTAGCGAGACTCTACACGGCAGGAGAATACGCGAGCGCGAGTCTACGCGAGCGCGAGTCTACGCGAGCGCGAGTCTACGCGAGCGGGAAGGCCCCTGCGTAGAGTTCAAGTGAACTCGGCGTAGAAGCGATTACGCTGGCATGCAAATGCGTGTGCGTAAAGGGGTAAATAATACGCGGGCACGTAAAACGTGTGCGTAAAAAAAAGGGGGGTAAATGACACGCTAGCACGTAAAACATGGGCGTAAAACTAAAAGCTACGCTAACACGTAAGAACGTGTGCGTAGGACTTTATCTTCTCCCCAAGGCCGGTACAAGCAGGCGTAAAAGCTCAAGTGCTCAAGAAAGCCCCATCTCGGTCAAGACTCGATGAAATCCAACCATTCCAAAACCAAACTTGCGTATCATCAGAATGCCTTCTACATAGAACTCTTAATTTTCAAAAATGAGCCAGTTTAGTAGATCAAAACCATGAAAATGAAAGAATGCTAAAACCTAGATCTACAAAAATCCATACATCAAAATTGGAAAACCAAGTTCTAAGGTAGTTTAAAATCAGGCAAGGAAGCTAAATGATCCATAAAAGCATGGTGTTCTCTTTGATAGCAAGTTGCACTTGCCTACGGTGGTGTGGGTGGAGAAGGAGATGAGGAAGAAGAAGAGAAGAGGAGTAAATGAGTAATAAATGAAGAGAGAGAATGGTGGTTGGGTTAATAAATGAGGGATGGTGTGTCACGCTCCGACCCGGAAAATTGCTCGTCCTCGCTAGATTTTACCCGAATCATCGTCCTCGCTGGGGGCGTGATGCCGCACGAGCCTGGAGTTGCGCTCGTGCAAGGCAAGATAACAGGTTCACATAGAACTATCTCAAATCGATAACATAAGCAGCGGAAGGAAACAAAGTAAAACATAAGAATCTCTTTTATTCATAATGAACTGAAGGTTACAAAGGCTCTGAATAGCCCAACATATATACCAATTGGCTACAACGCTCATGATCTCTCTAGCTCACAAAGGATTACATTGTCCTATACATTATGTCTCTTTATAGCCACCAAGTAGTCTTCGGCCGAACATCTCCATGTCGCAAGTCCGAACGCCTATGCGGCAGCTCCTCTTGAACGCCAAGGACTCCATGCTTCGGCACGTCCAAGCCAACCTCCGCCCCGAGCCGATCATGACCTGAGCCTGTACATAAACTAGTGGAGGATTAGTGCTTTCGTCCTCGCTTTACACTGATCAAGACCCGCTCGCACCCAAAACAAAACACTTAATCATTTAGTGAGCATGCATCTTAATTTGTGATCTTTCTACTTAGCCTTAGGATCAGTTTTATGGCAATACTCGACATAGCAACTTAGCATAATTGTGTCCCATCTCGTGTTCCTGCAGCAGATACAGTTAGCCATAATATGAACATAACATAGTGTTTCGTGCTCATCTCCATTCCCTTTGCCTAGCCTGCCATGGTTAGAATACATAAGCGATCATACGATTCGTGCAACATACCAATCATAAACGTAAACATATGCATAATGGGTGGCAGGCCCTGAGCCTGCACCCAGCTCTCATCTCAGCCCACCGGCCCTATCTATATGAAGGTCACGGTGTTTCGCACCGTAATGGACTTGGCATCTCTTATGTGTAAGCCTACAATCGCTTCGATACGGATTGCTAGCCCAATATCCGAAGGATCCCAAACTTACGGATATCATAGCTTATCACAGCACTGGATGGTCGCAATCCATCCGAATGTTGTGCACCATAAATACCACACATAATTCCCTCCTAGGCCGAACGGTCCCGGCACCCCGGCGTAACCGTTCGAGGGAAGCCGTACCCGTGCACGGGCCATCCGAGTCCATTGACCATGCAATACGTGCCATAGCATACAAGTCACACATTCCAATCCATCTCGTATTCCATAAACATAGTCTCGTTCCATAAACGGTTTCCCGTGCCATAAACATAATCCACCATTCATATGGGGAGTTCCGTCGGCGTTATGTCCCAACACATCCATATTGATGCACGACGTCCAACGGCTTAGTCATCTCATACTTTCAACGCGTGCCATTCATAATTTATTCTCATAGCATAGTTTCGTATTACTTAGTCTTTTCGTAACATAAGTGCCCGAAGGCATGCTCAGTACCGTATTCAATGTTCTACGCCTAGTGATCAATGTTCTCGGAGCCGTGCACATGATGCACATCTCAATATCGTCTTTCAATGTTCTACCATTATTGCCCTACCGCGACCCGTACACTTGATGCACGTCGCTTCAATTGTTCGATTGTTCAATGTTCTACCTTAGTGTTCAACGCATATTTAGACACTTACTCGTCGAGCCACGCTCGCTAACTCGATAACATATTACGCATACCATAACATATTTTATTAGACGTGAAGGAATAGGGAGAGAGAGTCAAGAACCCGCCCACCTTAAGCCGATACGCCTTGCCGTCTCGCCGATTGAAGAGTCTCGCTTCCATAACTCGATCGCATAGCTAACTCTCGGACTTAGCCATTCCTTTGAACTACTCGGTTGATTTGGCCTATCGCGCCCATACCACGTTCCGTAATCCAGCATAAAGGTATAGCCTGCACACCAGATCAACTAACATCAGCACTTGCTCAACGGAACTTATCCTTTGCATCGATTTGATTCATAGATTCCAATCGACTCAAAGCTTACCTTTGGCCAACGTAACTCTCGCATTGATTCGCATCGATACTTCATCGGGTCAACGCAAACTCTTCGAATCAACGACTCATCATAATGTACCGAGCGGAGCGGGGCATTACATAATATACCACTCAAAATCAGGTTCGTCCTCGAACCGAAACCAACACTTAATCCAAGTGCCTCGCTAGATCGTTTCACGATCTCGTACTACTATCATTGTAATCATACAACTCAGTCTGGATCATACACATATTTTAGGTGTCCCACCAATATATGCATTTCAGCCAAGCTCAGTTGTAAGATATCGGGACAACTAACAAGTTCTCTTAAATCCTCAAGCATCCATCGGTCTGTACTCGACTTAGTCATATCTTAGCGCCTATTCCCAAAATACTCTCGTATGCATCATCCCATAACATGTGATCATCTTCCAACATCTTGCACATAGCTTAACTCGAAACTACTCGTTCGATCTCATAAGTTTCTCGCTGGCCGTCTAACACTCGTATTGCATTAAGTCATTGCGCATCCGATCACAATAATTCTCTGCAACGCCTGTTCGCCCAACTGTTTGCCTATCTCTCACGTAACTCAAGTCTTTCATCCAATCATTCATAACACTTGGCCTCTACGACATGGACTACGTCCACATGTCTCAAATTCCCTTGTCTACAATCCGTACTAAGTCTCGCACACAACTATCCCAACACGATCCACATTTTCGAACCATATACGTATCGCGTCTGGGGCAACCCCCGCTAGGTAACTTATCCAGACATCATGCTCGTGCTCTTCCGACACAAGAGGTCAACTTGAGTCTACGATGCTCAAAGGCAACAATCTTTTCGACCCAAGGTCTCTTACGATACACCCATCTCCTATTCTCGACCGAGTACGAATCCTTTACTCAATTTCGAATCATTTTCGACTAGTTCGTTCCATAACATAGATCATGCGCTCAACACACATAGCCTAACCGTTTCTCAAACCGATCTACGACACAACTCTTAGGGGCATTCTATTATTCGTTGCTCTAGCGCATTGCAGAATCCTTGCAATCGCCTTACCGCGTCACTACGCTAAGCACGTTCCTCGACATCTATTCGATCCAACATAACTTTTCTTGACCATATCGATTCTAGTACTCGCTAACTTTCGAGACACGATACTCACTCGCTTAGACTTATCCTCAACATGCACTACCTCATTCCTTATCCTTCTTACGCGACTTCTTTAGGGTCATCCTATGTGACTTCAACATTCATTTGATTTGGCGGTCAAGTTTTCTAGGGTCATCTGCCCCGAAACTACGATCGATAATTGAAGATCATCAACGAGGGACAGTTACAACGAACCATGCTACATCATATCGCGGAGCCAAATTATTTCCTGACAATTCCTATAGGACTTTACCCAATCCGACATACCAATCCATAATTTATCCATCCCCGCGCAACTGATGCGCCGTTACTACTCGAGTCACTTAGGCACTACCGTTGATAATATCGCACAATCCTCAATTTCGCCTTCGCATCAAACCACAAATCCATATCAAATTTGCCACGCCTCGCAAGTTCGATCATCCCCACTAGATGAATCACCATACCAGTGCTCACGCGGAATGATCGTCCTAATTTGACGTGACGCATGTGCGATGCTGGAGTTGCACTCGCATAAGACAAAAATGTCAACATAGTGGTGATCCGCGAAGCAATCCAGACACTTTTATTTTCATCCAAGCAATATCCATCGACTCTCAAATTCTCCGAAGCGTTCCTACCGTTATCATCCAAACTGTCATCAACTTAACTTGCATCTTATTCATCCAACAACAATGCTCAGCATAATTTTCGTTCATTCGATTAGAGTATCCCCGAGTTATTGCATATCGTCTTTGATACGCCTCAATACCATCGTCGATATGCATAACTTGAACATCTTCCTTTCTCATAAGCTCAAACTCGTTGCAATCACTGCCGTTTTCCGAACTCGAATACGAATCAAGTCTTGCACACATCAAGATTCATTTCGTTGTACTTATCTATCATCTTCACGACATAATTTTTAATTCACGTATTCATTCTCATATCCCTAACTCGCACTTTTCGATCGTGCTACCGACATGTCGCACTAACTCGAATTCGTTCGAACGATTCCTCCGTACTTACTCAACGTAAATTCGACCGAGTCGACTATTCTTTCAATGCAACATTTCTTCGCTATGCTCAACTTATCGTTCGACTTATACTTAGCGAATCCTCGTTCGATGTATCATCCATAGGTATGACTTTGCACATAATCGTTCAACTCAATTCATCGAAGCATACTTGCATCGACTTCTCTCAAGTCATTCCCACTCGAGTCTCGGTACTACTCCGTCCGTTGCGGACAAACCTATCGTAAGTCACCAACCGGCTTAACATAGATATCGCTAAGTGGTATTCCATATACCACTCAGGATCGAGCCTATCGTTATCGATACAATACTTCGCTATACTTGCTCGCAAAATTGGTATTGCATATACCACTCGAAATCGAGTCATTACTCGACATCACATTCCGCATAGGTCCGACATCTATTTTTCAATCAACTATCCCATATGGCGATCCTTCCGATCCCAGCTCTAGCGTTCTTCTTACTCAAGTTGGCACAACAACAACTGGACCAACATGCCTTATCGTTCGCTCAAGTTCAATACGCATTCACTCTAACCGTACCATAGCGATCGTTTCGATCACACCCGCAACTTTCGCTTATTCAAAAGCTCAACGCGACATACGGCCAACATAAACATTCGCCCACTCAACTCAACTTAGCGACCAACTCGACTCGTACTATCGCATCCGCGATCTTCTAATCTCGCTCATTGCAACTCGTGCAACAATTCATTCTCGATACTTAAGATCATTACTCGATCTCGCTTAACATATCGCTATCCATCCGCATAGCCATACAACACGCATCATACCATACCGACTCGTTGTGCTGATGCAACGAATGATTCACGACTTGCTGCACTTCGTGCAACCAACAACACCTAACCATTCGCGTAGCCACATAATACGCATCGCCTCACATATCGACCCATTGCACTTCGTGCAACCAACGACACATATCTCCTCGCATTTCGTGCGACCAACAACACATAGCTCCTCGCACTTCGTGCGACCGACCACACCTATCGTAGCACTTCATGCAACCAACATCACCATATTCGTTGCACTTCGTGCGACCAGCATTCCATAACTCGTTGCACTTCGTGCAACCAACATCCCATAACTCGTTGCATTTCGTGCAACCAACACTCTCCGGTGGCACCCGGAGATAGCATGATAGTCACGACATACTTGTGACAGACGTACGCACTTAATATAGACTTATTGTATGGAACATCCAATGTAACGTCGAGCAGATCCATGAGCCATGCGGTTGCGAAAACAACTTAGAGTCAACTGAATTCGATAGCGAAGCAACTGAGGGTCAAAGAGATTCACGTACGGTCCAAAGGATGGAACCGCTCTGATACCAACTTGTCACGTCCCGACCCGGGAAATCGCTCGTCCTCGCTAGATTTTACCCGAATCATCGTCCTCGCTGGGGCGTGATGCCGCACGAGCCTGAAGTTGCGCTCGTGCAAGGCAAGATAACAGGTTCACATAGAACTATCTCAAATCGATAACATAAGCAGCGGAAGGAAACAAAGTAAAACATAAGAATCTCTTTTATTCATAATGAACTGAAGGTTACAAAGGCTCTGAATAGCCCAACATATATGCCAATTGGCTACAACGCTCATGATCTCTCTAGCTCACAAAGGATTACATTGTCCCATACATTTTGTCTCTTTATAGCCACCAAGTAGTCTTCGGCCGAACATCTCCATGTCGCAAGTCCGAACGCTATGCGGCAGCTCCTCTTGAACGCCAAGGACTCCATGCCTCGGCACGTTCAAGCCAAGCTCCGCCCCGAGCCGATCATGACCTGAGCCTGCACATAAACTAGTGGGAGATTAGTACTTTCGTCCTCGCTTCGCACTGATCAAGACCCGCTCGCACCCAAACCAAATACTTAATCATTTAGTGAGCATGCATCTTAATTTGTGATCTTTCTACTTAGCCTTAGGATCAGTTTCATGGCAATATTCGACATAGCAACTTAGCATAATTGTGTCCCATCTCGTATTTCTGCAGCAGATACAGTTAGCCATAATATGAACATAACATAGTGTTTCGTGCTCATCTCCATTCCCTTTGCCTAGCCTGCCATGGTTAGAATACATAAGCGATCATACGATTCGCGCAACATACCAATCATAAACGTAAACATATACATAATGGGTGGCAGGCCCTGAGCCTGCACCCAGCTCTCATCTCATCCCACCGGCCCTATCTATATGAAGGTCACGGTGTTTCGCACCGTAATGGACTTGGCATCTCTTATGTGTAAGCCTACAATCGCTTCGATACGGGTTGCTAGCCCAATATCCGAAGGATCCCAAACTTACGGATATCATAGCTTATCACAGCACTGGACGGTCGCAATCCGTCCGAATGTTGTGCACCATAAATACCACACATAATTCCCTCCTAGGCCGAACGGTCTCGGCGCTCCGACGTAACCGTTCGAAGGAAGCCGTACCCGTGCACGGGCCATCCGAGTCCATTGACCATGTAATACACGCCATAGCATACAAGTCACACATTCCAATCCATCTCGTATTCCATAAACATAGTCTCGTTCCATAAACGGTTTCCCGTGCCATAAACGGTTTCCCGTGCCATAAACATAATCCACCATTCATATGGGGAGCTCCGTCGGCGTTATGCCCCAACACATCCATATTGATGCACGACGTCCAACGGCTTAGTCATCTCATACTCGCATTCAACGCATGCCATTCGTAATTTATTCTCATAGCATAGTTCTGTATTACTTAGTCTTTTCGTAACATAAGTGCCCGAAGGCACGTTCAGCACCGTATTCAATGTTCTACGCCTAGTGATCAATGTTCTCGGAGCCGTGCACATGATGCACATCTCAATATCGTCTTTCAATGTTCTACCATCATTGCCCTACCGCGACTCGTACACTTGATGCACGTCGCTTCAATTGTTCGATTGTTCAATGTTCTACCTTAGTGTTCAACGCATATTTAGACACTTACTCGCCGAGCCACGCTCGCTAACTCGATAACATATTACGCATACCATAACATATTTTATTAGACGTGAAGGAATAGGGAGAGAGAGTCAAGAACCCGCCCACCTTAAGCCGATACGCCTTGCCGTCTCGCCGATTGAAGCGTCTCGCTTCCATAACTCGATCGCATAGCTAACTCTCGGACTTAGCCATTCCTTTGAACTACTCGGTTGATTTGGCCTATCGCGCCCATACCACGTTCCGTAATCCAGCATAAAGGCATAGCCTGCACACCAGATCAACTAACATCAGCACTTGCTCAACGGAACTTATCCTTTGCATCGATTCGATTCATAGATTCCAACCGACTCAAAGCTTACCTTTGGCCAACGTAACTCTCGCATCGATTCGCATCGATACTTCATCGGGTCAACGCAAACTCTTCGAGTCAACGACTCATCATAATGCACCGAGCGGAGCGGGGCATTACATGGTGGTAGGTAGGGGTTTACATATCAACCCAAATCGAGCCCAACCAAGCCGAACCCAACCGAACCCAATGCAGGCCAAGACCAGGATAATCCACATGAACCAGAAAATGCTAACTAACCCATGCCAATGCCAAACCCAAGACTAGCCAGTCAAGACAAATCGAATCAGGATGAACACAAAATAAACCAAGGCAAGATTAAACCAGGATCAAGCTAAGCATGACAAGTCTAATTACGGATCGGAATTCCGTACACGTATACCAAAATACGTAATACGAACTACGGACGTTACATATCTCATGAGTCAATTTCAATTCGAATTGTTTTGCATCCCAATAATGGATACATAATTTATTATATGCAACCAAACAACTAAGTACAATTGGTACTACATAAGTTATGAATCGAGAGTGTCATCAGTAGGGGTGAGCGTTCGGTTTATTTGGTTTAAACTGAATCGAATTAGCCGAAATCGAATAAACAAAAAATCTAAAAATTTAAAATTGAAACTGAACCGAATTAGCCAAAACCTAAACCGAACCGAATTGAATAATAAATTCGGTTTATTCGGTAGGACTATTTATACTGTTTATGGATCGAATCCAAAATTGTGATCGTGGTTAAATTATATTAAAAATTATAATTTTTATATACACATTTTTCGAATTTCAAAGTTGTACATAAGTTGAACTAGTTGTTAAATTATTAATGTTGAAAATCATAACACATACATAAAATTATTGTTTTCAATATATACATATTTTAAATCACAAAATATGCAAAGAATTGAAAATATTTACATAATCGTATAATTCTTATTTGGTTTCAAAATTAAAATTGAAACCGAATAAAAAAAATTAGTATTTTGAAAATCGAAATCAAATCGAATTTTTTTGAAACCGAACCGAATCTCTTATTCGATTCGGTCCAATTTTCGGTCCAAAGCTGAATAATGCTCACCCCTAGTCATGAATCTATGAATCGAGAGTTGGATTAGGGCTCGAACACAAGATATCGCGGATAAGGCCCATGCATCAGCATACACAAAGTGGAAACGAACCATGCGATTGACTCGACCATAAACTTGTCCAAGAAGAAAATGGGACCTTGCCAATTGCTTATTTTTTTTTATTTTTTTTTAATAATTAGGTCAACATCAAAAGAAACGTAGGTCCCCTCACACATCCTCCACAAAGCTTATCCACAGATGAACCACTAAACTAAAGGATTTAGTGATTCGTTTGGGGGAAGTAGATATGAAATTAGGATTGAGAAGTGTGAGTTTGCGGTTCAATGACATGTTCTTGAAGGGGACGGAATGAGACATTGGTGTGCCAAATGTGTCGCAAAAATAATCCGATAGGGGTGACGAGCGAAAGTTTGCGTTTATAGCGACAACCAAAAATGTGTGGCCCCAAGACAAGGGTTGGCAACTTATCCTTCCTACTCAATCCGAATCCCTATTAATTATATGCCAAAGACCGTTTACAGTCTTAATCTACATCCAGGGTCGACCTAGGAATAAGCCAGACAAAGCTTCGGATTTGAACAACCCCCACTGCTTGGAGCAACCAATATTTTAAAAATCGGACCGATAATCGAACCAAATTTTTTTGTATAAATTGAACCGGGATTCAACCAAGATTCAAATAGACTTGGTTTGGTTTAGCTCAAGTTTAGCGACAACCAAATGTGTGGCCCCAAGGCAAGGGTTGGCAACTTATCCTTCCTACTCAATCCGAATCCCTATTAATTAACTATATGCCAAGAACATTTTAGACAAGTCTTAATCCTTACTCACCTACTACAAAACGGAATTGCCATATAAATCGACCTAAATTAGAGAGACCAGGTTAGCCTAGTCCTGTGTCAACCTAAATTAGAGAGACCAAATTAGATGAGCTATACATGAATCCGAACCTAATTTGACCTACTACACACTCGACACGAGCCAGATATGACTACACCAGCACTTGATTCTGTAAAGTGGCTGCGACCAATCAAGACATTTTTGTTCGTGAAGTCAAAACTGGTTGCCTGTAAAGATTGCTTCACTGCATATTTTTTATTTCTTTTTTCAGACGGTAACTTTACTGTGACATACATGGTCTTCGACGTGTAGCATGTACAAGTTGTACGATCGTACACGACTCCAAATTTAAAAGTTACCAACAAATTTAACTGTGTATATATTAATTAGATAAACTTTTATTTTAGATATTGGCCTCCTTATTTTTTTAGAAACTATAGTAAAAAGATCTTTAGAATTTCTACAAATATGTGAGAAATTTTGAGTTGTACTCTACCTGTTTTATCATAATTCAATGTGCATCCCACTTGAAAGAAAAATTTCGAGTTGCACTCTACTTGTTTTATTTATTGCATGAAACCTTTGATTTTTAATGAAAATCGTAAATGACGAACAATCAACTCATTTGACCCTCCCACATTGACACTTTTGGGAGCAAAATACTCCCAATGGTTGTTCCTCTTGGCATATGTTCTATGCACATCTGAGTGTGAAGCTAGATGGGGTCAAAGGAGTTTCGGTCTCAAAAGTGTCTTCGTGCGATATTTTGGTATCAAAAATTGTTTCCACGTGGGGAGTAAAAAAAAAAAACGTTGACCGTTACTCATTAATGATTTTCATTAAAAGTTGAAGGCATGGGCAACCCGGAGGAGGGGCAAACAGGACTTGCATCATGGACCCCAAATTCCAAAGAGCCCCAAATTTATGTAAAAGTTAGTAATAATAATAAATAATAAAATATTGTTACTCTGATTTTTTCTTCAAAGTCCAAGGTCGGAAGAAAATCATTATAGCAATTCAACAAATAGGACATGGCTCATGGAAATTGGATATCCTGACTCTTCAATTTCAAAGAAAAAACTAGTCTTCCCATTACTTCATATTTCCTTTTGCATTTCAGAGGGAAAAAAGTTCTTTACGTCGCTTCCGATTCCAGATGACCAGCAATAAGTTTTTTTTTTTTGAATTGTTCATTTTAAATAATTCTCTCTTCATTCTCTCTTTTGCTTATAATTGAAACACAAAATTTTAATTTTCTTCAATTTCTTCTCCTAGAATCATTCACAAGGGTTCCGCAAAGTAAGACTACACAAAGAAGGCCACGACGGCAGACAAGCTACTCTCTCTCTCTCTGGCCTCTGCTTGAGCCTTGACCCGAAAAGGAGACGAAAATGTGAGATAGATGTATCAATGTGATCATGATATTTTAGCAAGACTTTCATTTTGAGAATTAAAATATTTTGTAACTTGTGTTCCCCATGATGTTGGCTTTATTATGTTTTTTGAGTTCTCTCTGTCGTCGATGATCGAGGACAATCCTCTTTACCCCCATCTTTTCAATGAGGGGTTCTATTGATGTAGTTTATTTTTTTCGAAAGTTTCAAGTTATATTTACATATAATCTACTTTGCACAAAACAAGCACAAACTTAAAATTTTGCATCTTTTAAAAATCAGGATACATATTGTTTATAGTAGATCTTCAGTCTTCCTTCGTAATATCTCTATTTATGCACATTTTCGTAGTAACTAAGTTGCAATCAGCTTCTGTAGTATATTTAGCTCACTACGTGTTGTGAGTTATAGTTGATCCCACGTTAGTGTTGAATACCGATGAACCGATAGCGATGAGTCTTTTCGTTTATCTTTGCACTTAAAGATTTTTACACTTAAAATTATAGGTTCCTAGTGTTGAATATATTTTCATAAATCTTTGCACTTAAGATTTCACAATGATTTCGTTTTCAAACTGAAATGTTTTGTAACTTTTGTTCCTCTTGTAACTTTTGTTCCTCCTAATTTTGACTTTTTTTTTAATGTTTTTTGAGTTTCTCTGTTGTTGATAAATTAGGCAAAACAAGCCCATATATCTCAATCGTAGTATTGAAAAAACATAAACACGAAATGTTAAATAACATATTGCATCGGATTTTTTTTTTAACTACAGAAATAGTATTGCCATTTGCCAAGATATATTCCTGATACAAAATTTAAGGTTAGCTGACATGCATCAGGCCCCAGTCCAAAAGAGTTAACTTTGGTTTATTGTATCATGCAAAAAAATTTTGATACTTTATTTTCAATATATTTTTTGAAGAAAGGGCATCAAAATGTTCCGGGCCAACCCTGGTTGAAGGTATCATGAATTATGGTAAAAAAAGTGGAGTGCAACTCAAAATTTCTTTTCCAAGTGGAGTGCTCCTTGATATATGGTATAAAAAAATGGAAGATAACTCAAAATTTTCCAAAATATTTTTGTTAGAGTGATTAAAAAAAAGATCATTTTTAGTATATCTTTAAAATGTCAAAAAAAAAAAAAAATTGATACATATATGGGATGACGGAAGCTAGCGGAATTGACACGTTTGCTTTACTTGGACGGTCCTAAATTTCACTGGAGAAATTGGCTTACAACTCTCGGAAGAGTCCAACTTTAGACTTCCTTGACGTGGATATGGGGGTGGGGATTAGACTCGACCAGAATCACGTCACAAATATAGACCCACGACTGGTCGCGGTCCAGAAACATTCAGGCCTCGTTTGGTTCGCGGAATCTTCCGGTTGGAAAAGAAAAGTGATTACTTTTCTATGTTTGGGTGTCCAAAAAATTGAGGAGAAAAGGAAAGTGATTCCCAATGGAAGGAAAATTAGGGGAGAAAGTGATTCCATCCATCCAAGGAAGGAATCACTTCCCCACATTGAAGTATTCACTTTCATTTCCAAATTTTTTGGCATTGCCAAACATCGGAAAGGAAAATCAATAGAAATTAAAGTTTTTCAAAGAAAAGGAAATGACAAGGAATTGATTTCCTTTCCCTTCCATTCTGCGAACCAAACGATGCCTCAGAGTTCGAGTCAACCGGCCGACCGGAAGACCGGTCGGTTAATTGTTCTAGTTAATTCTCACAAATTTTGGTTTTTTTTTTTTTAGGATTGTGATTTAAACGAATCTGACTTGTTTTGTATAGTATTTTTGTTTAAATCCTGTCATGATATTTCTTTAAGACTTATTAGAAGCTATGGATTGTAAGCCTGTTCCAATGCCAACATTGATATTTTTCTTTAAGAAAAATTAAGAATATCTAAGTTTAATAGAGGTTTTGGCCAAGATTATGTGATAATATGAGTGAACAAAGATTCGAACTAATATATTTCAATCAAGAGCACATCGAGTTGTAGTGTACTGGTAACACCACCGTGCACCGGAGGTGAGGGCCGGGTTCGAGCCCTCCCTCCCACGGAGGTGGCTGGGTGGCGGTGGCCACGGCCTCCGGGCCAAGGTCGGGTGGAGTCGTCCACCGACTTTGGTTTTTAAAAAAAAAAATATATTTCAATCAAGACGGAACAGAAATTGGAACTAAGGTTGGTTGGACAGGTTGGGCCTAGACTAACTCATATATATATATATATATATATATATATATATATATATAGAGAGAGAGAGAGAGAGAGAGAGAGAGTGGGCTGGAGGTCACGCCAGCCCACAACGTGGTTCCGTCTCTAACTCGAATGATACATCTTTGGCGATCTATATCACAAAGAAGATAAATATGTTTACTTTGATTCCTATTTGAAATAGAATAAAATATAAACGTTTATTTTCCAAATATTTGACTTTTGTCCCCATTTTTATATGGGATAAAATAGTAAAATGTGGAAAATAAACATATTTTGTTTGCAGTTTAGACAAATAAAATTAAAAATAAAACATAAATTGTTTTGGGCCACCCAACCTAGTTGAAGCCCAATCCAGCCCAACTTATCTACTAAGATCGTTCTTTTATTCTAATATTTTATGGTCAATCATTGGAAGCCTTTGATCAAGAGCCTTTTCGTTCTTTCATTACAATGTTTTTTTGGTATGAATAACTTAATAAGTTTGCTACAGATTTGTTGGTAAAAGCATTATTAATATGAAAATAGCTTAGCTAGTTACAAGGCACATTTGTTTTTACACGACCATTGAATCCTATGAGAAAAATTTGACTCTACATTATAAGTTTGAGAAAAAATATTTAAGGCTGTGTTTGATTGAGTTTTTTTTTTTTTTTTTTTTCATTGAAAAATATTTCTATCACAAAAATTTCATCAATTTTTGTGTTTGATAACGTATAGTTTCCATGAAATTATTTCCAAAAATCTATCATTTTCCATATTTTCCTCCAAAAAGGCGTAGGGGTGAGCATTCGGTTAATTTTGTTCCAACCAAACCGACTAACCAAAAATCGAATTCGACCGAAATCGAACCGAAATGGCCCATAACCGAATCAAACTGATCCGAATTAAATCGGTTTGATTTTTAGTTTATTTGATTTTGTAGTTTATTTGCGTTTTTTAATATATATATATATATATATATATATATATATATATATATATATATATATATATATATATATATGTTTACGGGAAGAGTTTACGGGTCAAAATATCTGGCCGAAATGTACGTATGTTTCTCTTCTGAATTTATTTTCCTTTAATATTTAAACCTCTACTCTCTACTCTTAAAAACAAACAAATCACTATCTTAAAAAAAATAAGGCTTATCTATCAATTTATTTTTAAACACAGAGGAATTTATTTATTTTTAAAAATAGAGATAGATAAATTATTCCATTTATTTTTTAAAATAGAGATATTTTTTTAAAAAAAAGAATCTATCCTTATAAATAAATATACCTTTAAAAATTATATTTAAAATATTAATTTTAATGTTAATGTTAATATTAATGTTGATATTATTTTTAATTTTTAATTTTTACATTAATTTAAATTTTAATGTTAAAGTTAATCTTAATGTTAATGTTAATGTTAATGTTAATTTAAATTTAAACTTATTTTTATTTTTAAATAAATTTAAATTTAAATCTAAATCTAAATTTAAATTCTAATCTTAATTTAAATTTAAATTATATTCTTAATCTTAATCTTAATTTTAATATTAGATTTTAATGTTAATATTAATATTAATGTTAATGTTAATGTTAATATTAATGTTAATGTTAAATTAAACTTAATGTTAATGTTGAAATTAAAATTAAAATTAATATCAACAATAAAGTTAGCACCAAAAAATTAACATGAGAAATAATATTAAAATTAACATTAATATTATGTATATTTTTTTAATAACATTTTAAAAAGATATTTACGTTTAAAGATAATTTTTTTAAAACAATCCATCTCTATTTAAAAAAAATTATAAAATTAACTTTTATATCTCTATTATTTGAATAAATAAATAAATCTTTCACTATTTAAAAAAAAAATAGACTTATCTTTAAGATAGAGATATGTTCCTTTTTTAAAAGAGAGATCTAACATTTTTAAAGTGAAAGAAATAAAGAAGAAAACCATACGTATATTTTCTCATCTCGTAAATTTGTCCCGTAAGTTATTCCCGTAGGAGAAGCTTTCTGTATATATATATAGAGAGAGAGAGAAAAAATATATATATATATAGAGAGAGTATCAAGATCTCCATACTTTTTGCATCCCCAAACATCCCTCTAGTTACACCGTTGGATGGTGCTTTAAGTCATCTAATCTTAATTGTTGATTTACCAATGGTTAAGATTAGATGACTTAAAGCACATCCAACGGATGCGAACATGGGGATGCAAAAAGTGTGGGAATGTCTATCCTTCCATATATATATATATATATATATATATATATATATATATATATAAACTAAATTTTCTTATTCGATTTCGGTTTTGGATAGAAACCGAAACCCAAATCCGAATAAGAAAATTAAATATTTTCAAAACCGAAATTGAAACGATTTTTTAAAAACCGAACCGAATCTCTTACTCGGTTCGATTTGATTTTTGGTCCAAAATCGAATAATGCTCACCCATAAAGAGGCAAACAATAAAACAAGTTCACGCGATATAAAAATATCAATTTTCATGAAAATAACTATTTTCATTGAAAATAACAACAATCAAACACCAAATTAAATTCCATGGAATATTTTTCATGGAATATTTGACCTAGTAAAATAACTGTGAAATTAATTTTTTTTTTCACATATTGTTCATCTTGTAATCAAACACACCCTAATTTAAATTATGGTTTATCGCTAAATTTATTTTTCCGAGAAGAATCCTATCCAAAAAAATGTATATTTGAAATTAAATCCCTTTTAACAATAGGGAAAAAAAAATTGCGATAAACTCAATCATTAACAGTAGAAAAAACGTATTTAATATTAGTATTTTTACTAAATTTTTTTGGCAAATAGAACAAGATAACACTAGACACAAAATTGGCAAACAACAACTTACGTACTTAGCTATTTTGATATAATCTTCCACTGTATAATGCGGCTGAAAAACAGCTCAAAAATGAACCGTCCAAACCATATGTATATATCAACCATTTAAATATATTAAAAATTTATTAAAAACATACCTAAATACTCCACTAATTATTAAATATTAACTAAGTATTTAAATATCTAATATAATTTATTTATAACTAAATAATTCTAACTTAGGTGGTTAAGTTGGAAGATATTTTTCTTGGTTGCTTGAGTTCAATTTCTATGAATAACAATTCTTATAATATATATATATATATATATATATATATATATATATATATATATATATATATATATATATATATATTGGCACGTGCAAAGCACTTTGCACATTACTAGTATAGATAGATATGTAATGAATTAATTGTTATATATTCGGATGATTATTGATAAATTTTAGGAAGAAAATTCATTGAAGTAACTCGGACTGGCTGACTTGAACAGTGGAACTGTTTTGAGAAGGAAGCCCATTTGGAATGCTCCTACCCAAAGTCCATCAAACCCATTAGTGGACTCAGCCCAAGCCTATTGCGAGAAAAATATCAGGAGAATAAGTTTTCAATTTGTTTAAGCTTTTTATGAAAATAATATGTGGATTTGTTTCCCTAAACAAATACAAGTATTTAAAGAATTAATTATACTTTGGGTCCTATAAACATTTAGAAATTAGTGTCTGGGACCTAAAGACGTTCAGTTTAGGATCTGGATACTGAGATGACGGTTGATCTATGTTAATCATCCAAAATTAGTAATAAATAAATTAAATTAGAACTCAAGAAAAGAAAAAAAAAAAACCTCAAGTCTAACTAATTGTAAAAGTATTTATTAACATATTTTTAATGGTCAACACGGATCAACCCTCGTCTCATCATCCAAATTTTAAGCTGGACAGTTTCATTATCCAACTAATTTGGAATATTTTTGGAATCCAAAGTCACCCATTTCTATATCTATCCCAATGAACTAATGTTGTTACTTTGCTTTGACTATTTTGACTAGTCATTCTAAAGGTTTTAAAATGTACCACAAAAAGTTGCCTTTGATAACAACTGATGTTGCTTAATTAGGGGCTAATTAGTATTTAGATCATGAATTTTATTTTAGCTTAGAGTTTAAGTTCTGACATGTCCAATTAAAATTTTTGGATTCTCAATATTATTTTTGATTTATTTTTTTCCATGATACTTTGAACTTTTATAAAAGGACAACAATCAACACATGATAGAAAGGAGGGTATAAAGGATAAAATTAAACCAAAAATAAAATCCAGAATCTAAATGCTAATTGGCCCTTAATTTCACAAAGCTCAATTTTTAGGGGAGAAAAAAAAATTGTTTTCAAAAGTTATTTATATGAACAGAGTCAATTACACGACAAATCAACTATAAATAACTGAACGCCGTTTTTCGAACTACACGGACGGATCGTACAGATGGCCCGTGCTGATGTGGTGGCTAGGAGGGGTGGACCCAGAGCTAGCAGAAGAGTCGGCCGAAGCCAATAGGGAGGCTATATCAACGCAATCTATCCGCTCGGTCTGTTGGAAATGTGAATGTATATTTGTTATAATAATAATATCAATTTTTTCTATCAACGAATCTATGAAAAGGTGTACGAACCTTTTCATTGGAAAATGTGTACGAATCTATTTATTGGAAAGATGTGCCTTTTCCATCGTGTCTCTTTATTTCTATAAATACACATGTGTTTGGAGCATTCAAAGATTTCATTCAATTTCATCCATATTGCATTAGTTAGTCTAAGAGAGAGACAACCAACATTGCTTCGACGAGTTCCTACGGTGTGAAGTGCTGCTACCGGAAAGAACCGTTGTATCCTGGGAGACTAATCGTCATTAAACCGTAAGCACCAGTGCGGAGCGAATATTGTCTTAAGGACATTGAACCAAGTTCAAGCCTCGGTATCATTTTATTTACTTTACTTATATTTTAATTTCAGAGTCTAAATACAAAATTTGAAAATTTATACTAACACGGTCTGCCAGCAAGATTCGAGAAGCATTTTCTTAAATAGTTTGAGATATGATGAACATTTTTTTTCCAACGCACTTTCTTACAACTCTTTTCTCTCTTACACTCTCTTCTTATATTATATTACATTTGAGATTTTCTGAAATTTGTTTTTGCTGATAATATTTTACCATATTCGTGCAAAATCAACTGTGAAGATGTCTTGTGCATATTCCGGTGATCGAATAACAGAGAGTCATAGACATTTAGGAACGTCCGAGCTCTGTAGCCTAGTGGTATTAGAGCAGACACCCGGAGGGATCGGCAAGGTTTGAGTTCCCCATTCGCGTGTGTGCATGAGATTTCAAAAAAAAAAGAGAAAATTTATGAAATGTCCAAAAATTACAAAAATTTTATGAAAAATCCACCGCAAAATAACATTTCATCGCATGCCCAGAATTAGCGAAGAATATATAAGGGGTTCTGAATGACATTTTTGCCATTCTAATTTATTGAAAACACCCCCGAACCTTACTCTTCAAAAAAATATTTCGATACTTCCTCTTCTTCCATATGCCGCTTGATCAGTTTCGAATCTAAGTTTTCTCCTCCAAAATCTTCAAACCTTACTTCAAAAACTCGTCGAAAAATTTCGGAAAGACGGACAAACGGTAAAACTGTTAAACGGAGGTCCAAACATCATTTTTTTGCGATTCTAAAATTTCGGAAGGCCGACTAACGAAAAAATCGTTAATCTCCGGCTCCTCGAAAACACGCTTCTTTTGCGACAAACCGAGTCTCGTTTCAACCTCTCAGTCAAAAGTTATGGCCCTTCAAAGTTTCAACTGGACAAAATGCAGGAGAATGATCATTCTCCGTGGTAATATCACGAGAATGGCCATTCTTCGTGCTAAAATCACGAAGAATGGCCATTCTCGTGCTAAAACCACGGAGAATGGCCATTATCCTTATTAAATTGACAAAGAATAGCCATTCTCCGTGATAGAATGACGGAGAATTCTTCGTCAATTTAACAAGGAGAATGGCTATTCTCCTTATTAAATTGACAAAGAATAGCCATTCTCCGTGTTAAAATGACGGAGAATGGCCATTCTCCGTCAATTTAACAAGGAAAATGGCCATTCTCCGTCAATTTAACACGGAGAATGGTCATTCTCCTTATTAAATTGACAAAAAATAGCCATTTTCCGTGTTAAAATGACGGAGAATGGCCATTCTCCGTCAATTTAACAAGGAGAATGGCCATTCTCAGTCATTTTATCATGGAGCCATTCTCGGTCATTTTAATACGGAGAATGGCCATTCTCCATGGTTTTAACACGGAGAATGACCATTCTCCGTGATTTTGATACGGAGAATGGCCATTCTCCATCATTTTGACATGGATAAGGCCATTCTTCGTAGTTTTAGCACGGAGAATGATGGAGAACAGTCGACAGAAACCTAAAACCTATTTTTTTTTTTGTTTTTTTTTGTGGAAAAAAATTTGTCAGGAACAAAAATTCAAGAGATTTCGTTCTTCTTTCAAAACGATGCTAACTCTTATGGAAAAGAAGAAGAAGATATTCTCTCTACAATTGACCTAATTGTCGGAAAACTTCAAATCTCTCAACGATGATCGGAGTTCGACTGAAGAAAAGTACAGTGAACTACGAACGATCTTTGCGATCTCTGCTGAAGGTGAGAGCAATGAAATTCAGATCTCTCGTAAAGAAGAAGAAGACGAAAATCACAATCCAAATTTGAGTTTGTGCGAAGGGTAGTTATGGTATTATAAAGATGACAATTTTGTAAATACAGAACATCTAAAGGGAATCTTAGAATATTTAACGTGAAAATATATAATTCTGGGCATTTCATAAAATCCATCCTGCGGGTGGATTTTTCATACAAAAACAACCTCTAAATTGGATTTCTCAGCAATTTCCAGAAAAAAAAAAATTTAGGAACTAAACTTTGTTATTGGATCTTGTAACGAGCATTGGTCACAAAACTCTACCGCGCTTCATTACAAGATCAAAAGTTTTAATGCAATTTATTTTATTTTAACACGAATATTCAAACAATAATAATTCAACAGAAATATAATTGTTGTAATTATTACAAGTAATGATAATTGTCCCTCCAAATTATTCCTCTATACCATCTCTCCTTATATGACAGCTGATGTGACATATTAAATAATAATATGTGTCATCTGACAGCTGACATGGCAACTTTTAATTAAAAAAATTAATAAACTATTTTTTTAATGTTAATGTTAATATTAATGTTGATATTAATATTAACACGAATATTAATTCTAATATTAATATTAAGGTTAATATTAATTTTAATGTTAAAATTAAAATTTGCCATGCCAGCTGTCACACCAACATTGTCATGTCAGCTGCTACATAAGGAGGCATAGTTTGGAAGGACAATTTGGAGAAACGAATAGCATTTTAATGTGAAAACTAATATCGAATAATATTGTTATTTGTTCCTCCAAATTGTCTCTCCAAACCATCCCTTCTTATGTGGCAGATGATGTGACATATGATAACATTCTTATTAATATTAATATTAATATTAATATTAATATTAACATTAATATTAAAAATTGGATACTTAATTTTTTTTTTTTTGTTAAAATTTGAAATATCAACTATCATGTTAGATGACACATAATATTATTTAACATGTCACGTTAGATGTCACATAAATAGGGATAGTTTGGAGTGTCGAATAGCATTACTCATACCTACTTTTATTTCATGCCATAAATAGAATCAAGAATAAATTTCATCCATTGAAAACATAATTGAAAGCCACATTTTATATTCATTCAAGCATACGGTAGTCCAATTCCGTGTACAATATGGATTCATTCTATCTTGACATGCGCAGCGTATTTCATGAGCCATATTCATTCTTAGGGACCTATAAGCAACGTTTCATTTGAATCAGAATCTAACTCAAGAGTACGAATATCACTTATACAGTGATTCTTACCCAAGATCGACGATCCATTCCTGCACAAGACAAGAATTTGAACAAATCTCAATAAGTTTCATGTTCATTTGTGCATCAATCAATTAGGCTTGAAAGAAGGATAAACTAGCATGCGATCCAACTACATGATTGTTCATGGATGACTTTCCATAATTAGCAGTTGTGACTCACGGTTCAGCTATGCACTAATACTCACGAATACACGTACAAGGTTCAGCTCTTCACTAACATACGCAAATACTAGCAGCTGTGACGCACGGTTCAGCTCTTCACTAATAGACACAACTCCACCTGACCGCGAGGACTTTACTATCTCAGAGTGCGATCACAATCTCTCTTAGCCCGAGCGAGTTCGCTGTCCCGAAAGTCATTCAAGAGATTATTACCATGTGCACAAGTTGTCTGAGATGCATTCTTATCTATTCTATCAAGCCACAGGGCCAATAGTTCGTTCCTTTCTATCTTGTAAACATCGTAGTAATGTAGTAATAACTCTGCTCCTCTTTTCATATCAATTATTTCAAACAGCACACGTGTTTTCCTTTCGATTCTATCTTTGTAGCAGGGCCGGAGCTGAGATTCATCAAGGACGATTGGGCCCGGTGCGAAAAAAATAAATGGAGGCCTATTCTCATATAAAAAAATTATAATAAAAAAATTCAGAATTTAAATAATCCAAAAATAACATCAATTAAGAAAAATTATTCAATTACAACATCTTTCAATTGAAATAATAATAATTCATGTTGTGTCCGGGTCATATCGGACACACATTGACACGCCCTAGAAACTCCAATTACGTCACGCTAGCACGACCAAATTTAATTCCTCAAATCACACATGTCCAAAAATATCGTACTCGTGTTTCGATGCAAACGGTTCGAGTCGGGGTGGTCCGATTTGTTGGGACAACCCTCGATCGACAAACTTTATATAAAATTACAATTTTTGGAGGCCTACTTTGGCTAATTATTTAATGTATTTAAAATTTGAATTAACCTACAAAATTTTAGAGGATTAAATTAGAGTTATAGGAGATCGTACCTGTACAATTGTTTTGGGATTTCGTTGAATGAGTGTGGAGATCTGCTCGCACGAACTTCTGAAAATCTACGCTTATTCTGCAACAGTCTTCTTTGTGCACAACCTTCTTCAGCGGTTGACGGGCGGGCTCGTCAACGGCGCTGAAACTTCGGAGTGCTCATGGGGTTTTGGCTAAGAGTCGTGAATTGGTGACGAGGTGGTTTGGAATATGTGGACGTTTTTTGAAATGGTAGAGAGTTGAAATTTGTGGGCATTTTGATAGAGTGAAGGATACATAGGATTTTATTTGAATCATATAAGTTTTAGGATTTCCTATTAAGTATTAGGATTTTCTTTTAATTTTGAATATGCATGTGATTGGACTTAATTCCTTAATTGGAAACGGTAGAAGCCTTGTTAATTGATTTCTTAATTGGAAACATATATAACTTAGTTAATTAAGAGAATCTCCACTTGATTAGCTTAATATACATAAGGATGGCCAATAAATTTATAAATTATTTATTCATAAGTTTGAAATATTTGGATTTTTTAAATTACTTATTCATAAATTTTAAATTATTTACTCATAAGTTTGAAATCTTTAGATTTTTTAAATTATGTATCCATAAGTTAGTTTAGCATACATAATACATATACATATAAAAAAAAATTGGAGGCCTACGAATTCGGGAGGCCTAGTGCTGTCGCACCCATTGCACTCCCTCAAAACCGGCCCTGCTTTGTAGTACACGATAAAGTTAACATGTAATCAAATCTTAGTTAAGCAAGTATAGCAACAATTCTATAAATTAAGCATGAAATTCTACTATTTGATATATAGTATATGATTTAGGGAAATGTAAACATTATCTTCCTTTTCTTATCAAGCAAGGCAATGGTTCTTTCAATTGAAAAAAAAAGGGTCTAACTTTAGCTTGCAATCTTCTTATCTATCTTGAGCCAGCTAGCATAGAACGGGTTCTTTCATTATGCAAATTCTCTTATTAAAGCATAAATGGTCTCTGTACTAACATTCTCAATAATTACAAACTTATTCTTAGCAACAAGCATTCATTCAATCTTATGGATTCCTTATTAGGTGTGAAAGAGTCAGAAAGTAAAATTTTTGTCCGCTCATCCAGATCAATCATTTTCTGTTCCAAGAAGAGAGCTCTTTGTGAAAGCTTACTCTCGAGCCAACAAACCAATTTCTCTGTCTATATAGTGTATTCACAATGTCTATCCAAACGATCCCTCCCTATATGACAGCTGACGTTGCATGTTAAATAGTATTATGTAGTATATAATATGGTAGATGGCATATTATATTCCCAAAATTAATTATCCAAAAAAAAATTAATGTTAATGTTAATATTTATATTAATGTTAATACTAATATCAATGTTAATGTTAATTTTTATATTATTTTTAATTTTAATTTTAAAATTTTCATGTTATCTGTCATATTAACCAGAAGTGATGATTTGGAGGAACATTTTAAAAAATGCTTAATTGCACTTTGATACCTTCAACTATTTCGGTTTTTCAATTTCATACCCTAAATTTTTTTACTCAACAACTTAATACCTCAACTATTATTTTTTTTCAACTTCATACTTAAAATTTTAAAAATTTCGAAAATGTCCTTATCCCTTCCCTCTTCCCTTCTCCCCTCCCCCTCCCCCACTCCGGCCACCCCTTCCTCCCGCACAGCCCCAGCCCCCTCCCTCCCGCCCCGCCCCCCCTCCCCCTCCGGCCACCCCCTTCTCCCGCTTCCGGCCAACCCCCCTCCCGCTTCCGGCCGCCTCCCCCCCCCCCCCCCCCCCTTCCCGCTTCTGTCCACCCTCCCCCAGCCCCCCCTCCTCCCACGCTGCCGTGCCCTAGGGGGAGAGGCGGGGGCGGGTGGCTGGAGCGGAGCGGAGCGGGGCGGGGGGGGGGGGGGGGGGGGGAGGGGGGACGGAAGCGGAACGGGAGGGGGGGGGGGGGAGGGAGGGAGGTGGCCGGAAGCGAGAGGGGGGGGGGGGTAATTTTCAAGTTTTACCATGGGTATTTTCGTCCAAATTTTTTTTCGGGTATCAACTTGTTACAAAAAAAAAAATTTATGGTATCAAGTTGAAAAACAGGAATAGTTGAGGGTATCAAAGTGCAATTAAGCCTATAAAAATTCGTATATCTGGGAAAGTTAATCTCTAACGGAGACATGCTTCTTAATTGCAATCCAAAATAGCCGCAATAAATCCATTAGAGACGAGACGTCGGACTGAGACTCTTGAGAGTAGCCCCACCTGGCAAAGAGAAGGAGATGCATGCAGAAGAGCATGGTAGCTCTCAAACAAACAGAAGGAGCCCCAGCAAGCCGTACTTCACCGCGTCGTCGACGCACTCGAGGTGTGACACATGGACATACCGAAATTCCATCTGGGCCTACAGAGCTCTGGTCCATCCGAAGCCCCGTCAATTCGTTTTCGTCGCCATGCAAAAACATGCACGTACGTACGTGTGTTCATCGATACATTGGTACGTACGTAACAGCTGGGCTGGTGCAGGCCATATTGAGTTCGTTGTATCAATGCATGTTGGCAGCACATAATGGTAGCCACTGTGTCCAGAATGTCACCGGCCGGCTCTTTCCGTATATATGTAGTTTCGTATTAATGTTGCCAATTCACAATCTAACAACTTGAGCTATATGGGAAATAATATTTTTTGCTTCCCGCGGGATGTCGAGCACGTCACATCCAGTGCTCGATTGATGGGTCCCGATGGGAAGCTCAGGCGGGTCAGGACGCCCGTGTCCGCGTCCCAAATTGGGCTCAACACGCCCGGGCACGTGGTGTCGCTGGCGTACGATCTCGTCCGAAGCAAGCGGGTCTCGGCAATGAGGCCGGCGGAGCAGCTGCTGGCGGGGGAGGTGTACGTCCTCCTCCCAGAGGACCGGGTCGGGTCGAGGATAGACTACCGGCAGGTTTCGGCCATACGAGGGGCGCTAAGGAAGAGGAAGAGTACTGCGGGGGGCGGCAGCAGCAAGGTCTCGCCGTACGAGAATGGCGCGACGACGATGACGAACAAGGAAGAAGAGAAGGAGACGACCGGACGTGTTTCCGGTCAGACCGAGGCTGTCTGGTCGCCGGGGAGACCGTACCGGTGGAGGCCGTTTCTGACCACCATACCCGAATCCAATCCGATATAGAAATATATACAGTGATAGAATGCTAAAGGGATTCTTCCATTGGATTAATTAATTTCTTAATTCATTTTTGGAAAATGCTAACTTGAACGGGGGCTCGTCCGCCTGCGTGCGTGGCGCAACCCCATTGTTTTGTATGACTCCCACCTCGGTTGACCTGCAAATGAGGGGGGAGAGGGCACGTGGTGACAGGCTGACCTGCTGCAGTCAAAGTAGCAGCGTCATAGGAATTAGAATTATTACCATTTTCTTTTGTTTCAGATAGGCATTATCACATTCGATTGAGAGGTTGTTTAGGTTTCAAATTCAAGTAGTAAGTTTGTAACTGAGATTGTTGATTTTCCACTTAAGGGTCGATTTTCTGTACGTAATAACATTTGAATCATATAAAACATCACCGACAACTTGAACGACACGAAGACACTCGCATCATGTCGTTGGAAGCGGCACGGACTATGGTATTGGTGGAGAAAGAAACCACAACGCTGGAGGCTACTCATCATGCATGATTGATGGCTCCTGACGAAGAAAATGACATTGAAGGCTTGGCGAGACTGCTAGGTTCGGTTCCTACGTATATGTAGTGATATGGTATCTAGTTGCGGGTTTCCGGTGAGACGATATCGAAGGTTGGATTGAGAGGACAACAGTAGGTAGTTGTTGTATGACGAGGTTGGCGTTGTTGTCGTCAGAGTTAGGGCTGTAAAACGATTCAAACCGTTCGCATTCGGCTCATGTTTGGCTCGGTTCAAGCTCGGTTTAAGTTCGTTCGTGGACTAATCGATACCGAGTTCGACCTGTAACACCCAGTTTTTCTAAATGAGGGTAATTTTGAACTTTTGTATTTTAAATCATTTAATAATGATATTTAAGTCATGATATAATTTTTTGTGATTTTTAGTTATTTTAAAACTATTTAATTGAGTGAAATGTGGAATTGGTGTTTTGCTAGTGTAACCTTAGTCATGCATGACCTAGAAGACTAATCATGACCAAGGAGACCTAATCATGTGTTTATGATTTCAAATTTCTACATTTAAGCCTAGGAGTATTTTGGTCATTTTGACACTTTGGTGAAATTGTGAATTATATTAATTAAATATGTGTTAGTTACATTGTTGAGACTTGACCTAGAAGTTAGCCTAATCTAGATGTTAACCATGACCCTAGAAGCTAAGTTAGAGGATTTCAATTAAGTAATCACATTAGTGTAATATCTAGATATTATTAGGAAAGATATTTACTTTTGAGATATTTGTGAAAAGAAGCCTTAACCAATAGGAAGCCTTAGAATTTGTTGGAGAAACCTTAGCCACTCATCCTAAACCCTAACCCTAATGTTTTCAACAGCCATCACACAATTTTCCCCCTATAAATGCAACACATTAATCATTTGCACCATTTTTAATTCATTTTATTTGCCTCCTTTGTGTTCTTCCCTAAACTTCTTCCCAAATATCCAAATCAACTCCAAATTGAGCCAAATTTCTTACATTGGAATCCCCTACTGTTGAGGATGCTAAGGGGAGCTAGCTAGCAAGGTTGCACAAGCATTTGGCACCCCCAAGTGAAGAGGGCACCCCCCTATTCTAGGTTTTCATTGAGTTTTCACTCAATAGGTAAATGTCCTCATACATAGTTAAATTTCTGTTTTCTCTTCATGAATTCATGCATCTAGGTACTAGGGACCTATAGGCTGAGTTTGGTAGGAATTAGATTGGGTTTGGTGTCCATATCGGACACGTATCTAGGTTTTAAATCAAGTGTTTGATGAATTGCCACTGTCATTTAAATGTTAATATTTTTGAAAACTAATTGCACAATATTCTAGCCCTATAGGTGTAGATCACAGAACCATGACACTGAGCACGAGATTGTGTCGTATCTGTGTCCAAATTGGACACGAACACGCTGTACAGAGCACTGTGCACTGTCCTGCTACCTCGTGTCCAGTTCTCACTGGACATGACACGAGATCCGACCAATTTTGGTCAGCACCGAGGGGCAATCACTGACATCCTACCCACAAAATTTTGTGGGACCTCGATGTGTGTGCACGTAGGAATTTGACTCGCACCGATCCTGTACTGTACTTTACGCACGGTTTTTACTCACTGATACGGGCTTCGTGTCGCCCCTGGACACGTCATGGTGACGTGTCAGGATGTCGAACGTGTAGCCCTATACTTGGGCTACATGTGGACACGAACACGTGGCTCCATGTGAGCTGTGTCGTGTCCACGAAGCATCGACATGTCTGCACGACGCTGTCGCGTACAACTCAGTCTGTGTGTGTTTATTTTGAGTATTTTGATATCTGGACACTTCGTGTCCTATTGTCTGGACACAATACAACCTGTATGACATCTTGCCATGTATAAGACACGATACCAACCATTAAATTGTATTTATATCATATTTTCGATGTCTGAATTTCAGTATTTCCAATTTACTGATACTGTGTTCAGTTTCACAATTTAATTGTTAATTAAAATGTTAGATAATGTAAATTGATATCCTTTTTATAATGCCTACATGTATGTTTTATGCCTGAGTAATAGAGTTACAGTCCTAGGGGCTTGGTTCAGTCTTGGATTGGGTTTTGGTAGTTAACTAATATGAGTTGGTTTGTGTCAAGCATGGAATAACTGAGCACTGTCACACATTAGACACATTTCAACAATAACCTGAGTTTCACATTGATATTAAAAAACTGAGATTTCTTGAGAATTTACATACACACACATTGCTAATATCTTGCCAACTGAAACACAACCTTGCTTCTTATAACCTGTCAATGCATTCACTGCATTCTCCCCACCTTAAGCCAAACTGGTAAGAACTGAGATGTTTGTTCTCTGATTTTTAAAATGTTAATTCACCACCCATGTTTAGTTGATTAATGAATTGATGATATATATATACATGTATGAATACATGGGGTTGGTTCATGGGGATGTAGCTATTTTACTTATTTTCCTGATAACCCACACATTATCCTTCACTCACCTAGTGTTCAGTTTCTCACACTTGGGTATATGTCTTTTGAATGCATTGGTTGTACTGCCATAGGTATGGTGATTGGGGTTAGTGGTAGCAGTTTTGGCCTGGCCTAGTTTGGATTGCTTTGCAGCAGCAGGCAAGGCTATGCATTGCCTTGCCTTAGCTTGCCTGCCTGGTTTGCAGTGCATAGCAGCAGTAGGCATTGCCTTGCCTTGCAGCAGCAGAACAGGGTGGGGGATTTGTAGTGGATTAGCCTAAGTTTCAGCTATGATAGAGTATAGGGTTGGGTTTTATTGATGGGTTAGCTGTCATGTGTTTCCCCATTTCCTGTGAGTTGAAGTTTGAAATTCAGTTGGTGTGTGGGACTAGAGAAGGTTGTAAGAGTTGAATAGGTTGGGGAGGCTAAGAGGAATGCTTGAATGGTTCCCATTCACAGGAAAACTGTTCAGTCCAGTTATATGGGTTGTTTCATCCTTTGATGTTCAGTCATTCACATAGTTATTTTTGGCCTTTTTATGTATTAGATGTTGTGAGGGTGATATGATTTGAAGAGGTAAATGTCGGCAATGGCTATATTGGTAGATGGTGTTCATGGATACCAAGGTTATCCTACATCTTGGGTACTAGTATTAGTTAGCTAGTCTAGCTAGATTTGACTTGTACTAGCCAGTTGATATATGATATCAGGCAGGTTGGCAGCCTTGTTTTGGCTTGGCATGAGTATAGGGATTAGCCTTGTGTGGATTTCAGTCTTCATTATAAGGGAATCTCACCCTTGTATTAGTTTCCATCTATCCAAGTTCAGTCCATACTAAACCTTAGTGTCCTTCCCCTCATCCAGTCCATTCTTCCCTTTTCTGGATATCTTAGGTATATTCATAGTATGTAGGAAATGCCTAGTAGTAGAGTGGTAGGTAATAGCCTATGATTAGGAATATGAGTTAGTTATCTTAGGGTTGACCCAATAGTCTAGAGTTGACCAAAATCCTAAATGTTGACTTGGGTTGACCCAGAGTTGACCAAGTTTGACTTGGACCTAGTTTGACCTAGACAGTTGACCATGGTTGACTTAGAGTTGACTTTGACCTAGATTGGCCAAAAAATCATGTAGATTGCATCATAAACATCATTTGTCTTATTTTAAGCACATTATAACCTGTACTGCTCTATTTAGGACTTTGTGACTCCGGTGCAGACATCTGATATTTCATTACTCTTTTCAGAGTATCAGGCGAGTACATTCTCTGATAGTTCTTTCATTTACTTGTCAATTACTGTATTTCAGTTCTAGTTAGCTGTATGTGATTCTCTGTTACAAACACGTATTATTATTTCTGAATCCATGTATGCGACACACATACTTACTTGTCTTACCTTTATTATTCGAATCATCATACGAATCATCATACGAATCACTATTCGAATCACCCTATTCGTATCTTCATATGTTGGTTGGACTTGTATTCGTCTTATGTGTTGGATTATGGATTCATTTGTATTAGACTGGACGGAGAAATACTTGATTAGACATGTGAACATTTCCACTATTCGAACCACCCCTTGTGAATATTTTCGAACGATAGCCATTCCACACCCGGCCAGGTGTGTGATGTGCCTGATTTACCCTTAGCCGTTTACATGTCTAACTAAGTATTTTAAAACACACTTGGAGAATTTATTCGAATCATTATTAGAACATCATGTGAATCACCTTATTCGTATCACCTTATTCGATTCACCTTATTAGAATAATGATTAGAATTATATTCCACTCATCTTATATTAGACTCACATTGGGATTTCACTCGACTTATATTGTACCATCTGAACTCATTATGTTACTCTAGTTCAGCTAGATCTTATTTTTACAGTCTTCTTTGCTATAATTCTCTTCTTGTTTAGTTACCTTACTTTTCTTGTACCTTAACTGCTCTCTACATCATTACTCATAAAACTGCCATATTCATCAATACAACTGTCTATAACTGCTTTATAGTTCTCTGTCATTTACTTGGAATTTCTTGATGAAATGTACTCGTTCCTGTCCTGACTGGACCTGTTGAAAATATTACAGATGACTGCCCTGAGGACGTTTGCCCTACTTGCCTTGGAGCAGGAGATGGCTTAGCTACCTATGGCCCTGACACTCAGGAGTGATCGGGAGACTAGCTAGTAGACTTGGTTTAGTTTTTATGTTTTAGAACTTGAATTGTAATAACTTGAGATACGAGTTTGTATTTGAGTTTGTTTGAGATATTATTATTTAGTAGTTTTTAAATATTGTTGTTAGTCTATAGTTATAAACTTCTGTGTTATCTTATCGTACTTAGACTGTGATTGAGATTTCATTATATCTATACTTGTCCTCCGTTCGGAGTTGAGATATTGACAAGTACATTATATAATTGCGTGAGTTGTTGATTAGATAGTAACCTAGGACAGCGTTCTACCGCCGACACTGCGGCGTAGGCTGGACTACCCACTTCTCGTGCCCTTACTCTAGGATATGGGTCGTGACACGACCATAGGTTGTTCGACTCGATCTTGTTCGCAAACAGGCTCGAGCTCGGCTCGGTTTCTCATATTAGGATTTTTTTTCTATATGTTATGCCTTTTTTAATAGATAGAAATACATTTTATCTAAGAAATTTTACTCATTTTTTTGTTCTTTATATGATGGTAAATTTATGATGTAAAGAGCATAAGTAATTCAATAAAAAAGTCTTTAAAACTTAAAAGAAACAGTGTGATAGTCTATACAACATGTCCTATAAATACTCACTACTAAGGCTGTAAAACGATTCAAACCGTTCGCACTCAGCTCGTGTTCGGCTCGGTCCAAGCTCGGCTCGAATCAAACTCGTTTGATAGTTAAGTCAAACCAAGCTTGAACACTCTTTGTTCGAGCTCGTTCGTTCGATTTTCAGCCTTAGTCAGAGTGGAGGCCTACAGAGGATGAAGTTCTGGTTGGATAAAAGATGGACGATGTTGGTGCTGAGGGGTGCAACTCGGACGGGTTGAGTCGGACTTGAGGTCAACCCGAGCTCAATCCGATGAATCATAAGTCTAGTCCGAGTCCAAGCCCGGCCCGACCTAAGGTTCAACATATGAAGCCCAAGACCAAGTCCGGAGGATCGGGTTTGGCTCAAGTTGAACTTGGGTTGGGTCGGATCCATCGGGTCTATCGGGCTCTAATATACTAATTGAAATAATTTTGAACTAAAGTAATATTAAACACATAATCAAATAGCAATGAAGTCTTGATCATTACAAAATACAAACTGAAATAAGATTTAGGATAAAGAGTTTGAAGAGTTTGGGTAAAAAAATTTAGGATTTAAACTTTTTATTTAAGAAGTATATATATATTTTATTTTTTTATTTAAGAAGTATATATATATATATATATATATATATATATAAAGTCGGATTTCGAATTTTTCGGCTAACCCGACATATGAATCTGAGCCTAATCCGATTTATGATCGGATTCAAATATTTGGACCCAAATCTGAGCCCGAATTCAAGTATCTTTAATCTTAATCCAACCCATTAACGGATTTATCCGATCGGACTCGGGTTTAGCCTGCCCGAATTGCACCCCTATTGGTGCTGGACTCTTCAAAGAGGGATCACGATGACCAGTGGAGAAAATATTAAATGAAACTAAAAAAATTTAAGAAATTTGGGTGCGGGCGCCTGTGCCTGAGGGTAGCTTCCCCACTGGCCACTGATCAATTTAAGTTTGAAATTTGTGACATTAGTTTCTCAAATTAAAATTTAAGTGTCGAGGTGTTTATTGTGTCTACTGGCTGGAGATTTCTTAAAGATATATCACATTTAGATCGAGTTTAATTAGTACAGTTTATCTGGAATGTTTGTGTTTATTTGTTTTTGAAAAGCAACTACAAAATGAGTTCACCAGCTTCTACTCATCTATTTTGATAAGCTACTCAACAACTTACTTAGTACTCTAAGTCGATAAAAATAATTTATTTACGCCACATTTAAAAGGAATAGTTTCTAAATTCTAATTTATCAGAAACTGACTCGTTTCATTTTAAATTATAGATCAATAATGTATGATATCAAATCGTGAACACCTATTTATTGTTCTTAATTGTTGGTGCAGATTTTAGACTCCACTAAAATTAATCCTACCACGCACAGCTTATAGGAAATCCATTTGTGAATATTATGAACATTCCATTTGGGTGTGCTCAATTAAACGGGTGAGTGATGCTGCAGTGCACATTCGAAATTTAACTCTGTTATCTCCACCTTGAAGAGTGAAAAATACAGAAACATAACACTTGTATGCGTTTTGTTGATTCCTCTTGGATGTAGCCGTTGGAAGTACTATTACACTGGTATAATAAAGAGTAATTTTATTCTTACATTCAAATTATTCCTCCAATACATCATTTCTTATGTGGCAGCTGACGTAGCATGTTAAATAATATTATGTGTCATCTGACATGACCGACGATATGACAAATTTTAACACAAAAAGTTAATTACCCAATTTTTGTCCATATTAATTGAATGTTAATATTAATATTAATTTAATATTAATTTTAATGTTAATGTTAATATTAATATTATTGTTAATGTTAACGATAATATTAATGTTAATGTTAACATTAATTTTAATGTTAATTTTAATTTTAAAATTTGTCACATCGGCTGTCACATCAACATATCACGTCAGTTGTCACGTAAGGAGCGACGGTTTGGAGTTACAAGTTGGAGGTACAAATAGCATTATTCTATAATAAAATCATGTCCTTAAATCAGTACAACTGCTACATCTTTGGAACGAGGACAACTAAAATACCCTAATTTGTTTCAGACAATATTGTTGTAATTAGTTGGGGTGAGCATTATTTGGACCGAAAACTACATTTAACTAAACCGAATAAAAAAATTTGATTAGGTTTGAAATAAATTCGGTTCGGATTCGATTTTAAAAATACTAACAAAGATGTTGTTTGATTTTGATTTTAAATTTTGATCCAAAATTATATATATATATATATTTTTTTTTTTTTTGATCCAAAATTATATATATATATATATATATATATATATATATATATATATATATATATATATATATATATATAAAAGAAGCAAACGACCTCTAGTCCCGTGGTATATACCACGGGACTAGATATATATACCCCGGGACTAGAGGTCGTTTGCTTCTTATATATATATATATATATATATATATATATATATATATATATATATAAAAGAAGCAAATGACCTCTAGTCCAGTGGTTAAGAGAGATGCACGCGGCCCAAGTGGTCAGGAGTTCGAGTCTCAGTGGAGGCGAGTTCGGCACAATTACCTATTGGTTCAAAAATTTTTTTTTGAAAGAAGGTAATTGTGTCGAACGCTTCCACTAGGAATCGATCTCCTGACCACTTGGGTCGGCAAGCCTCACCACTAAGGTGAGAGGTCATTGACTATATATATATATATATATATATATATATATATATATATATATATATATATATATATATATATATATATATATGTAAATTTGGGTGTCCGGATCCAGCCTTGGAATGCCCCTAGCCGAAGCCACCCAGCCAGCGTCCAAGTGGGGGCTCGAACCCGCGCCACTACATGGGGAGCCTCCGGTGTTCATACATCATTCTGCACTCCTCTTTAATTTTCTATGTATATGTTATTAACACTCCTAAAATGTCGTTCTGCACTCCTTTTTAATTTTCTATCATTCTAATTCCAAATATATTCATGCATTAAATATGACATTAATTTGTGCATACATGGAGGGAGGAGTGCAGGATGACATTTTAGGAGTTGATTGGATTTTAGTGGTTGAGATTAAAAGGTGTAGACCCCACCACCTTTTTAAGTCATTTAATCTCAACCATGCAATTCCAATCCAACGTGTATAACATAGGTTGGTTTCATAATACAAAACCAGCCGGTTCTATAGCACTCCTATATATATATTGTGATTAAAAATGTGAATATTTTAAAAATAACAATTCTATGTATATGTTTTGAAGTCCAACTTTAATAATATAACAATTAGTCCAACTTTGAAAGTAATTTTGAAATAGAACAAATGCGTGTATAAAAATTACACTTTTAAATATAATTTAACCGCGATTACAATTTTGGACCCGATCCATTAAATAATAGAAATATTCCAAATGAACAAGCCGAATTGATTATTCGGTTCGGTTCAGTTTCGATTTTGGCTCATATCGGTTTGGTTTCATATTTGGATTTTTAGAATTTCTGTTTATTCGGTTTTGACTATTTCGATTCAGTTGAGACCGGATAAACCGAACACTCACCCCTAGTTGTTAGTGGCTCCATGTCATGTCATAGCATACACCTGCCCGTGAATTTTTTTGACTAAAAAAATAAAAAATATAGGAGTATTTAGCTTTAAGTTATCGTACAATATTAAAAAATTATGTTTAGGTCTCCATGTTGTTCAGAAGAGAGTTTGGATATGGTCATAACAGTTAACTTGGGTTGAATGTCTGAAATAGAGACATAAACGTAAAATTTTAATATTATATGAGATCGTAAAACTAAACGAAAATTTGTGAAGGTTGTGTAACTTTGATTATTTAGATTTTTTTTATGACCAATCAAAAATTAATTTGTAATATTGTTGTTTGCTTCAATTCTGATCTTAGCAGCCACACAACTCTTCGTTTAAAGGAGTTGGATGAGAGTGTTTGGATGTACTAAAGCAGGAGATGATACTATGTTTGTAATTTGAATCATTGTTTTCCATTATCCCCTCCCTTTATCATCAAGGTGTGTACTAGGCCGGGTTGGGCCGGCCTAGGCCCAGGTCAAACCGAGTTTGACAGGGCCTGGTCCGGGACGGACTTAGATCGGTCGAATCAGCGGGCCGGACCGGACATAAACTGGAGGAGAGAGAGAGAGAGAGAGAGAGAGAGGGAGAGAGAGAGCTGGACCAAGCCCGGACCCGTGGCCCGGTTTGGTCGTGCCGGGCTGAACCGGGCACGATTTTTGGGAAAAAACCAAAACCAAAAAAAAAATTCTTTTACATTCTACCAAATAATTAGAAAGTTTTTTTTTATTAATCTCAACATAATTTAATGTAAATATGTTCAAGTATTTTCTTCCATTAAATTTGTAATAAAATGTAAAAGCTAAAGACTAATATTTTATTTCTAATTGAATTGCAAAAAAATTTACAAGTATTTTTTTGTCGTCCGTCGTCCTTCGTCCGTCTCTATTGCTCAGCTCCTCCTTCATTGGTGCCCTCCAAGGTAAGACACTGAAAGTCAAGTTCACTAATGTCAAAAATTTTCTCTTGAGTTTTGGGTTCGTTCTTCTGCACGAACCCAGTCTTGAACGCAGATGCATGCTTCTAAGATATCTGGCAGCATCATGCTCCTCTTCTTGCTCATTATCCTTGATCCTGTACTAAAGTAAGATTCCTATCGTGGACATCGAGATCATTAGTATATCGGGTGCTATAGAAGAAAGTATAATGTATGTTTTTCATGTCTTTCCCACCATTCTAAAATAAAAAATAAGTTAGTCTTTCGTCATATTCTTCATAAGAATTTAAATATAATCTGAGTTGGTAGGGAAGATTGTTTTTTATTTCTTCCTTTGCAGTAATACGGTGGCAGAATGTGATAATTTAGACATAAGACCAGCGCTACTACTACCAACTTGAAAGGTCGTACCGAGTCGAGCCGATACAACTCGTGCTTCATACAAAGGAATTGAAGAATCTAGAACATCATCAATCTCTACTTTTAAGTTAGTTACATCAACATTCACATCTTCTTGAAAATCATCTAGCAATATAAATACGCCATCTAGTTTGGTCTTCTGATAAAAAATTGAAGCCAAACAATATAAAAGAGGTATTTCATCCCAATATTTTCGAAATTTTGTTTCCATTTTCGAAACAACATAATCAAAGCTAGAAATATTTCTATATTTAAAAAATATATGAGACATGTCAATAAGTTCTGTTAACGCTAGTGAAGAGGTTGCATAATAAACGCCAGATAAGTACATGTGGCATTGTAAATAATTCTAAACATTAAAAAATAGAAATAGCAAATAACCCCTTGCTTATCTGTGACTGCCTGGCTTGCAGTGACTGCTTGGCTTGCAGAAGATCCTTGTGGACCGATGCTTATATGTGACTAACTGGCTTGCAGCACTACAACAAAAAACCCTTTTAATAACGCTCGATAAGACGTATTGATGACGCCTGATACCTAAGCGTTATCAAAGTTCGAAATACCTTTATTTCTATGACGGTTTGGACTAATTTTGGGCTTTTTATGACGTTTATAAAACAAAGCGTCATTAATAGTTTAGAGCGGTGGCAAACTTGTAATATTTTTTAAGTTTAATTTTTGGCAAAAACCTTGCTGCACCCCGCGCTTCAACAAAAAATTTCTTTCTGGTCGATCTCCTCCTCTCCTCCTCTTCTTCTCCTTCCTTTCCCCCAACTCCAAAACTCTAACCCTAGATCCAAAACCCTAAACCTAGTTAGAAAGGGAGGAGGAGATGGGGAGGGAGCTGGCGGTATCGGTCAAGGTTCTTCTCTCCTCCTCCACTTCCCATCCACTCATCCCAGCCCTAACCCTAACCCTAACCCAATCTCCTCCTCTTCTTCCTCCCTCTCCCGATGGATGACAATCGGGTCCTCCTCATGCAAGATCCGTTCTGATCGCTACTCGCAACGCAACAACAACGGAGGAGCTCCTCCGACGTCGACTTCGCCGACGTCTTCGGTGGACCCCCGCGCCGCTCCTACGTGGCGGACCTCCGCCGGAGCCGGGAGCGCTCGATGGACTCCTGATCCCGACCCGGATCCGGGATCGGGGAGAAGCCGGTGTTCGGAGGGGAGACGAGCAGCCCCGCTAGGAGGCGCCACCTCAAGGACGACTTCTACAGCGACATCTTCGGCAGCGGCGGTGAGTCCCCGTAGGTGGGGTGTCGTTCCTTTTCCTTTTCTTCCTTCTCAGTCATTGGAAAGAAGGGTGATGAATTTGGGCAGCTTTAGTTTGTCTAATGACACAAAGTAGGTGGGGTGTCGTTCTATGTCATGCTTAATTGAGATATGCATATTAGTATGTAGGGGCTTATATCATTGTTCCTGTCATGCTATACATGATCACTGGCCATTAGCTATGTCTAAATAGTTGATGCTAACAAGAGCTTGATTGCAAATGATGAACCTGTAATCATCGTCTTCTATCTATGCTTCAATTAATGATGTATATATTGTTCAGGATTATTATACTTCTCATCGTCTTCTATCTAATAAAGGGATATGCTTACTTCAATCCCCACCGGTGCATTGGATGTGTCATGTTCCAATCGACCACGCTAAAGTGCCTTTCGTTTTGTATAAATATGCTTGCTTGCTTGTAGTATCTTCAACCATCCGGCACTCCCTTGTTTGAAGTGATCTTCCCTAGAGGTGCCCATCGTCTATTTCGATGTTTTCTTATTTCTTATTTCTTATTCTCGCGGTCTAATATTTATCACATTATATGTTTTGTTTTGAATTCTTTGATCGAAAAGCTTTCCTGGTATATAATTTCTGAGGTTTTAGCATGTAACTATGTTGTTAACTTCTTCTTATGGCATTCTATTGCAGCTCCATCTTCAAGAATGGATTCTATTACCAGTACTGGAGCCAAGTATGACTGCCTACTCTTTGGTACGTTTAAGCTGCATGATCAGTCTCCAACAAAATTATATTTTTTTAAATTAATTAATTATCAGAAACAAATTTACATTATCTATTATAGTACTTACCATGGTGTTGGTGTGGTTTTGTATTTCAGACATGGACGATACATTGTATCCCTTGAGCACTGGCCTCAACTTAGCGTGTCGCAAGAACATAATCGGTGAGTCGAAAAGCAACAATTAAGCAAGTCCTAATATTTCTACATGAACTTCCCTTCAAGAATCAAGCAACTAAAGTTCTTTTGAAAGAGTAGATCCTAGTAAGTAAATTATGTACTTCATGATAGTGTTATTGATACTGAAATCATATATATATATGTATGTATATTAATACAGATTTCATGCTGCACCATCTTAAAATTGAGGAAAGCAAGGTCCCGAAAATGTGCTTTGTACACCCAACACCGAAGCTTTGTGATAGATAAAACACTGCAGCTTCTTCTAAAGCTGCAACCTTCCAAGCGCACCCCTAGAGCGTACCATCTGCCTGATGAGGAGCAGAAGCAGATTCAGATGGTTTCTGCCTTATTGATTCAGTTGGTTCAGTTCAGTGCCAATCTACCTGAAATCCTCAAGACACCATTAACCTGTGATACCATTTTAGATGTCTCTATTGATGCAAATTACCCTATAAAGTGTCACGAAGCTGCAACTGAGGCATGTTGTCTTTTCTGGTCGAATGTTCTTCAACGATTTTCTACTGCTAAATCTCATGATGTATCAGAGTGCAAAGTGATTTTAGAGAACCTTGTAATGGATCTGCTAACAACATTGAACTTGCCTGAGTATCCTGCTTCTGCTTCTATACTTGAGGTGATAATGACTACACCATAATAATGCAAGTAACTTTTACTTCCTTTTTGTTTATTTTGCGATATATGCAGGTTCTTTGTGTCTTGCTCCTTCAAAATGCTGGGTTGAAGTCGAAAGACATCCCAGCACGGTGTATGGCTATTGACCTTTTGGGAACGATTGCAGCAAGACTGAAACGTGATGCTGTAATTTGCATCACGGATAAGGATAAGTTTTGGATTTTGCAGCTACTAGTTGATGGCAAGATTGACGTTCCAAATAGAGCTAAAAATGTTTGTTCTGTGTGTCACAACGGGAGGAGCGTAAATATTGTTTGCAATGTTTGTGAGAGAAACCTTTCATGCGGATTGCATTGGAGTTTCTGGACAAGATTTACTTTGGGATTGGTCATGTCATATTTGTCTTTGCACAAAACAGTTAAGTGTTCTACAATCATATTGCAAGTTACAGAATAAAGATAATGTCAAAAGACTAGAGGGACAAGCGGCACTTCCATCACTTCTGACTCAACCAATGGATTGGAAGTTGTTCAACAGATTCTTGTGAATTACCTCCAGGAAACTGGTCCTCAAGATGATTCAAATCTGTTCACTCGCTGGTTAGTTAACTTGACATTTGCTCACTCTTTGAAATTAAAATATTAATTTGCTAAAATTTGCAGGTTCTATCTTTCTGTATGGTTCAAGGATGATCCATCATCTCAAGAGAAGATTGGTTACTATTTTTCTAGATTGAAGTCGAAGTCGATATTGCGAGACTCTGCAAGTACTTTATCATTGTCAAGAAATTGGGCCAAAAAGATGTGCTTAGCACTGGGCCAGAACAATTCTTTTATTAGAGGATTTGATAAAATTCTCTTTCTTCTGCTGGTATATTTTATATTGAATTTTCTGCTATTCGATAATGTAATTGGATAATTTCTGTTTTGTGACTTCATCAAAAAATCCATTTCAGGCAAGCTTGAGGGAAAACTCTCCTATATTAAGAGCGAAGGCCTTACGTGCGGTGAGCATACTTCTGTTCTTTCTAGACTGTCTTACGATGCACATGAATTCCTAGTAATACATTTACTAATGGTACATTGTTCCTCTCCCTTTGACCTATTCCCAGGTCAGTTCAATTGTTGAAGCTGATCCAGAGGTTCTTTGTGATCCTCGTGTCCAATGTGCTGTCGAGGGAAGGTTCTGTGACTCTGCAATATCTGTCCGTGAAGCTGCTCTCGAACTTGTTGGCAGGCATATTGCCTCTCATCCTGATGTTGGATTGAAGGTGACAAAATATATTCTGTTGCACCCATGCTGAACTACTGCATATTATTAGCACCATTTTGTCATATTCTGTTTGGCAGTACTTTCTAAAGGTCGCAGAACGAATAAAAGACACAGGTGTAAGTGTTCGTAAATGCTCAATCAAAATCATCCGTGATCAATGCACCTCAAATTCAAACTTTTCAGAAGCAACTAATGCCTTCATTGAGATTATTTCTCGTGTTACTGATGAAGAATCAAGCGTACAAGTGAGTTGTATTTTGTCTTAATTTAATCCCACATAATTTTCAATGACCAAACCTGTTAAGTATTTTAGAGAGGAATAATCAAAAGTTATTGTTGTTTACTAAGAGTTTGATGAGTGCTTCACTGGAGTTTATGAAGGAGAAGTTCATGGATATATCTTGGCGTAGGTTAACCTCTATGTTTCAACGAAATTTGATACTGGGTCAGGGTAAACGAATATTTGGTAAAAGTTAGGCACTTTGGTTCATACAGTATAGGATTTTCACACATATTAGGAGGTACACTTGGTGTCGTGGTACGATATAAGTATTCATTATTTTTGTTAGCAAAGATGATTCTGCATTGTTTTCATGTTATACTTTGCTCATCTGTTCCAAATGATACTGGAGTTCTGTATGGCATGTTGACAGAGTACTTCCTATAGTCCACCTGGCGTCCTGGCATGCTCTCAATTTTTTGGACTGTTGATATTGTCTCGTCACAGTAATAACATTTGATTAGTTGTACATATCAGGCCTACTGATATGTCCTCTTACAAGAGTCAATGGACACTTGTGAAATGGGTTATCAACTATGTCAAGAGGGAGCTGCTGTAATTGTGAATACTTGTAACAGATAAATAAAGAGCTTCCCTGGTGTGTTGATGAATGGTCTGCTTTTTTCCTTTTTCCTTTTTTCTTTTCGTTCGCTTGATGAGTCGCAAGGCCTCCCATGTAGCTTTGGAATGTGCTCTCCAGTGACATCCCAATATGGTATGATTTTGGTGGTTCATATGTTACTTACTAGTAGACAGCCATAAAAAATATTTTATATTGATATAATCATTCTCCAATCAAAGAATGTTAGATTCATTTTTTGATACCTTCTTATGTTAGATAAATGGTGCCTTCTTTAGATTGACTCCTAATTTTAACTCTTGCAGGCGATACATAGTCTCCATAGACAAGGCGTTTCAGTTGACAATATTACTTCTCAGCTTTCACCTTGGGCATATGCCTTGTTTGAATATATTTTTTATATGGACTGATTTGGTTGTCTTCTCTTTTTCTCAGGATTTCACTGGTGTTCCGGCTGTCGTTGATCTTTCATGATTATTGGTTATGTGGCCAAGTTTTGATGTGGACAATTTTGGTAGTTGTAAATATATATATATATGTATTTGGATATTCTATTTTGAGAATGTAATGAAGATGTTGATATGTACTCTATTTTGAGAAATGTAATAAAGATGGTGATATATAATGTTAAGTTTTTGGAATGTAATATATACTGTGCAGTATAGAGTGTTATAAATATGCTAATTTGAATAGTATAAAGTGTTATAAATGTGCTACATTGAGCCTATACATATTATCTATTCATGACGTTTTAAAATTGTTTTGAATTGTGCACTATATATTAACTATTCATAACGCTTTTATAGAAACTATTCATGACGGTTATTTTATGACGCTTTTAAAAAATATTTATAACACCCGTTTTCATAACGGTTGCTGTGGAAAAAAAAAGCGTCATGGTTTGTCATTAATGATGCTTTTTAGCCGTCATTAAAAGGGTTTTTTGTTGTAGTGCAGTATGTCCTTACCATGACAAATGTCATAGTGTCTTTTCAATGTGCCCGTGCCATCGTTCCTTTTCCACTTAAATATTTTCTTACATTTCTTACACTGTTGTCACGCCCCGATTCCGCAGAATCGATAGTCGTCCCTCGGACGTGATGCCGTGTGAACCTAAACTGCGCTCGCACAAGGCATAGTCATAAGGTTATCTGAAACACAACAACAAGAGAATGCGCAGCGTAAAATTGAACACACATTATAAAGAAGAAAACTTAAGATTTATTGATAATGAACATCATTTTACAGACTCGATACAAGGGCGCCGTGCGGATTTTTTACAAACTGACTCCATTACAAAATAAACGTCGATGAGATAGCCATTTCATACATTTCATCCCTTGATTACAACCAGCATTACAAAACCACCTGGGATGGCGGAAAGTCGCTCCATCTGTCTTCTGGCCTTCAACAACGGAGTCTTCAAAAGGACTTGGATCTAAGCTTCGACCGTCCGGACGAAGCTTCAAAACACACGAGCGTTGCCTCCCTTCACGTGGCACGCTCCTCCTGATTTATCGTACCTGTAGAGAGAGTGGGGATCAGTACAATCAACATGTACTGGTGAGTGGCTAATTAATTTCCAGGCTCTCATTTGGTTCAAGAATTTAGATAAAAATTACACAACTTGCTTTTTGTGATATTTCTAACCATCCTAGGTATTTTCATACGAAGCATTTTGACGAAACATAAAGCAAGTAAGTTACACCAGAATTTTCCCCGGCAGAGCGCGTCGTACAACATAAAACTTACCATCACCTTCCCTGTTAGTTGATAACGATTTATATCAAGTGTTTGATGCGGAGGTCACTGGCATTAACTAGCCATCCTAGACATAGCCTGGTAAACAGGACCCTTGCAACGCAAGTAGCGAGCTCCGATGCAAGTCCCCGCACTACCGATTGCCTCATACCCAGCTCGGCTATAACTTGTTTCTTACTAGGCCGAGTCGGTCCTGTGGCCCCGGGTTGCCGCTCGAAGAAACCATCGCCCTTGTCGACAAGTTGTCCATGACCATGATAGGTTAACAAGGTATATTTTTGGGTACCGTTGGGGCTTGTTATGTAATCGATTCATTTACTTGGTTGTTTTGCAGGCCTAAAATAATTCTCTCTTTTTTCTACACAACTCATCTCTTTTTCTCTTCTAGCACATAGGACTTGTATTCTTCAAGCGAATCATTCAATTTCGATATCATTACCCGAGTACTCATTTTGAAATAGAGGGTCGAGACGAAGGAGGTCAGCCACTCACCTTGATTTTTTGCTTGAGGCGAGAGACTTGTTGGCCGCGCTAGACGTCGCCTATGCGATCACCTAAAATCGTACAAGCAACCGATTAGAACACTGTATTATACAAAAAGTTCGATAGGAAATGCGAGTTCGAAATGTAAGCCATAAAAACCATCGAAAACATTCACGAAAATGCATTCAGAAAACCAAAGCCAAAACCAACGCAAGCGGCATAAAAAATAGAGCAACGGGAGGTCTCTCCCGACTCAGCCGCAGAGTCAATCCTCGAGGCGCTACCCGCTGAATATGGGACTTGGTTTCGAAAAAGCCATTCCATAACGTGGAATGGATCTTAATTCAACCATTTTCGTTCGATCGATTCGATCGATCCTGACCTATCGGTCCCGATCGAATCGATAGCGACAGTGTTCCTTTCTCGCGTACCCCGTGGACGGAGAACGGGACACGATGTAGGGACGAAAAGCTACACCATAACCAACTAAGAAAAAGTTTCGTCCTCAAAACTTAAGAACAAAACCTACCTCTATAAAAATAGTGAAGAAAACTTTTCTTTCATCTCTAACTTGAGTTCCCATGTCGACTCTTCCGCCGCATGGTTCCTCCAAAGTATGCGAATAAGAGGGATCGCTCGATTCCGCAGCAGCTTATCCTTGCGTTCTAAGATTTGAACTTGCTCTTCAACGTAGGATAAGTCAGACTTCAGCTCCAGCTGGCCAAAATCCACCACGTGGCTAGGGTCGTGCACGTACTTCCGTAATTGAGAGACATGAAAGACATTGTGCACACCTTCAAGCGCCGGCGGTAGGACAATTTTATAGGCCACTGGGGTGACCCGTTCGAGTATTTCAAACGGCCCAACGAATCGCGGACTCAGCTTTCCCTTCGCGCCGAACCGAGTAACTCCTCGCATGGGCGAGACCTTCAGGAACATATGATCGCCCACCTGGAACTCAAGCGATCTTCGATGGGTGTCGGCGTAGCTCTTTTGCCGACTCTGTGCAATCTTCAGTCTGCCCCGAATTAGCTTGACCTTTTCCACAGTCTGTTCCACCAGCTCCGGGCCGAGTATCTGTCGTTCTTCGACTTCATCCTAGCAAATGGGCGATCTACACTTCCGGCCGTACAAAGCTTCATACGGCGCCATTTGGATACTGGACTGGTAGCTATTGTTATATACAAATTCTGCCAACGGTAGATGGACGTCCCAGCTTGATTTGAAGTCAATTGCGCAGAGTCGTAGCATGTCTTCGAGAATCTGATTAACGCGCTCCGTTTGGCCGTCGGTCTGAGGATGGTAAGCTGAGATGAACTGCAACTTGGTACCCAGCGACGACTGAAGGCTACTCCAGAATCGCGACATGAACCATGAATTCTGATCGGAGACGATGGATACTGGAACTCCGTGCAGCCGTACTATCTCATCAAGATAAATCTGCGCCAGGCGATCAAAGCTCCAAGTAACTTTGATGGCAATGAAGTGCGCTGACTTGGTCAGTCGATCGACGATGACCCAGATGGCATCACTCCCCCGTGGTATCTTCGGCAGGCCAACAATAAAGTCCATAGTGATATGGTCCCATTTCCACTCTGGAATAACGATGTTCTGTATCTCCCCGTCCGGTCTCTGATGGTCAGCTTTCACCTGCGGACAGGCCATGCATTGTGACACGAAGAGCACCACACCTCTCTTCATTTCGTGCCACCAGAAGGTCGTGTGGAGGACTTTATATGTCTTGGTACTGCATGGATGCAAGGTATATTTCGCATAATGTGCCTCCGACGATATCTCCTTTCGAAGTTCTGAATCATCTGGAATACATAGTCGGCCATTCAATCTCTGCACGTCGGTCTTATCTATCGTAAAGTCGGTCGCACTACCTGTCAAAATTCGCTTGCGCATTTTCTTCAGGTACGGATCATCCTTCTGAGCGGTCTTGATCTTTTCCAGCAAACTTGGCTCTAACTGCACTTGCGCCAACCGTACATCCCTGAATCAAACTCGGAGGTCGATATCTATTTCTTCTAGATCCTGTAGTAGTCTGCGGTTGATGGATAGCGAGGCAAGATATTTTCGATTCAGAGCGCCCGCCACAACAATTCCCTTGCCCGGAGTGTAGTCGATTGTCAAGTCATAGTCTTTGATTAGTTCGAGCCAGCGCCTCGGTCGCAAGTTCAATTCCTTCTGGGTAAAGAGATACTTGAGGCTCTTGTGGTCGGTATAGATCGCGCATGCCACGCCATATAGATAGTGACGTCACAATTTTAACGTGAACACAATCGTCGCTAACTCCAAGTCGTGCATAGGATAGTTCTTCTCGTGCGGCTTCAACTGTCTTGAGGTGAAGGATATCACCTTGTTTCGCTGCATGAGAACACATCCCAAGCCCTGGCCTGAAGCATCGCTTAATATCTGAAAACCCTCTGGCCCATCCGGAAGTGCGAGTATAGGTGCCAAAATTAGTCGCTGTTTTAGCTCCTGGAAGGAAGCTTCACAGTCATCCGACCACTCATACATGACTCCCTTTTGAGTGAGACGAGTCAATGGCGATGCAATCTTCGCAAAGTCTTCCATGAAGCGTCGATAGTATCCCGCCAAATCAAGAAATCTTCGAATCTCGCTAGCAGACGCAGGCCGCTTCCAATCAGCAACAGCTTCCACTTTCTTCGGATCGACTGCAATGCCTTCGGGCGAAATGATGTGACCAAGAAAGGATACGCTGCTTAGCCAAAATTCGCGCTTACTCTGCTTTGCATACAACTCATTCTCTCGAAGTGTCTGGAGCACGGCCCGTAGATGTTCTACATGCTGCATTCTGTCCTTCGAGTATACGAGAATATCGTCAATAGAGACTACCACAAATTTATCAAGAAAGGGTCGAAATATCCGATTCATCAGATCCATGAAGGCGGCAGGGGCGTTCGTCAGGCCGAATAGCATCACCAGGAACTCGTAGTGGCCGTACCGAGTGCGAAAGGTTGACTTTTGCACGTCGTCTGACTTGATCTTGAGTTGATGATAGCCCAAGCGGAGATCAATCTTCGAAAATATCGAGGTGCCTTGCAGCTGATCGAATAAGTCGTCTATGCGGGACAATGGGTACTTGTTCCGGATGGTGGCCTTGTTCAGCTCTCGGTAATCGACGCACAGACGCATGGACCCATCCTTTTTCTTCATGAACAACACGGGCACTCCCCACGGTGAAACACTAGGCCGAATAAATCCTATGTCGAGTAACTCTTGTAACTGGACCTTGAGTTCCTTCAGCTCGGAAGGGTCCATTCTGTACGGGGCCTTGGAAATCGGTCGAGTATCGGGAAATGTATCAATGCTGAACTCGATTTCTCGGTCGGAGGGCATGACGGGTAGCTCGTCCGGTAACACATCGGTAAATTCTACCACAACGTCGATCTGATCCGCGTTTGAACATCATGTTGCGTGTCTCAAATGGACGCCAAATAGCCTTCGCACCCAGAATGCAGCATCCTCCGAGCAGAAATTGTCGAGATCAGCAGGCAGGTCAATGATGCCTCACCACACGAAAAGCAGAATTCAGGCACTTCTGGTATACGGAAGGTGACCATCTTTTCGACGCAGACTATGGTTGCGCTGCACGGCCCAAGCCAATCCATTCCCAGAATGATGTCAAAGTCCTTCATGTCTAGAACTATCACGTCAAGACCGATCTTTTGACCGCCGATACAGATAATTCCGTCGACGCAGGCTAAGTTTGTAAGTATTGGTGTGCCCTAAGGTGTACTTACGCTAAGGTCGAGATCTAATGATATTATAGAAAATTTGTGCTCAGCGGTAAAGTCCTCCGATATAAAACTATGCGAAGCGCCTGAATCAAATAGTGCACGAGCAGGCACATTATTAAAATTTAGTATACCTGTCACGACCGTATCTGATGCAAGCACTTCATCTCGAATAATGGCGTAGTAGCGTCCCTGGGCATTGGGGCGACGGTCTTGGCCATTTTAGGGTGCGGGTTGATGGGCTCGAGGCGCTGGTCCTTGATTCCCTGGACGGTGCTGTTGGGGCACCGTTGGGCGACGCTGTTGGGGCGCCGTTGGGTTCGGCCTTCTGGTCGGACAATCAGCATGAACGTGGCCCTTCTTGCCACAGTTCCAGCATCCATCTTCTGTTATCCGGCAGTCGACGATAGTGTGACCGGACTGGCGACAACGGATGCAGTAAGGCCATGGATTACGTCCTTGATATCCGCCTAGTTGCCCATTATTTGGACGCTTGGTCATATTGTTTCCTCCTCCGTGGCTAGGGGGTTTGTGATTGTATGTATGCACAGCGCCGGCAGCACCTGGAGTGTATTGGTGTTCAAGACGGAGGGTGTGGTTGAGAGACTCCTCCATCATTTTGTATTGCAGAACAGACACATGGGCGTAAATAGATGGTCGTAGACCTACTTCGAACCATCGTGCACGACTCGCCAGGGAGGACAGGAATTCTTCAGCAAATTTGGCTAACTTGTTGAACTCTGTTGCATACTGCCGTTCCGTCATATACCCTTGCCTTAGCTGCATAAATTCATTTTTCTTCTCTTGTCGAACGGCTTCAGGGAGGTACTCGATATCGAACGCCTCTCGGAAGGTGGCCCAAAAAATTACTGTTGTCTCGTTGTCGCGTCTGATCGCTCGCTTTTGCACGGCCCACCAGTCGTGCGCGTTCAATCAGAGTAGAAGTTGAGCGCATGCGACTTTCTTGGACTCTTCGACACCTAGAAGCTCAAATTTATCTTCCAACTCCTTCAACCAGTCGATCTCCATGGAGGGATCTTCTGTGCCGTTGAAGGAAGCATGATAGCTTTTTGTGAATTTTAACACGTCGAAGTTGGAACTTCTCGGTGCTGGTATAGGCTCGGGTACCTCCGGTTCGACTTTACTTTGTTTGGCCGCAGGCTCGGTTACGGCATGGGTTGTTGCAGAGTTGTTGTTGTTAGCCACAACTGTCTGAACAATCTGCTGAAGAGTATCAAGCTGCTTCTGCTGCAACTTGAATTGTGCATCGAATCGGGCCTCGAACTGAGTCTGGCGTGCCTCCGTCTCCCGTCGATGTTGCTCATTCAGGCGTTGACTCTCCTGAGCTTGTCGTTGTTGCGCTTCCAGGATACGCAACATCCATTCCATGGAATCGTTAGAGGGTCCGGGCCTCGAGCTACTCGAGCCGCTCGAGGCACTTTCTTCGTTCGTCGCCACGTTCACCGCTGCACCTTCTAGGATTTTTGAGGCAAAAATACATTAATCACAAAACTTATTACTGTAACACCCAGTTTTCCATATGAGGGTATTTTTATCATTTTTGGGGTAATTCAAATTTATTAGAATTTATTTGAATTTATGGGAATTTTTAGGAATTATTTTGGGAATTGTTTGGACTAGGTTGACTTTGACTAGTTTTGACCCTTGTAGACCAACCTAGGAGCTAACCCTAGTTAGTATGGACTTGGTTAGGTTATATGACTCTAGTCTAACCTAGCCTAATCATTGGTTCGGTTATTAGACTCTAATTAGCAATAGGAATTAGAAAGTCATAAGTCATGGCTTATGATTTAGAGCCTTTAATAAAATCAAATCAAACCATAGCCTTGTAGGTTGGCCCAAAGCCCAAGACATTTGCAAACTCTAATCCCTAGAACTAGTGGCCGGCCACCCCTATCCTTATTGGGATCATCACCCTATTTATACTCTCCTAAATTTTAGGGTTGCCTCTTTTTAGGAAAGCTCAAGTTAGAGAACAAGGTTTGTTTCCTATTTCAATTAATTCCTAGAATTCCATTCCTCTTCCTTTTTCATTCAAATCTCTTCCATTAGGTTCTAATATACCTATTCTTGCTGTCATTAATGATCCATTTCAGTTTGATGTGATTTGAGTGGATTGGGACATCAAGAGAAGAGATATAGAAAAAGGGATTTTTCTTGAAATTTCACCCATAGATAACTTCTCTATTTCTCTATGAAATTTCGATTTGTTTTCATATTTAGGGAACCCTAGGAGTCTCCTAAGTGTCAGCATTGGTTTCGTGTCGGATTGCATCAGTTTAGTGTCCTATTTGGACACGTATCAGCGTCCCTAGGAATGTGTTTGTGTAAATGCCTCAAAGGAACTCTTTGGGTCATTTACGAAATCTATTTGAATGAAAATTGCTATTTTGTTGTCGCTTACCTATTTCTTATGGACTGAGGTGATATTGGTGATGGTGTCGTGTCAGTTTGGACACGGGGACACGCTCGCGCGCGCTCGGGATTGGATCCCCTGTTGCTCGGGGTCCCTACAGGACACGACACGACTTGCCTTGACACAAAATTTTGTGGGAGCTAAGGGGCACCTTCTGTCACCATGCTCCCCAATTTTCGTTGGGTTTCGTGCACTGGTTGGTGAGAAATCAGTCGTGCACTGGCTTTCCACTGTTCTGCGCACAGTGTGTATCTAGCCACTGACACGACCTTGTATCTCTGGACACGACACGCACTGACACGATTCAGGATGACACACACCTAGGCCTACCCTAGGTGTACCCACTGACACGAGCACGAGACACGAAGTGTCCTGTGTCGTGTTGTCACGACCCGCACCCGGATATACGGGTACGAATACGTGGGCCACGCCCAGCCTACGCCGCGGTATCGGCGGTAGAACGCTGTCAAGTATAATATACTAACTACAACATCTAAGAATCCATAACTAGAAATGTACTCATATCACATCATGAAAACTAAGGAAGATAAGACAAGAATTAATAACAATATCACTAGAACAACTAGAATCTACAATAATCATAAGACATGAAAGATAAAGAAGGAACAACAAGACTAACTAAGGATAACTACCAGGCAACTCCCATAGAAGAATAGTGAGATCCACCTTAGCTAGCAACATCATGAAGTCCAATAATGAGGGCACAACTACTCCTAAAATTTGTCAACATATCCGGTCAGGATGGAACGAGTACATATATCTCATAACAGATCTCAAGATAGAATAAAAGCTATAAGACTGTAAATAGAGCATATACAATGAAATCATGGAGTGTACATATATGTATCATGGCATGGTAAGCTGTAGAGCTCGAGCTAGAACAAGAAAGTAGAACTAAATCAGGGTATGTACACAAATCAAGGTAAGCCATATATCCAATGTGTGTGAGTAGCAGTTTCAACTTGTGATCGGCTTGGGTAACTGTCAAGAATCGGCCTGGCAAGTCATAAGTGCGGTATATGACTCACACTGTTCAAGTATACAAGGGGATATGATCACAGGCATACGCTACTACTCCCCATCCCCAACTGGTAGAATGGATCCAAACAGGACACGTCACTGCACGGGATTCTAATGAGAAGGTCGCGAACCTTCTCTAGAATCAGTGACCACATATCGAGCAAGAGCTACAAGGGTGCTTGCACAATACATCCCAACCTAAGAAGGAGAAACATCTCTCGTCGGGATCCAAGAATACCAATCCGTGAGAACCATGTGTCAGGAATAAGCATATCAACACTAAGTACATGAATCATAACAGTTATCATAAATTGGGAATAAGTTATCAGAGAATGTACTCGCCTGGGGTCCTGCTGTCAATATGAATCAGGGTTCAGAGTAAAGCCACAGACCTAAAGATGAAATAATACAAGAGCTGATCAGGGTCAAATGACATACTAACATATAGGTCAAACTAAGTCAAACTAAGACAAACTGGGTTAAGGTTGACGTACAGTTGACTTTGGTCAACTGGTCAACTCTGGTCAACTCTAAGTCTAATCTAGGTTAAATAGGTCAATGGTTGACCTACAGTTGACTTTGGTCAAAAGTCAACGTTGGTCAAGTCTGATCAAACCTAGGTCAACTGTTGACTCTACTTCGACGTCTAGTCAAGGTAGTCAACCATGGTCATGCTAGTCTCTATAACCATCTACAAGGTCAACTTATGAATTTCAGTGATTTAGAAATCACTGAAATCGACAGGTCTCTAATACGACCAAAAGGAGAAAATATTATAATAATAGGGTGACACAAAAAGGGAAGAATCTACAGATATTGTCGGATGATGAAACTAACATCACCAACGTGTCCAGAATGGTCAAATCAGCTAGGGTAGCCTGTCCAAAAGTCCAATTTGGACACAGGGGCAAAACGGTAATTTCGGACCAAAATGATGTCCGCCGTTGGACACACCTTGCACCGAAAAATGTGCCAAAATAAAAGTGCACAAAACCTAACAAATTATATGTCCACGAATTCAGAATGACGATACGAATCCAACGGTATATCCAAAATTGGATTCCGTTGACCCGATCTCAAATTGGTCCGTTGACCCGGACATTGGAAACCGATTTGCACGAAAAAGCGTGTCGGAGCCAATGTCCTCAAAATTCAGCAAATTATATGTCAACGAGTCTAGAATGACGATACGAACTCAACGGTATATCCGAAATTGGATTCCGATGAGCCGAACTCAAAATGACACGTTGACCCGGATATTGGTATCCGACTTGCACCGAAATGCGTGCCGGAACCAATGTCCACTAAAACCTAGCAAATTATATGTAAACGAGTCCAGAATGACGATATGAACTCAACGGTATATCCAGAATTGGATTCCGATGAGCCGACGTCAAAAAGTCCCGTTGACTCAGAAGTGGGACCCACTTTGCACCGAAATGCGTGCCAGGGCCCACGTTCTCCAAATCAAGCAAAATTTATATAAAAACATACCAGAACGACACCACGAGTCTACTGGTGGTGTCAGAAATTGAATCCGGAGTCCCGGGTTCAAAAATGGAATTTTACAAGTGCAACACTAAGAATTCGAACGACCAACTTTGGCGTCGAATTCGACCGACCTAACAAGCTCAAACTGAAATGAAATCTAGAGGGGGCAGAAAAAGGGTTATACCAGCTGTGCATCGGAACTGGTGGCGCGCAAAACGGAGCTGCAATGACGAAGATACAAACCCGCAAAGTTGGCATCGCAAAACTGTCCAAAAAAAGTTCAAATTAAAACGTCAACTTGGTGGCCAGTTTTGAGGTATCAAACGACGAAATTAACAGGCGAAATTTGAGAGGGATGAACGGGTATATACCAAGATTGAGACAGAGCAAAGAAATCGCCGATCCAACGATCGGATTGTCCAGAAAACTGGCGCGAAGTTGCTGCTCCGAAGCAAACTTTCTGAATTTCGAAATCGCGCGTCACGGCGGGATCCCGTGCAAAACGCACGAATCGCCCGTTTCCCGCATCGGGGACGACGGAGGCGGCAAGGGAGGCCTCGCCCGAGGTCGCCCGGCCATGGGGAAGTGGTCGGGGGTGCACGTCGGCCACGTGGTGGCGCATGGCGGCGGAAGTGGAGCGTGTGCGAGGGTGGCACGGCTGTACTGTGCGCTGCCGCTGCTGCAGCGCTTGCTGCACACGCGCGCGCGGCGGCTACTGCGGTGGCAGTGGCTGAGATTGGCCGGAGGAGGGTGGTGGAGATGGTGGAAGTGGTGGTGGCGAGTGGTGGTGATGAGGGTGGTGATGATGGTGCTCGTAATGGTGGTGGTAGTAGTAAAAAAATAAAGAAGAATAAGAAGAACGTGAGGAAGGAGTAGTGAGAAGGAGAGAGATGATGATGTAAAGAAGAAAATAGGGGGGGTGTTCGTGTACAGCATGTGGGGGGGGGGGTTGTTGTTCGGCTGTGAGAGAGGGGGGTGGTGAGTGTGGTGATAGTGATGGGGTGAGGTGAGAGAGGGAGAGAAAAAGTTAGATATTAATGTGTGTGTGTAAATAATATATAAAGTGAGAGAGAGATTAAGAGAGAGAGATATTTAGAGTGTGAATAGAGAGAGAGGGTGGTGATGTCGGCCACACATGGGGGGGTTTTGTTGGTAGGTAAGAGAGAGAGTGTTGAAAGAGAGAGAGAGAGAGTGTATATATATATATGTATATATATATATATATATATATATATATATATATATATATATATATATATATATATATATATATATATATATATATATATATAAGATATTTAAGAGAGATATTTTAGTGAGAGAGAGGGAATAGATATTTTCAAAATAGGAAAATAGGAAAATTATGTGGGATATTTGGGCAGTCCTGAAAGAACAATATGGAGCTTGGGCTCGGGTCCGGTCGAGACGGGTCGGGTCAAAATCGGACAGGAGGCAATAATTAAATTAAAATGGGTATTTAAAATCATGGGTAAATAAGTAGCATGTGGGAGCTCCAATAAATGGGACACAAGTGTCAGGCGGGTAGTAGGCTTCATGTGGGCCATGTCCCTATTTGGGGTCGACTATGTTGGATCGATGTCGGGTCCCGAAATTAAATTGGAAATTAAATCAGGTTTCTCGGTAGATAATTAATTGGCCTAAATTGAACCGAAAGTTGTGCGGAGGAAATGGAGCACAAAATGGAGTGTCTGAGTGGGACACGAAGGTCATGGGTGAAGAGCGTCTCGAGTAGATCAGGCATGACAAGTTGGTTTCAAGAAAAAGACTAGTCTGGTGCTCCTTAATTAAAAGCCACGGTAACGTGCTTATGGGGATCAAGAAAAAGTGTGGGAAATCAAATAATAATTTAAATGGTCTAAATTGACCCGAACTTGTGCGATACAAAAGGAGAACCAGGGAACGAGTTCAAGTGGGACAGGATATATCAAAATAAAGATAATCTCGTCTACTACAAACTCCAAGAAGGAAGTTTCCAGAGACTGGCGTCCCTGATGCTCCAGAAGTCAAAGGCACGGTAAAGAGCATTAAATCAAATAATAATATCTATTACAACTAATTGAATTATAAAAAAAAAATAAGCCCTAAATTCAGGGGCTTACAATCCTACCCACCTTATAAAAATTTCGTCCTCGAAATTAAAGGTTGGTAGTGGGGTTAAGACATGATAGAAGATTTATGCAATAATTTAGGCATGATCCAAGAATGACGAGTTTGCACGATCAAGATAATCGATTTAAAATTGTTCAGGCACGATGAGGGATTTGGCACGATAGAATCATGATATGAACAAAATTATATGTGCATGATTTCAGAAATAAGCCAAGTCATTGGGGCACAATTTTAGAGACGATTAGAGGAATCGACGATATAAATGAACTTCAAGTACGGGGTGACCCGTAGGACTTAGGTTGTTGGAAATCAACCTGAAAGTCGCACATACTTGATCAAGATGAAAAGCTAACCATGACCAAAACAAGGTTTGGCATAGTTGAGATAAAATTTCAGACACAAACAAAATCGAAGTCAAGGTCTTAAAGGCCCGATCAAGATTAAGGAGGATGATTAATAAAATCATGAAATACGATCCAAGTTCGAACGCGATTGAAATCAAAAATAGTCTAAGTTCACTTGGCACGATTTGAGGGTTAAGATTATCAAGATCATGAAAGTCAAAGTTGGATAGTCATGATCTAAAACAGGGCTAAGAGAAGCAAATAGAGAGAAAAATTTGAGAATAGTACGATTGAGAGATAGATTTGATAGAAATCAGATTATAGGTCACATAAGCACGATCAAGATCCAAGTTCTGTTATGAAAGACGATAAAATCATGAATTCGAAATCAAGGTCCTAAAAGCACAATTTAGGAAGGAACCCAAGTCACAAGGAATTCGAAGTCATCTAGAGTCTCGTCAGCAACCAAGACTCTTTGGCACGATAAACAAGACGACCAAAATTGATTGGTCATGGACAGAAGGGAATTAAAATCTTAACAGTATCAAAATTTAAGAAACAATTAGATATAAAATTTTCAAAATTTTTAGAGTTTCCAAGTGTAGATGTCAGATGTAGATATGATGTAGGTGATTTGTGTAATCAAGACATAACCAAACAAGGCAAAGGAAATGACGGCAAGATGAGAAAATCATCATGCGAAGGGAGAGAAAATAATGATAAACAAGAAATAATGGTAGGAATTATCTTGCTTAATTGGTAAAAGAAGTGAATCAATTTAAGATATGACCTGATAACCGTACACGTCTATCCCAAATCATGTTGCCAGAATTCTCGCCACGCCAGTAAGCATAGCGGTAATAAACAATAAAGTCCATAACTATGGTATACACCCTATAATTATGTCATCTAGATTCCTTACCATGCCACCCGGTATGGCTGCAAGAGAACCTAAATGACATAACTAGGATAGTATATCCAAAATCAGGCTCCATGTCCATGTCTCGCTAGCTAATATGACCGCGATGAATTCTAAACTCCATAAATAAAGTTGACACTTACCGTTCTCATCGTCCTCGTCCAAAATATGTTTATCAGGATATCTTAACTCAATTCTTAAAAGAATTATCCAAAACAAAATCAAAGGTCAACAACGAATATTAAGATTTAAAATTTCAACAAGTCAAGGGTAAGTTAATAGAAACAACGGAAACAACTTCCGAGATAGGGTTCAGAGGAAAATTTCAGGAAAAGTCCCGAGGGTACTACCTAGGTCAAGATAGAAAATGGTGGAATATAATCTAAAACAAACCTCGACCATGATACGAGGTTGGTAAATCAAATTCTCTTTCCAACCTAGATGATAAATAAGTCCAACTCATACCTTCCCTCTGGGGTCCACAAACTCATCCCAAGAAGGAATAAAGTTTGATAAGGACAGATATTTCAGAAATCAGGAGAATGGAAACAAGTGGGAAAAGCTTTGAAAGCCTTCGAAATAAGATTCCCCAGGGGTCATCCCTAGAATCTACCAAGAGTTCCTAATATGTGACTGAGTACCAAATTCCTAAATTATTCTATTACTCAACCTTAATCCTAGGGCAGGCTCGCAGTAGTACAGATAAACTCAAGTACTACCACGACTTCGCATTAACTGCAAAGACTGACCTGCATGGGCCACCACTAAAAATGTGTCACGACCCGCACCCGGATATACGGGTACGAATACGTGGGCCACGCCCATCCTACGCCGCGGTATTGGCGGTAGAACGCTGTCAAGTATACTATACTAACTACAACATCTAAGAATCCATAACTAGAAATGTACTCATGTCACATCACGAAAACTAAGGAAGATAAGACAAGAATTAATAACAATATCACTAGAACAACTAGAATCTACAATAATCATAAGACATGAAAGATAAAGAAGGAACAACAAGACTAACTAAGGATAACTACCAGGCAACTCCCATAGAAGAATAGTGAGATCCACCTCAGCTAGCAACATCATGAAGTCCAATAATGAGGGCACAACTACTCCTAAAATTTGTCAACATATCCGGTCAGGATGGAACGAGTACATATATCTCATAACAGATCTCAAGATAGAATAAAAGCTATAAGACTGTAAATAGAGCATATACAATAAAATCATGGAGTGTACATATATGTATCATGGCATGGTAAGCTGTAGAGCTAGAGCTAGAACAAGAAAGTAGAACTAAATCAGGGTATGTACATAAATCAAGATAAGCCATATATCCAATGTGTGTGAGTAGCAGTTTCAACTTGTGATCGGCTTGGATAACTGTCAAGAATCGGCCTGGCAAGTCATAAGTGCGGTATATGACTCACACTGTTCAAGAATACAAGGGGATATGATCACAGGCATACGCTACTACTCCTCCTACCCCAACTGGTAGAATGGATCCAAACAGGACACGTCACTGCACGGGATTCTAATGAGAAGGTCGCGAACCTTCTCTAGAATCAGTGACCACATATCGAGCAAGAGCTACAAGGGTGCTTGCACAATACATCCCAACCTAAGAAGGAGAAACATCTCTCGTCGGGATCCAAGAATACCAATCCGTGAGAACCATGTGTCAGGAATAAGCATATCAACACTAAGTACATGAATCATAACAGTTATCATACATTGGGAATAAGTTATCAGAGAATGTACTCGCCTGGGGTCCTGCTGTCAATATGAATCAGGGTTCAGATTAAAGCCACAGACCTAAAGATGAAATAATACAAGAGCTGATCAGGGTCAAATGACATACTAACATCTAGGTCAAACTAAGTCAAACTAAGACAAACTGGGTTAAGGTTGACGTACAGTTGACTTTGGTCAACTGGTCAACTCTGGTCAACTCTAAGTCTAATCTAGGTTAAATAGGTCAATGGTTGACCTACAGTTGACTTTGGTCAAAAGTCAACGTTGGTCAAGTCTGATCAAACCTAGGTCAACTGTTGACTCTACTTCGACGTCTAGTCAAGGTAGTCAACCATGGTCACGCTAGTCTCTATAACCATCTACAAGGTCTACTTATGAATTTCAGTGATTTAGAAATCACTGAAATCGACAGGTCTCTAAAACAACCAAAAGGAAAAAAATATTATAATAATAGGGTGACACAAAAAGGAAAGAATCTACAGATGTTGTCGGATGATGAAACTAACATCACCAACGTGTCCAGAATGGTCAAATCAGCTAGGCTAGCCTGTCCAAAAGTCCAATTTGGACACAGGGGCAAAACGGTAATTTCGGACCAAAATGATGTCCGCCGTTAGACACACCTTGCACCGAAAAATGTGCCAAAATAAAAGTGCACAAAACCTAACAAATTATATGTCCACGAATCCAGAATGACGATACGAACCCAACGGTATATCCAGAATTGGATTCCGTTGACCCGATCTCAAATTGGTCCGTTGACCCGGACATTGGAAACCGATTTGCACGGAAAAGCGTATCGGAGCCAATGTCCTCAAAACTCAGAAAATTATATGTCAACGAGTCCAGAATGACGATACGAACTCAACGGTATATCCGGAATTGGATTCCGATGAGCCGAACTCAAAATGACACGTTGACCCGGATAGTGGTATCCGACTTGCACCGAAATGCGTGCCGGAACCAATGTCCACTAAAACCTAGCAAATTATATGTCAACGATTCCAGAATGATGATACGAACTCAACGGTATATCCAGAATTGGATTCCGATGAACCGGCGTCAAAAAGTCCCGTTGACTCAGAAAGTGGGACCCGCTTTGTACCGAAATGCGTGCCAGGGCCCACGTTCTCCAAATCAAGCAAACTTTATATGAATACATACCAGAACGACGCCACGAGTCTACTGGTGGTGTCAGAAATTGAATCCAGAGTCCCGGGTTCAAAAATGGAATTTTACAAGTGCAACACTAAGAATTCGAACGACCAACTTTGGCGTCGTATTCGACCGACCTAACAAGCTCAAACTGAAATGAAATCTAAAGGGGGCAGAAAAAGGGTTATACCAGCTGTGCACCGGAACTGGTGGCGTGCAAAACGGAGCTGCAATGACGAAGATACAAACCCGCGAAGTTGGCGTCACAAAACTGTCCAAAAATAGTTCAAATTAAAACGTCAACTTGGTGGCCAGTTTTGAGGTATCAAACGACGAAATTAATGGGCAAAATTTGAGAGGGATGAACGGGTATATACCGAGATTGAGACGGAGCAAAGAAATCGCCGATCCAACGCTCGGATTGTCCAGAAAACCGGCACAAAGTTGCTGCTCCGAAGCGAACTTTCTGAATTTCGAAATCGCGCGTCACGGCGGGATCCCGTGCAAAACGCACGAATCGCCCGTTTCCCGCGTCGGGGACGACGGAGGCGGCAAGGGGGGCCTCGCCCGAGGTCGCCCGGCCATGGGGGAGTGGTCGGGGGTGCACGCCGGCTGTCACGACCCGCTCCCGAATAATCGGACACGAGTCGGACACGCCCAGCCTTCATTGCTAGACACAATGAAGTAAGCTGTATCAACTAGGGAAAACTAACCAGATAAACATGAAAGATAGAGAATCACAGCATCTATAACGATCCCAGAATATTCAAATACATGTCTAAGCATTTTATTATTACAATCATCCAGAAAATGTACTAAAGTCTGACTAAAGTCTCAAAAGCAGGAAAGACAACTAAATGGAAGATAACTAGGCTTCTGCAGCCTCTATGTCACAAGCAGCTCCAGCTGGCTCAAGGAAAGCAGTATCCTGCCCATAGTATGTGTCACATAAAGCCTCCATCTCACCTATCATAACATATCCAGTCAGGAGCGGAGCAAAGCACAGTTCTAGGTAATGAACAATAACATAATGATATGGAAAGTAAATGCTGGAAGAACAGGATAAGAACAAGTATGTAAAGAACATGAAGAACATGAACTACTGCTATAAAGATACATGAAAGATCATGACAATGTAAGATGCAGTAAAGATCACGACTAATATCAAGATCAGGATCAAGAGAAACTAATGTAAGAACAATATCCTGAACATGTGTTTATATGTTTGAAATACTACTTAGATATGTGACCGGCTTGGGTAAGATCATGAAAGAACATGAAAGGATCCTGGAAGATCATGTAGGTACGGCTTAGGACCCGCGTGCACAGTGCGAGGCCTAAGCTAAAGATCATGAATAAGTAACCGGGTTTAGTCACATATCTAGAGTATTTCCCCACCCCAAGATACAAGTAAGAACATGAAAGAACAAGCCAGAAAGAACATGAACGTGTCGCAGTGTGTCAGCAATAAAGAACAAGGAAAATGCACTGAACAGAACCATAGAATGTACTTGCCTGGCTCCAGCAATATGGTAGGCAATCTAGCTGGATGTTCTCCTGTTAACAATAGTGATGTACAAGTTGGTTAATAAACTATGCTAGTTGCTTCTAGGTTAATTTAAAGAACTAAATCTTTATCTTGATTCTGTCCAAATAAGATAGTCTTATTTGGAGGTTCACAAGTTACATTACACTAGTTCTAATTACTAACTTACTTGTTCTCTTTGGGAAAAACAATGTTAAACACAACCATTGGTTTTACGTGTTTAACACTAAGAGTTTTATAAGTTTATAATTCAAAAACTCATTATATATAGAGTTAGCATTTGCAACTGTCATATATATAAAAGTGGTTTGTTTTATAAACTTGGTTTTAAAAGCTATAAAGAATTAACTAAACAGCAGTAAAAAGTTAACTAATTGTTTTTAATTACAAAAATTGGTCTTAAGAGGATGTTTCCATCAACTCACAGCAATTGGGAAAATAACATTTTTTATTTAATTGAAAAAAAAGTTTTACAAAAATTATACTACAGCAGTTCTGCCCCAAAGGCAAAGTCCACAGGTCAACCCACAGTCACTCGGCCCAACCCAGAACCAAGGATCAGTTCAGACCCAACTTCTAACCAGCCCAAACATAACTACAACAGCATATAAGCCCGGCCCAACATGGCCCAGCCAAACCAGCCCACCCACAAATAATTACAGTTATCCAGCTATAATTAATAAAATAATATTACAACACAATACTGTATGGCCCAGCCCATACTTCAGCCCACAAAGAATACACAATAAACCCACTGAATAAACACCAACCCGGCCCAACAGATAAAAGCCACAAACTGCCAAAGTCCACCGCCGGTCAGGCCCGAAGTCCAAGGCCAGTCACGTCAGGTCAGAAGGTCACATCATCTCCTTGGTGTCCAACACGCACGTCGGACACGGGAAAGAGGACACGGCTACAGCAAGTCCAGCAATGTTCTAGCCACAAATTCGCCACTTCGTATCCGACACGAACATCGGATACGAACAGGTAGGTACAGTCCACAGTCCAGTCGGAACAGGGTCCAACACCAGAAAATCCCTCAGCAACAAAGAACAGAAAAGAGAAAAAGAAGAAGTCATCAATTAAAATCCATAAAATATACATGCAGTGTCGGACACGAGTGTGTCCGACTGAGATCTCAGTTCATCAAAAAGGAACTAACATCATATCCCAAAATTATGGCATGCATGCAGTGTCAGACACGAAAGTGTTTAGACACAAGATCTCAGTTCTCCAAAGAAGGATTCAGAACCTCAGATCTATCCCAAAATTCTACACAGAAATGAATAAGGAAACTGTCCAAAACAAACCCATTCTAGATCTAACGAACCGAGCAACCCTAGAGTCACCACTGGGTTCGTTAGGTCTAGGCCAACCGACAGTAAGCAAAAGGAAATAGATCTACTGGATTTCCACAGAAATCACCAACGAAAAACCCACTCTCAACAGATCTGGAACCACTACCAGATCTGGAGTAAAACTCCTCAGAAAATAGTAACATAACCACAGAATATTCACAGATCGAATGATCTCAAAGAATCAACTAAAACATCACAGATCTAAACATGCAACCCAAAATAACCACATGCAAGGGTCGATCTACAAGATCAGACCACAGAAACCCTAGATCCAACGGATCTGAACAGTTAGAACTGTTCAAAGAGAAAGACAACATCATCGATCTCACACAACCACAGAAACCCTAGATCTCGTCACCGATCAAAGATCTCAGAGCCTAGGCCATAGATCTGACCAGATCTGACCAACAATAGAGATTAGGGTTAGGGTTTACCCTCTGGAAGTCGAAGCCAAGCTCGTCGAGGAAGAAGTCAGGAAGAAGACAGGAAGAAGACAAGAAGAAGACGAGCTCGAGTCACTGCTCAGCTCCCTCAGTCGCCATCGTCAAAGCCATCATCATCGGGGTCGTCGGCTTCAACAGGGACGAAGTCGCCATCAGCATGGAAGTCGCCGCGCTCCCTCAGATCTACGCCACCAGAGCCACCGTCTTCATCATCGTCGCCGTCGTCGTCATCGTCATCAGAGTCGCCGAAGGTCGTCGGAGCTGGGAGCTCGAGGAGTCGGCGAAGGACTCGAGAAGTCGGTGGAAGACTCGAGAAACTGGTGGAGAATGAAGAGTCGGCGGGGAGAACGAGAACAGAAGTCTCGAGAAAGAGTGGAGAGAATAATGAATGGTCGTTCTCTCTCTCCAACGAACGGTCAGTTCGTTTTAAAATAAAACGAATGGAAAATTTGCACATAAGCCCCTCCGCAAAAAGCCAATATGCAAAAACCCCCCCAGCCTTTTCGTATTTGCCCGCAACGAAAATATAATAGGAACTTTTACAAATAAACCCCTTGCTGTTACATAATTACATAATTCATTTTAAAAACAGTTTTTAAATTAAGAAAAATATATAGAAATTGTTACAACAACTTCCAATTGTAAAATTGTCAAAAATGTAATTCAATAAAAATGTTTCCCAAATAATAATAAGTATAAAAATGAATTCTTAAATTTTATTTAGGAAAACAGGAAAGTGGAGTTACAAATCTCTCCCCCTTGAAAAATTTCGTCCTCGAAATTGGAAAGCAAACACAGAAAATCAAGAATAGTGAATCCAAAGAGTTGTTTATTGAATTCAAAAAAATGCATACAATACAAAGCACTCAAGTGAACAAACTAGGATATCGCTCACGCATCTCATCCTCACGCTCCCATGTGGACTCTCCCGGAGAGTGGTGCCTCCACATGACGCGGACAAGGGGAATGGTCTGGTTCCGCAGACGCTTCTCCCTCCGGTCGAGGATCTCTACTGGCTGCTCCTCGTAAGTCAATCTCGGGCCCACCTCCAGCTCTGAATAGTCCACCACGTGACTGGGGTCTGGAATGTATCGTCGAAGCTGAGATACATGGAAAACATCGTGCACTCCCTCCAACCTAGCTGGAAGCGCTAGTCGGTACGCCACCTCGCCAATCCGTGCTGTCACGTCGAATGGTCCAATGAATCTCGGACTGAGCTTCCCGCCTCTACCGAACCGAATGACGCCTCTGGTCGGTGAGATCTTCAAGAACACTCTGTCTCCAACCTCGAACTCAAGCGGCCGTCTGGTGCTGTCCGCCCAGTGCTTCTGCCGATCCTGTGCAACTCTGATACGCTCCCGGATCAGTCTGACTTTCTCTGCTGAGTCCACCACCATCTCTGGCCCAAGTAAAGCTCTCTCGCCAACGTCGTCCCAGGATAACGGCGTGCGACATCTCCGTCCGTACAGCGCCTCAAATGGAGTCATCTCGATGCTGGCCTGATAACTGTTGTTATAGGCAAACTCCACGAGGTGTAAATGGTCCTCCCACGAACCTCCGAAGTCGAGTGCGCAAACCCGCAGCATGTCCTCCAAAGTCTGAATGGTCCTCTCAGACTGTCCGTCCGTCTGTGGATGATAGGCTGTGCTGAACTTCAACTGTGATCCCAAGCTCTGCTGTAGACTCCTCCAGAAGTGTGATGTGAAGCGGCTGTCTCGATCTGAAACGATGCTAACTGGCACCCCGTGAATCCTCACGATCTGACGCATGTAGAGGTCTGCAAGCTTCTCGGTCGACAGCCCAACCTTGAACGGAATGAAATGAGCGGACTTTGTCAATCTGTCCACGATCACCCAAATAGCGTCCTTGCCACTGGGAGTACGCGGCAATCCAGAGACAAAGTCCATAGTAATGTGCTCCCACTTCCATTCCGGGATAGGTAAAGGCTGGAGTAGTCCCGCTGGTCTCTGGCGCTCCGCCTTGACTTGCTGGCACACAAGGCATCTGGAAACAAATCTGGCGACCTCCCTCTTCATCCCATACCACCAAACATACTCACGCAAATCCTTGTACATCTTGGTAGATCCAGGATGTATAGAATATCGTGACTGGTGGGCCTCCTGCATCACCTCCTCCCGCAAGTCCTTGGGCACACACAGCTGACTCCCGTGCCGTAAGGATCCGTCCTCCGCAATGGTGAAATCGTCGAGCAGACCTAACTCTGCCTGAGCTCTAAGACCTTGGATTCCCTCATCAAGCAACTGGGCCTCCTTGATCTTCTCTAGCAACCCCGACTGTATCTGCATATGCATCATCTGACCTCCACATCCTGGGAGAACAATCTCAATCCCAAGGCTCTCCAGATCCTCCAATAGATGCCGGTCCATGGTGAGATACATAGCAATAGGATATCGACTGAGAGCATCTGCAACCACATTCGCCTTCCCAGGGTGGTACTGCAGACTAATGTCGAAGTCCTTCATGAGTTCCAGCCATCTGCGCTGCCTCATATTCAGCTCCTTCTGAGTAAAGATATACTTCAGGCTTTTATGGTCCGTGAAGATGTCCACTCTCTCTCCATATAGATAATGCTTCCACAGTTTCAAGGCAAATATGACTGCTGCAAGCTCCAAGTCATGTGTAGGATAATTCTTCTCATGGGGCCTCAACTGTCTAGAAGCATATGCTATAACCTTCTTGTTCTGCTCCAGCACATATCCCAAGCCTTTCCCTGAAGCATCGCTGTAGATGACGAATCCTCCTGATCCCGATGGCAAAGCTAGAACTGGTGCAGTCGTCAGTCTTCTCTTCAATTCTTCAAAGGCTGTCTGGCAGGCGTCGCTCCATATGAACTCCTCGTCCTTCCGCGTAAGCTTCGTCATAGGCTCTGCTATCCTGGCGAAATCCTTTACGAACTTCCTGTAGTATCCTGCTAGACCCAGGAAACTACGAATCTCTGCTACTGACTTGGGAGGTGCCCAGGCTTCCACTGCTTCAATCTTCTTGGGATCCACAGAAATCCCCTCTCCAGTCACCACATGCCCTAGAAACTCCACTCGGTCCAAGAAAAACTCACATTTCGAGAGTTTTCCGTACAGCTTCTCCTTCCGCAGAATCTCCAAAACAATCCGCAGGTGCTCAACATGCTCCTCCTCCGTCTTGGAATAGATCAGAATGTCGTCAATGAAAACTACGACAAACTTATCCAAATACTTGTGGAAAACCTTATTCATCAGGTTCATAAACACAGCTGGGGCATTGGTGAGTCCGAACGGCATCACTAGGAACTCATACTGGCCGTATCGGGTGTTGAAGGCTGTCTTCGGAATATCCTGCTCCCGAACCTTCATCTGGTGGTACCCCGACCGAAGATCGATCTTAGAAAAGACCTTCGCTCCACTAAGCTGGTCAAACAGCTCATCAATCCGTGGCAAAGGATATCTATTCTTGATGGTGATGTTGTTGAGTGCATGGTAGTCAATGCACATCCTCACCGTCCCATCCTTCTTGGGCACAAAAAGCACCGGTGCTCCCCAGGGTGAAGCACTAGAGCGAATAAATCCTTTACCCTCAAGCTCATCAATCTGCGCCTTCAACTCCGCAGCCTCCTTCGGGTTGATCTTGTAACAGTGCTGGGACTTCGGTGCTGATCCGGGCACTAGATCAATGCCGAACTCCACATCTCGATCCGGCGGCAATCCTGGAAGCTCCTCTGGAAAGACGTCAAGATACTCTGCAATCAGCGGATGCGGCAACTCCTGGTCTTCTGCAACTGCTCCGAAGTAGACTCCCTCTGGCCTCTCTGCAACTCGTCTGCTGATCTCGAACGGTGGAACTCCTGGCGGGCTGAAGATCACCTTCCCCTCATGGCAGTCTATTACAGCAAACTGCTCGCTCATCCAGTCGATGCCGAGGACTACATCGAATCCAGGCAGTGGCATCACTAGAAGTCGAGCTCGAATCTCTCTCCCAGCAATAGTGATAGGGCATTCCACCATCTCACTTACTGGAACTGATCCGCCTCCTGTCATGATCTGACAGTTCCGCCTAGTGGGCTTGGGTGTGAAGCCGTGTCTATGCAGAAACTCATACGACACAAAGCTATGGGTGGCTCCAGAATCAAACAATGCAATGGCAGGAAAAGAATGCAAGAATATAGAACCTGTGATCACATCTGGCACTGCCTCATCCTCCTCAACTGCAGCCATGACGTAAGCACGTCCCTGCTGAGCTCCTCCTCTCTGCTGCTGCTGATGCTGTGCAAACCTCTGCTGCTGGGGTGGCAAAGCTCCTCCTCTCTGGGGTGGTGCAGGTAACGCTCTGGGTGGTGCAGTCGGTGGTCCTCCTCCTCGTCCTCCTGCTAGTCTGGCTGTAGCCTGTGCGCAGTCCCTCATCTGGTGTGCATCCGATCCGCAGAAGAGGCAAAGTCCCAACCTCTTGCGGCACTCGTCGATATGATGTCCAGGGCGATGGCAATAGGCACAAGGAGTCGCTAGCTGCTGTCTCTGATGCTGATGTGCTGGAGCTCTGGCCTGTCGGTGATGCTGCTGCTGCTGAGGCCTCGTCTGGGTCTGAGTCTGAACCCTCTTCGCTGGTGCCTGGAAACTGCTGCTGGCCACATCCCGGTCCCTCTTCAGCTTGGGGTCCGCCTCCTTCTCAACTGCCTGGGCGATCTTGAGGATGCTAGAGTAGGTGGTCGCCTGACTAATCGCCACCGCATGTCGCAGCTCCCTGTTGAGACCCTTCTTGAATCTCCATGCTCTGTCCTCTGGCTCTCTAACCAGTCTCTCAGCGAACCTGCTGAGCCTGGTAAACTCCGAAGTGTACTGCGCGACCGTCATCGTCCCCTGCTGCAGCGCCTCGAACTGCACCCTCAACTCATCACGCTCCACCTCTGGGAAGAATTTCTCCTTGAACAGTGTTTTGAAAACTGTCCAAGACACCCGGGGCTCCGCCAACTGGGGGTCCTCCCGGTACCAAGCTCTCGCCAAGTCAAAGAGTCGCATGCTAGCCACTGACACCTTCTGGTCCTCTGGAATGTTCGCCATGGTCAAAGTCCTCTCTGCATTCTCCAGCCATTCATCTGCATAGATGATCCCCTCGTCGCCCCAGAAGTCCATCGGGCTAAGGTGCTGGTACTCCTTCGCTGTCCCGGGTCTCGGTCCTCGCGGTGCTGGAGGTGCTACTGGTGCTGGTGCTGGTGCTGCCGGCTCCCTGGTCCTCAGCGCGTCGACGACAGTCGCTCTGAACTGCGCTGCCTGATGGTTCTGGGCCTCCAGAAAGTGCTGAAACAACGCCATCACCTGGTTGCCGTCAAGCATCATCGTCGGCGGTAGCGATGGGAAGATAGGAGGCGCTGGCGGAAGCTGATCTGCCTGGACGTCTGGTGCGGGCTGCTCTAGTGCGGCCTGCTCTGAACCGCCTGCAACTCCAGAAGCGCCTGCAACTCCAGCCTGGTCTGCGGTCTTCCTTGTAGTGACCATCCTGCATAAAAAGAAAACTTCGTTGAACGACAAACCCTAAAACCTATCAAACAATGTTTTTTATAATAATAAAGCACCTGAAGAACATGAATAACCTGATATACCCTTAATTCCCGATTTTCCTATGCTGTGATCAAGTTTCCCTAGTGTAATCAAGTCCCCCAATAGTACGCTAAGTCCTAGGTACCATTAGGATGGACCTGCATGGGCCACCACTAAAAACATGTCACGACCCGCTCCCGAATAATCGGACACGAGTCGGACACGCCCAGCCTTCATTGCTAGACACAATGAAGTAAGCTGTATCAACTAGGGAAAACTAACCAGATAAACATGAAAGATAGAGAATCACAGCATCTATAACGATCCCAGAATATTCAAATACATGTCTAAGCATTTTATTATTACAATCATCCAGAAAATGTACTAAAGTCTGACTAAAGTCTCAAAAGCAGGAAAGACAACTAAATGGAAGATAACTAGGCTTCTGCAGCCTCTATGTCACAAGCAGCTCCAGCTGGCTCAAGGAAAGCAGTATCCTGCCCATAGTATGTGTCACATAAAGCCTCCATCTCACCTATCATAACATATCCAGTCAGGAGCGGAGCAAAGCACAGTTCTAGGTAATGAACAATAACATAATGATATGGAAAGTAAATGCTGGAAGAACAGGATAAGAACAAGTATGTAAAGAACATGAAGAACATGAACTACTGCTATAAAGATACATGAAAGATCATGACAATGTAAGATGCAGTAAAGATCACGACTAATATCAAGATCAGGATCAAGAGAAACTAATGTAAGAACAATATCCTGAACATGTGTTTATATGTTTGAAATACTACTTAGATATGTGACCGGCTTGGGTAAGATCATGAAAGAACATGAAAGGATCCTGGAAGATCATGTAGGTACGGCTTAGGACCCGCGTGCACAGTGCGAGGCCTAAGCTAAAGATCATGAATAAGTAACCGGGTTTAGTCACATATCTAGAGTATTTCCCCACCCCAAGATACAAGTAAGAACATGAAAGAACAAGCCAGAAAGAACATGAACGTGTCGCAGTGTGTCAGCAATAAAGAACAAGGAAAATGCACTGAACAGAACCATAGAATGTACTTGCCTGGCTCCAGCAATATGGTAGGCAATCTAGCTGGATGTTCTCCTGTTAACAATAGTGATGTACAAGTTGGTTAATAAACTATGCTAGTTGCTTCTAGGTTAATTTAAAGAACTAAATCTTTATCTTGATTCTGTCCAAATAAGATAGTCTTATTTGGAGGTTCACAAGTTACATTACACTAGTTCTAATTACTAACTTACTTGTTCTCTTTGGGAAAAACAATGTTAAACACAACCATTGGTTTTACGTGTTTAACACTAAGAGTTTTATAAGTTTATAATTCAAAAACTCATTATATATAGAGTTAGCATTTGCAACTGTCATATATATAAAAGTGGTTTGTTTTATAAACTTGGTTTTAAAAGCTATAAAGAATTAACTAAACAGCAGTAAAAAGTTAACTAATTGTTTTTAATTACAAAAATTGGTCTTAAGAGGATGTTTCCATCAACTCACAGCAATTGGGAAAATAACATTTTTTATTTAATTGAAAAAAAGTTTTACAAAAATTATACTACAGCAGTTCTGCCCCAAAGGCAAAGTCCACAGGTCAACCCACAGTCACTCGGCCCAACCCAGAACCAAGGATCAGTTCAGACCCAACTTCTAACCAGCCCAAACATAACTACAACAGCATATAAGCCCGGCCCAACATGGCCCAGCCAAACCAGCCCACCCACAAATAATTACAGTTATCCAGCTATAATTAATAAAATAATATTACAACACAATACTGTATGGCCCAGCCCATACTTCAGCCCACAAAGAATACACAATAAACCCACTGAATAAACACCAACCCGGCCCAACAGATAAAAGCCACAAACTGCCAAAGTCCACCGCCGGTCAGGCCCGAAGTCCAAGGCCAGTCACGTCAGGTCAGAAGGTCACATCATCTCCTTGGTGTCCAACACGCACGTCGGACACGGGAAAGAGGACACGGCTACAGCAAGTCCAGCAATGTTCTAGCCACAAATTCGCCACTTCGTATCCGACACGAACATCGGATACGAACAGGTAGGTACAGTCCACAGTCCAGTCGGAACAGGGTCCAACACCAGAAAATCCCTCAGCAACAAAGAACAGAAAAGAGAAAAAGAAGAAGTCATCAATTAAAATCCATAAAATATACATGCAGTGTCGGACACGAGTGTGTCCGACTGAGATCTCAGTTCATCAAAAAGGAACTAACATCATATCCCAAAATTATGGCATGCATGCAGTGTCAGACACGAAAGTGTTTAGACACAAGATCTCAGTTCTCCAAAGAAGGATTCAGAACCTCAGATCTATCCCAAAATTCTACACAGAAATGAATAAGGAAACTGTCCAAAACAAACCCATTCTAGATCTAACGAACCGAGCAACCCTAGAGTCACCACTGGGTTCGTTAGGTCTAGGCCAACCGACAGTAAGCAAAAGAAAATAGATCTACTGGATTTCCACAGAAATCACCAACGAAAAACCCACTCTCAACAGATCTGGAACCACTACCAGATCTGGAGTAAAACTCCTCAGAAAATAGTAACATAACCACAGAATATTCACAGATCGAATGATCTCAAAGAATCAACTAAAACATCACAGATCTAAACATGCAACCCAAAATAACCACATGCAAGGGTCGATCTACAAGATCAGACCACAGAAACCCTAGATCCAACGGATCTGAACAGTTAGAACTGTTCAAAGAGAAAGACAACATCATCGATCTCACACAACCACAGAAACCCTAGATCTCGTCACCGATCAAAGATCTCAGAGCCTAGGCCATAGATCTGACCAGATCTGACCAACAATAGAGATTAGGGTTAGGGTTTACCCTCTGGAAGTCGAAGCCAAGCTCGTCGAGGAAGAAGTCAGGAAGAAGACAGGAAGAAGACAAGAAGAAGACGAGCTCGAGTCACTGCTCAGCTCCCTCAGTCGCCATCGTCAAAGCCATCATCATCGGGGTCGTCGGCTTCAACAGGGACGAAGTCGCCATCAGCATGGAAGTCGCCGCGCTCCCTCAGATCTACGCCACCAGAGCCACCGTCTTCATCATCGTCGCCGTCGTCGTCATCGTCATCAGAGTCGCCGAAGGTCGTCGGAGCTGGGAGCTCGAGGAGTCGGCGAAGGACTCGAGAAGTCGGTGGAAGACTCGAGAAACTGGTGGAGAATGAAGAGTCGGCGGGGAGAACGAGAACAGAAGTCTCGAGAAAGAGTGGAGAGAATAATGAATGGTCGTTCTCTCTCTCCAACGAACGGTCAGTTCGTTTTAAAATAAAACGAATGGAAAATTTGCACATAAGCCCCTCCGCAAAAAGCCAATATGCAAAAACCCCCCCAGCCTTTTCGTATTTGCCCGCAACGAAAATATAATAGGAACTTTTACAAATAAACCCCTTGCTGTTACATAATTACATAATTCATTTTAAAAACAGTTTTTAAATTAAGAAAAATATATAGAAATTGTTACAACAACTTCCAATTGTAAAATTGTCAAAAATGTAATTCAATAAAAATGTTTCCCAAATAATAATAAGTATAAAAATGAATTCTTAAATTTTATTTAGGAAAACAGGAAAGTGGAGTTACACCGGCCACGTGGTGGCGCACGGCGGCGGCAGTGGCGCGTGCGCGAGGGTGGCGCGGCTGCACTGTGCGCTGCCGTTGTTGCAGCGCTTGCTGCGCACGCGTGCGTGGCGGCTGCGGTGGTGGCAGTGGTTGAGATTGGCCGGAGGAGGGTGGTGGAGATGGTGGAAGTGGTGGTGGCGAGTGGTGGTGATGAGGGTAGTGATGATGGTGCTCGTAATGGTGGTGGTAGTAGTAAAAAAATAAAGAAGAATAAGAAGAACGTGAGGAATGAGTAGTGAGAAGGAGAGAGATGATGATGTAAAGAAGAAAATGGGGGGGTGTTCGTGTACAGCATGTGGAGGGGGGGGGGTTGTTGTTCGGTTGTGAGAGAGGGGAGTGGTGAGTGTGGTGATAGTGATGGGGTGAGGTGAGAGAGAGAGAAAAAGTTAGATATTAATGTGTGTGTAAATAATATATAAAGTGAGAGAGAGATTAAGAGAGAGAGATATTTAGAGTGTGAATCGAGAGAGAGGGTGGTGATGTCGGCCACACATGGGGTGGTTTTGCTGGTAGGTAAGAGAGAGAGTATTGAGAGAGAGAGAGAGAGTGTATATATATATATAAGATATTTAAGAGAGATATTTTAGTGAGAGAGAGGGAATAGATATTTTCAAAATAGGAAAATAGGAAAATTATGTGGGATATTTGGACAGTCCTGAAAGAACAATATGGAGCTTGGGCTCGGGTCCGGTCGAGCCGGGTCGGGTCAAAATCGGACATGAGGCAATAATTAAATTAAAATGGGTATTTAAAATCATGGATAAATAAGTAGCATGTGGGGGCTCCAATAAATGGGACACGAGTGTCAGGCGGGTAGTAGGCTTCATGTGGGCCATGTCCCTATTTGGGGTCGACTAGGTTGGGTCGATGTCGGGTCCCGAAATTAAATTAGAAATTAAATCAGGTTTCACGGTAGATAATTAATTGGCCTAAATTGAACCGAAAGTTGTACGGAGGAAATGAAGCACAAAATGGAGTGTCTGAGTGGGACACGAAGGTCATGGGTGAAGAGCGTCTCGAGTAGATTAGGTATGACAAGTTGGTTTCAAGAAAAAGACTAGTCTGGTGCTCCTAAATTAAAAGCCACGGTAACGTGCTTATGGGGATCAAGAAAAAGAGTGGAAAATCAAATAATAATTTTAATGGTCTAAATTGACCCGAACTTGTGCGATACAAAAGGAGCACAAGGGAACGAGTTCAAGTGGGACATGATATATCAAAATAAAGATAATCTCGTCTACTACAAACTCCAAGAAGGAAGTTTCAAGAGACTGGCGTCCCTGATGCTCCAGAAGTCAAAGGCACGGTAAAGAGCATTAAATCAAATAATAATATCTATTACAACTAATTGAATTATAAAATAAGAAAAAAAAAGCCCTAAATTCAGGGGCTTACACGTGTGCACGACACGAGTGCACGTGTGCACGAGACAGTGCACTGGACAGTGCACTGTATGTCTGTTTTGAGTTTCTTTGCATTGGACACACCGTGTCCGGCCTTGGGTGACACGAAATGGAGTGTGGGGCTTGTGCACATGGGTTGTCTCAGTTACCAACCAATAGGTTCATGTTTTAGTTTAATTTCCAAATCGATTTCTCATTTACCCAAATTAGCTGAAACAAGTATTTTTCCCTGTCACATTCCAGTTTGCAAATACTGAACTTAGCAGTTAAATTAACCTTTTAAACTGATGTTAAATGTTGGTTTATTGCCCTAATGTTGTACTCTAATGTTAATTCTACTTGTGTGTGAATTTAGAGCTGTTTTGGTGTCGAGTTGGACTGGTATGAGGACTATCATATAGTGACTGGTTTAGACTGTCATTTGAGTTCTATTTTGAATCTAGGGATGTTTCCTATGAGATATGCAACTGGATAGAGACTGAACTGGAGACTGAAACCTGGGACTGAGTTCAGTCTCCAGGAACAGTAGTTGGGGATTTCATTCCCAGTTGTTTGACACCTGATTTTCCCTTTTTCATTAATTTATAATGTTCTTCATAATCTGAAAATCAATGTATATTGGTGTTTGTTAGATATATGTTGTTGGGTTTCTGAATGAAGAAGTCCAAGTTGTTTAAGTAGCTGTTAAGCTCCTGTCTTTCCTGAAAATCTGAGAATAGGTTCCAATACTGGGTAATGTAGTTTGGGTTATGTTTGATAGTTCAAACTGGGAATTAGTTCCATGACTGAAAACTGAGTTTAATAAGGTATATTGATGGTTGCCATATGTTAGCTAAAATTTGTGTTTTCCTATGGACATGAACTCTAAATTCCTGCACTATATAACTGCTGACACTTGCCTATCTAATCACACACACACATTTGATTTCAGATTTCCCTCACACCCTATCACTCTTCACACACACATAGTGATACACACATCTCTTCACACACACATAGTGATACACACATCTCTTCACACACACAGTTTACACATGCCTGTCTATAGGCCTATCTATTGTAGAGTATATTTGTAAAGTAACTCTAATACACATATCTATATATATAATACAAGTTGTATTTTATATATATGAGTTGGTAATGTATTGTGAATATATAATATATATATATGAATATCTATTTATGTATGTATATCATATAGGTATGTAATGTATATATAGGGTACATAGATATTTGTGCTAAATAATTGTGTATGTGTGGTGTTAGTTGACCTAGTGATTGTGTAGGAGTACTAAGCTAGACTTGATTAGACTAAGGTAGACTAGTTTGACCTAGTCTAGACTTGGTTAACTATAGTTGACCTAGTTTAACTTCTAGGGTTGACCAGAGTTGACCAAGAGTTGACTTTGGCCTAGATTGACCTAGAATCATGTAGAATGCATAGTAGGAGTTCGTTATACTATTTTGGACTTGTTGTGACTTGTGCTATTCTGATTAGGAGCCAAACACCACTTCTCGGACAGTACTTTCATATTGGACACTCAGATACCAGGCGAGTACATTCTCTGATCATTTCATATCCTGCTTAGAATTATATTCCTGCTTTAGATTACCTTACTTGATGCTGTCACGACATTATCACGGATTAGTACTATACGGATCTCTTTATGCGATGTTATCCCCCTCGGGAGCATCGGGTACATTGTGTCATGTGCGTTTCACTTTCATCATGTACTCCTGTGCTTTCATTATACATGTACACTCTGGTGAATCTTGTACTCTCATGTTCACGGAGCCTTCATGTATATTATCATGTGCACCCTTTCAAGGGCCCTATGTGATATCATGTACAATAACATAACCTGTTTAGATCCTTGTGTATTGATTGGAGAAAACGGGGGAGTGCTAGTAGTCATGTGAACAATTCTATAGTAGTGTAGATCATGTACAAATCTGTCATGTTCACATATGCTATCCTGTACTCTGACTCACTAGCCACTGTTAGTTGCTTACTTATAGTATATATTTCTATTACAGTTCTCTCTCTCTGTTTACATACTGTATTTTTCAGCACCTGTATCTTACTTTACTGCATGATTATATTTTCTAACCTGCTATGAACTGTTGAGATGTACTGTACTCGCTCCTGTCCTGACTGGACCTGTTGAAAATATTACAGAGGACGAGAAGGAGGCCTGTCAACCCCTTGACCAATTTTATCCTTGCATTTTTTTATTTATTTTATTGTCACATGCATTGTTAAGTGTTATATTGGTTTCATTATATATACTAATGGAGGGTTCTAATGAGCAATAAGGGTATTATCAAGGGCCATAGTGCAAAGTATCAAAAGAGTTTATGCTGGATAGGAGAAAGTGTAAATTCAAATTTTGAGGACTTAAAGGAAAACTGTTGAATTTACTTTTTCCCATGACCAGGAAACAGATAGAGCCAGAAGGAATTTGAATTCCCTCTTCTTATCCTTCAGTAATTCACAATCCGAGTTTGAATCAAACTCATATTCGATTCTATCACTTTTTCTGGTATAAAGGATCCAATGGTCGGCTATTTGCTAAAACCCTAGCCGTCTGCTTCACTTTCCTCACGAGAAAAACCTGGGAAGGAACAGAGAGGAAGCTCTAATTCGATCGAGAGGCCATCCAAACCTGTCATCTATATCAAGAGGTAATCCCCAACCATCTGGATACTTGTAAATTTCTGTCAGTAGCAAGTTGAGTTTGGATTGATTTGTGTTTGATAAAATACCTAGAAGAACCTAAGGGAAGACACAACACTGGGTAGGAACCCCGTAGACATTGCTATGGGACCAAGGATCCAAGGGTACATCAAGTCCCCATAAGTCTTCCTTGATTTACTGTCGACTTAGATTTCTATGGACTGTTTCTTTGCAATCTAACTGATACAAAGGTATCAACCACATTCGAATAACCATGTAGTTAACTAACTATGGAAGAGAAGACCCTGCCTTGTACATGGAAATACCATAGGGGTTACAGGTTTGATAGGCGTCCAAGTGCAAGAGCATGCCAGTTGCAGGCCTGCCTCAGTCCAAGCATATATCATAGGTTATAAATGCAGGAATTTCACCAGTACAGGGGATATAAGGAGTACATGGATAGGCAATAGACCTTGACTTGGGAACTTATAAGAACCTGGCTTGGATTGTAGGTGTATCACCTGAGCACTCTGGGACAATGAAGGGTGTTAAGTTTTAAATACACGTGTCAGCCCCTGTCCTCTAACAATGTGTGCAAGCTCAGGAAACTTGAACCTGGTAGTAGCAGGAGTACACGAGTATCCTAGCTGTACTGGCTAGTATTTGTTTCCTTCATTGCTTCTGTAGCTACATCATTTGGCTACATGCATTTATTCTACCTTGTTATATATTGGCTTTTAGAGACCTCTCTTGAACCTAGAGCATACATTTTCCTTTTCACATCCCTTTTTCTTCCTGAATGCATTTTTGCCTAAATATGGGGACTAGATTTGATAGAATATGGCCATGATGATAAATTATTTAAATCTTTGGGTTAGCATACTCTGCAAAAATGCTAACATCTAGCGACTTTGCATGCGAATGTTGACACAACTTCTGACGATTGCCTTTAGGTCTTCTCCTTCTCGATCCTTGGGCACGATCAATACTTATTAGAGCCTCCCTACATGTTGACACCAAAATGTTAGATTACCATGTAATGTCCTCATTTGGTGCAAAGTGCAAACTACACACATTTATTGTATTATTTCCTGGCCATATTTTTCATAGCTGCAATATTGAGTTTTTCTGTGAGAATGTACAATAGAGAGGACATAAACTTCAATGAGAGTTCATATTACTTAGAACACTGTTCTGTAGAACCAGTATATACTCTCAAGTCACAAGTATTTATGCACATCCCTCTGTTCTTAGAGTTCAGGGAGCTAGAATTCATTTGACATGTTTGTTGGCTGTTGAACATTCAGTATCCTCTAAAACATACCCTGCCTTATAGTCTGCCTATAAGATTTTTCCCTTCAGCTTCAAGGTTAACTTTCAATTAGATGTGAAGACCTGCCTTGATCCCAGTAACATCTTCAACCTCAGCTTAATGCCAAAGACATTCGTCATAACTGAATCTTCTAGATATTGTTGAAAGTCGGGTGCTTAGTTACATTCTTACCTGAAGTATTTAAGCATGTATTTTTACCATAGAACTATTTTATCTAAGCCATCTATGAGTCTCCAATAAAATAGGGAAGGGAATTGACAGTCAATATGGCAGATAAAGAAGAAGCCACTGGTCCCCTTTGTTTCCGTGACGTTTCCCTTAACCATAGATAACCAGGTTCTCAATTCAGCTATAGACAGTAGTCGCACATCAGATGGCCTCATAGAATATGGAAATTCATCTATGGATATCACCTACAAGCTACATCCAAGTATACCAAATCCTATTGTTAGCATCTATTTGAACCCAATGCCAGGAATGGTTGGGTTGCTGGTAGTGTCTTTGACTATAGGAACAAAGGAATTAGATATGGAAGTATGAAGGGGCCCCTGCACTCGGGTACCAGCATGGTGTAACCCTACCAATAGACTGTAACAGAAGGTTAAGGGTACACAAAAGTGTACTGAATTAGGAATGATGATATATATAGGGAGATATGATAGTGCCATCACCTATGTAGCATGTTAGAGTAGAGAATTAAACCTCTAAGTTTACTTGGGGGATACCTGAGTATCCTACTAGAAGGATGCATACTAATATTAGCAACCCATGCATATTCCTATGCCAGTGGACCAGGGTACCTCGAAGTACCAGTGGGCAACAACAGACTATTGAGTTCACCTATCAACAGACTAAAGGTGTCATGAGAGTTCTTTGACTAAATAGTAGGTTATGCAAGAAAAGGGGAAACTAGATTTAGAATAGGAAGTAAACCTAGTAGCCTAAATAAACCAATAGATAGCTTATTTGTACCTTTAAATTGTGTATTGATCATATCGAACTATCTAAACAGGTTAATTGGGCCTTGACTCAGTGCATTGACCCGTATCAGCAGCTAAGGACCTAAGGCAAGTATACCTTGCCTTCCTCTACAGTTTTACTTACATGTATTTTCTTTCGTTTTTCAGTCATTTGATTGTTTATGGACATGTGCTTTTCTTGTTATTTTCTGTGGAGTTGTTTTTATTGTTTATAGCCATGTTCATGTTTTGGCCTTGTGTTTCGTGTTTGGAGTTTCTCGTCAGTACCTTGCTTGAGTCATGTCATAGAACGAGTGCGTGTAGTGAACTGCCATAGCCTTGATTATCGTTGTACACAACCAGAGAGTCCACACTCGGGACGAGGGTTGTTTGGTGCACCAGAGAGTCCACACTCGGGACGAGGGTGTTTGTCGTGATCAAATGGCACCAGAGAGTCCACACACGGGACGAGGGTTGACCATTTACACCAGAGAGTCCACACACGGGACGAGGGTGTCTTGCCGTGAGCTAGCCAGAGAGTCCACACTCGGGACGAGGGTTAGTGCTTAGTTCAAACCCGTGAGTCCACACTCGGGATGAGGGTTTGGTTCTTCCATTGATCTCGTGTTTCGTTCATCCGGCAGTTCATTTATACGTAGTTGTTCTAGTGTTCGTGTTAGTATTCGTGGTCATTGGTCTTGTTCTCTTTCCTTCTTGTTTATTTCTTATGCATGATAAAACTGCTAGATAGGCATGTATATTATGTATCTTGCTATGTTTTCTGAGGACCTGATGATCTCTTCAGATTAGCCGAGCTTGGGACAGGACAGACGAGTGGATTTGAGTTAGCATCAGAGTGCAGTGCTTGCACTTGAGGTGGTCTAGATTAGCAGTTTTTATCCAGTTAGTTACTCCATGTATTTTTCTATTATTCCGTCTACTGGTAGTGGATTTGTGTCCACCGGACGTGACAGTGATTCTTGATATTCAGTTTATTCATTATTATTCAGTTCATATCTTTTCATTGATCTTGACTGTGACATGATTTTTCCTGTGGATGAGATATAGTTTTCCCGTGATTCTAGATTGCCGTGACTTGAGTATAGACAGCGTACTACCGCCGACACTGCGGCATAGGCTGGGCTTGGACACGTTTCGTATCCGAAAAGAGGGTACGGGTCGTGATAAGGCCTGCCTAGATACTTACTACGGGGCAGCCTTAGATGACACTTGCGAGCTGGACCCTCAGGAGGACCCAGCTCTAGCTGAGGACATCACCCCATTGCCTAGACTAGTTTAGTTAGGCTTATCTTATTTTATGTTGTCTTGAGACATGTTTAGCTAGATTACTTTCTGTTCAGGGATGTTGAGCTGTATATATTATTTCATTCAGTATCTGAGACCATGTACCTCTGGATATTTGCTGGGATTATCATAGACTACTTATCATCTATCTTCCTTGAGTTCTGTTCCATATCGTGCTATCTTTTCCTTAGTTGTGATTGAGTTTATCTACTGCTATGTCACCCCCATTCGGGAAGTATAAACTGTTTAGAGATATATTGCTAGATGTATGTTGACCTAGGACAGCGTTCTACCGCCGACACTGCGGCGTAGGCTGGACGTACCCACGTCTCGTGCCCTTACTCTAGGGTGCGGGTCGTGACAATTACAGACTCACTCGTATGGAACGACAAATCTCATCGACACAAGACCAACGATTTTGAACTAGAAACTCGACACTGGAGGCCAAGGACGTAAAGTCGTGCTCTGATACCATTATGTCATGTCCCGATTTCGTAGAATCGATAGTCGTCCCCCGGGCATGATGCCGTACGAACCTAAATTACGCTCGCACAAGGCATAGTCATAAGATTATCCGAAATACAACAAGAGAATGCGCAGAGTAAAATTGAACACACATTATAAAAAAGGAAACTTAAGCTTTATTGATAATGAACATCATTTTACAGACTCGATAAAAGGGTACCGTACGGGCTTTTTACAAACTGACTCCATTACAAAATGAACGTCGATGAAATAACCATTTCATACATTTTATCCCTTGATTACAACCAGCATCACAAAACCACCTGGGATGGCGGGAAGTCGCTCTATCTGTCTTCTGGCCTTCAACAGCGAAGTCTTCAAAAGGACATGGATCTAAGCTTCGACCGCCCGGATGAAGCTTGAAAACAGACGAGCGTTGCCTCCCTTCACGCGACACGCTCCTCCTGATTTATCGTACCTGTAGAGAGAGCGAGGATCAGTACAATCAACATGTACTGACGAGTGGCTAATTAATTTCCAGGCTCTCATTTGGTTCAGGAATTTAGATAAAAATTACACAACTTGCTTTTTGTGATCTTTCTAACCATCCTAGGTATTTTCATACGAAGTATTTTGACGAAACATAAAGCAAGTAAGTTACACCAGAATTTTTCCCGGCAGAGCGTGCCGTGCAACATAAAACTTACCATCACCTTCCCTGTTAGTTGATAACGATTTATATCAAGTGTTTGATACGGAGGTCACTGGCATTAACTAGCATTCCTGGACATAGCCTGGTAAACGGGACCCTTGCAACGCAAGTAGCGAGCTCCGATGCAAGTCCTGTACTACCGATTGCCTCATACCCAGCTCGGCTATTACTTGTTTCTTCCTAGGCCGAGTCGGTCCCGTGGTCTCGGGTTGCTGCTCGAAGAAACCATCGCCCTTGTTGACAAGTTATCCATGACCGTGATTGGTTAACAAGGTATATTTTGGGGTTCCGTTGGGGCTTGTTATGTAATCGATTCATTTACTTGGTTGTTTTGCAGGCCTAAAATAATTCTCTCTCTTTTCTACACAACTCATCTCTTTTTCTCTTCTAGCTCACAGGACTTGTATTCTTCAAGCGAATCATTCAATTTCGATATCATTACCCGAGTTCTCATTTTGAAATAGAGGGTCGAGACGAAGGAGGTTAGCCACTCACCTTGAGTTTTTGCTTGAGGCGAGAGACTTGTCGGCCGCACTAGACGTCTCCTACGCGATCACCTGAAATCGCACAAGCAACCGATTAGAACACTGTATTATGCAAGAAGTTCGATAGGAAATGCGAGTTCGAAATGTAAGCCATGAAAACCATCGAAAACATTCACGAAAACGTATTCAGAAAACCAAAGCCAAAACCAACGCAAGCGGCGTGAAAAATAGAGCAACGGGAGGTCTCTCCCGGCTCAGCCGCAGAGTCAATCCTTGAGGCGTTACCCGCTGAATATGGGACTTGGTTCCGAAGAAGCCATTCCATAACGTGGAATGGATCTTAATTCAACCGTTCCCGTTCGATCGATTCGATCGATCCCGACCTATCGGTCCCGACCGAATCGATAGCGACAGTGTTCCTTTCTCGCGCACCCCGTGGACGTAGAACGGGGCACAATGTAGGGATGGGGCACTACAAATGTGCACCTTTAGCAATTGATTTTTAATTTTTGGGATCTAAAATCGGTGCGCCCTCACTGTTAGTGACATTTTTTTCTTCTTCATAATATTGCCATAAAATTAATTTCTCCCTAGTTACAACATTTGTAGGTATGCTCCTAACTTCAAGATGTGACATTTGTGTCTGTGGCACAGAATCTGGAATATGATTATTTTCAAATAAATTAATGTAGTAAGCAAAATTGGTTACCTCCGTAAGGGAGGTTAGAACTAGTAGTATCTATAGTTTTAAAATTAAATTTTGCAGAAAAAGAAGAAAGAAGAAAGAAGAGAAAGAAAATGTTATCTACCAGAAAGTGAGAGAGAGACAGAAAAAAAAGCTGTCAAAAATTGCCCAAAAAGGCAAAAATTTCAAGAGAAAAATTTATCTAGAATTAAAATTACTTGGAAGGTCAACTTCAGGGAAGAGATGTTCAACTCCAAAATTTTTTGCAGAATTTGAAAGCTCAAGAACACTGCACTTTGGCCTCTAGGAAGTTGCACTTCAAAGTTTAGAAACTTGTGTATACTTTTTGTAAAATTTGGTCTATTTATAGAATTTTGTGGTGCAAAATGACCTATTTTATCCCCCAAAAAGAGTTGTTATAAGAATATTTTGGTCATTTTCAATAAAATGATCAAAATACCCTTACAACAGTCTAAAAATAGCTAAAATAATTCAAACCGTTCGCATTCGGCTCGTGTTCAACTCGGTCCAAGTTTGGATTAAGCTCGTTCGTGGACTAATCGATATTGAGTTCTACCAAAGGTTGTTCGACTCGATCTTGTTCGCAAACAGGCTCGAGCTCGACTCGATTTCTCATATTAGGACTTTTCTTGTATATGTTATATATTTTTTAATAGATAGAAATACATTTTGTCTTAGAAATTTTACTCTTTTTTTGTTCTTTATATGATGGTAAATATATGATGTAAAGAGCATACGTAATTCAATAAAAAGTCTTTAAAACTTGAGAGAAATAGTGTGATAGTCTATACAACATGTTCAATAGGACTTTAGCTCGAGCTCGATTCGTTCGAGTCTCTAATCAAACAGAGTTCAAACACCATTTTAGAGCTCGACCTTAAGCTTGGCTGAAATCAAACTCGTTTGATAGTTAAGTCAAACCAAGCTTGAACACTATTTGTTCAAGCTCGTTCGTTCGACTTTCAGCCCTAAAAATAGCAAGTAAAATGGGGGGTAAAATGGTCATTTTGGCCTCCCAACATTTTTTTTTGAAACCGGCCCAACCGAGCCAACCAGGCCTGAGCCGGACCGGGCCGATCCGGGTCAGCCCGATCGAGCTTGGCAGGTTTGACCAGCTCGGATCCGCGGTCAAACCGGGCCGGGACGGTTTGAGCTATCCGGTCTGGGGGAACAACCTAGCCAGGATCGATTTGTTTACGGGTCAAGCCGGCACATACCAGGTTTGACCGGGCCGAGCCCGAGCCTGGGACCGGGCCGCCTGGCCAGTGCACACCATGACTTTATCATGATCCACATTTTCTTCTTTATGGAGAATGACAGCTGGAAGTATTTTTTAAAAATAATTATTTAAGTAAACTTAACAATTATTTGGTTTAATAATACTAAATAATGAATAACACTAATTTATTATTAGAAAAACAAGATAATTAAATCAATAGTCATAACAAATCAATCGATAATATTAGCTAATCTAGACTACTACTTATTTATAAATAAATAAAAATAATATATATAATTGGTAAAATTAAGGGTTAATTATACTAACTACCCCTATGTTTTATACTTATTACACGGACCACTCATGCTTTGAAATTAATTACACGGACACCCCCAAATAGTTTCTATTTTCTATAGAAACTAATTACACTGATTACCCATATTGATTAATATGAACAAACAAATCTCAACTTAGACCATAATTTTGAAGTTTGTCTTGGAAACAATTTGCGCTCTTCCATAAGAAATTATCTTGATTGAATGAATGTGTATACTCTGTTGGTGCTCTTGCTCCTTGACATGAAGAGAGCTTGCTCTCAACATGCTTTATAAAGTTTAGTCCCACATTTGAAAAGCACCATGAGTTTTCTCAACATATATATGAGTATATGTTGTTGGGATATGCACATGGGGTGGTGACCCTAAGGAGGAAACCATGTGGGTGATTTTACTAAGAAAAAAATAATTAATTCCAACAAGGACGTAAGTTAATTTTTGTTGTGCGGGCTCGGACTTGACACGAACTCCAGATTATCTTGTGCATGCACGGGAGTGTTCGGGGAGAAGGCATGGGCTAGCACTCGACTATGTTGATTGTGGGATGATATAAAACATCAAACTCTATTTTAGAGTATTGGTGTTTTAGTCCTACATCGGATATGAGAGATGGTGAGGGCTCACTCCACTCTATAATTTGAGCCCCCTTGCCTCCTTTCCAAGATGCACCAAAGAAGAGAGTTAAGGGAGACCATAAAGTTCAGGAAGCCCGTTCAAGTCACAAATATTGACTGACGAGCATTCCAGAAGTTCTCTTGAACTTGTTGGTTCCTGGAAGCGATTCGTATAGAGGCAAATCTTGCTTTGAGCAACGGTGTTTTTACACCTCCAGCAGATTTAATCCTCCTTTTTATACCCAGCAGATTTAATCCTCCTTCTCTTCTTCTTCCGTTTCTCTGTAACTCGTTCTTCAGGTTTTAAGGCAGCTACTGAGTAGGGACGCCTAACTTTGTTCTTGAGATCTATCTCATTTGTGGCACCTACTGTGTAGGCTTACTAAACTCTTCATTTGTGGCACCTACTATGTAGGCTTATTAAACTCCTTATTTGTGGCACCTACTGTGTAGGCTTGCTAAACTCCTTATTTGTGGCACCTACTGTGTAGGCTTGCTAAACTCCTCATTTGTGGAACCTACAGTGTAGGCTTGCTGAACTCCTATTTTTCATCTATATCCACGCCTCGGGACTAATAATCTCAAAGCAAGATTAGTACGATGGAAAATATTAATGCTTCACTCCTCCAAACTGACTACTGCAAGTTGGAAAAGTTTGATGAAGAGCATTATCAAATCTGGAAGAGGAAGATCTTTCTCACCCTTCAACTCCGAGACGTTGATCACGTGCTCTTTGAAGAGGAACCTACTGTTCCACATACTGGATCTGTTGCCGCTATAACTGCGGCTACTAAACTTCAGGCTAAATGGAGAAGGGAGAATAGCATTTGTAGGCTTCTGATCCTAAATGCTATGGAGGATTTCCTGGCAGAATCCTACTCAAAGAAGGATAGTGCCAGAGAATTATAGGAGTTTGTGGAAAAGCTGTACGAGGAAGACAAAAATAGGAACAAGATATTTTTCGTCAAAAAATATCACAAGTGGCTCTTTGAAGACGAGAATGTGATGCTTCCTAAAGTGAAGGAGTTTCTGAAACTTCGTCAGAAACTGGACGATAAAAATATGCCCCTCGTCGACAAGTTTGTCGTTGGAGGGATCGTCTCGAAACTTCCTGCTGGATGGAATACGTTCTATGCAAAAATACATCGAAAGAAACTCGAGATCAGTCTGGAAGATCTCTTGCAAGAAATCCACATTGATGAGGAGATGCGTTCTTAACAGAAGATGGATGCTTTGTCCGAACAATTGGCCGAGACTGTAACGTCCGTAGTTCGTATTACGTATTTTGGTATACGTGTACGTATTTCAGGCTCATAATTTTATCTACTCATGGTTTATTGAGCAAGTTGCATTGTCTTGGTTTATTGTAGTATTTCATGGTTCGGCTTGGTTTGGGCAAGCTTTTGGGATTGGTGTGGTTTGGGCCGGTTCACCTAGACCATCCACCTACCCGCACCACTAACCCCATTAATATCCCACCTACTTTTCTCTTTCCTCATAACTCAGCATTTACTTCTTCTTCTTCTTCCTCCCTAGCGTAGAGGTCCACCTACTGTGAAGCCCATGACTTTTATTTTATTTTTAATGTCCATATTTTATATTGTTTGGTGAGCCTTTTGCTTTTAGCCCATAACCTAAGCCTTGGTATCCAAAACCCGAAGCCCAAAACCAATTAGACTTACCCATTATCCCACTCCCCGGTTCTCTCTCAGATCCGCTCTCCATGCCCACGTCCTCTCCTTCTTCATCTCACGTAACATTTCTTCAGAAGATCAGAAACCCCACAGAACGTTCACAATCCCATTTCCCACAAAAAAATCCATAACTTCCTCATCCCTCCACCAAATCCAAATTCGAGACCACCACCGCGCTCCCCTTGCCGCCCTCTCCGATTCCAGACCCCACTCCCCCACCTTTCGAGCCCGTCCCCGGTGCCTCCCGTGCGCCCTCTGCTGGCGCCGTCGTCTCCCGCGCGTGCTCCGTCGCCGCGTGTCTTCCCCACGTGTCCGCCCGTGTATGCGCACGTGTCCGTGCTCGTCATCCCGGCGTCGTTCCGAGTCCGAGGCCTCCCCTCGGTACTCCTTCGTGCAAGTTTGGATAAACTCCTCCCATTTCTCTCTGTCTTTTTCTTCACGAAAACCCATTTGTCATTCTGGCCGTGGAGTCTATCTTGTAGATTATTATTTTGGTTCTGTAGAATTGTTTTATTAGGTTCTGTGGTTTAATATTTTAGCTTTCCGTGTTGTAATTAGCAATGTGGTAATAATACACATATTAGGAAACTTTATACATGTTTATTTTGGTATTAATTGATTTATGGATTAACCTTATAAATTTAAAATATGGTTTAAATGATTTAATTGGTTTAAATTAAAGTTAGGATTATCTTTTAATTTAATGTTAAGTTGTAAAGATTTTTAAACCAAATAATAATTTAATATTTTGTTTACAAAATATTAGTTAAATAAATATTTGTTTAAAAGTTATTATCTTTAAAATAAAAGTTTGGTTAAGTAAATGGTATAAAAAAATTAGATTTCGTTAAATGATTATATATATATATATATATATATATATATATATATATATATATATATATATATATAAATGTTTTCCTTTTAAAGATGATTTCTGATCAAGAAGGTTTTATAAGGAGAATTAATATAATAAAAACTAATATTTATTTAAAAATGTTATTTTGGTAATGGTATTTAATATTATTAAAATCTGAAAACTTTTTATATTAACTTTAAACCAATATTTTGGTAAGAAAACGTATTTTTGTGCATTTATTATTATCTATGTTTAAAAGGTGATTTTCTACATAATTTATGAAATGTCTAAAAGACATTTTATGAAAATCATTCCGATTAAATAAATTCTATTTTAAAATGTTATTTAAATAAAAACTATTTTCTTACGAAAATTACTAATTTTGAGAAATTTATTTTAAAGTATTTTTTCTATTAATTAATTTGTTGTAAGGGCGTAAGCCCAGTTTTCTTTTATTTTTCTGTGACCCTATATTGCGTAGCTTAAACTTTCTATTTCTTTTCTGGGTTGGTTATTTACGTAGCTAGACGTATAAATTATAATTGGATATTAATTATTTTGTACAAAATTAATAAGATTTTCTCATATTAAGTTAATGAATAAAGATTCCTAATAATTTAAACAACTTCATATTTTCTCACTTAAAAGACCACTTAGTTTTATATATATTGTTAAAAATACAAAGTCTTGCCAATTAAAGTGTAATTGCTATTTTTCCCAATAAATCAATAATCGGTTATTCCGTAAATTGATAACTAATATAGTTTACGACGTTAGACGGATTTTGTTAGATTAATTAAATAACTTAAAATCTGACTAGGATTTGTTTCTAGAAATTGTAACTAGCACACCTAGATTTGGCTCATCTATGTTTCTAAGTCAGGATTCTGAACTGTAGGATTTTGAGAACATATTTGACTTCCTCTCCAGGTACCGACATCCTGTTCCAGTCATTAACAAAGGCAAGTTACGGTTATGTTTTCTTGTATTTTATTTAGTAATTGTCATGTTGCATGCTTAAACCACATTGCTACACGGAACCCTCTCCTAGGGTTCAAATATTGATTGATATTGATTGTGGGGAATAGTGTAGCGTTTATGACCAATACCCCTCATATTGTATATTGTTATTATGCGAGCTTACCCCTCTTACACACGGGGATAAGCCGTATCGCGTCGCTAGAATGCTATTGTACAACCCAAGTCGGTCATAGACGTTACCTATTCAAATCACATTGTTTCAAATACTGAATTGCTGAAAATTGCTAGAAAATATTGTTCAAAGTATATCAACTGTTTAAAATTGCATCTTTTTATTATTATTTAGAATGTCGGATTATGTACTCGTACTTGTTCCTTTCTTGACTGGATTCTCTCCAATAGGTGATGTTAATGATACTGAGCTATTGTTCAATAGCTACTATGACCCGGTATTATATCTTGTGGTGTTGCCAGAGTCTCCCTTGGAGGACGCAGAACCAGAGGCTGATGAACCGACCGTTTAGCTAGTTGTTTTTCTCGTTATCTAATTTATTTATGTTGGAGTTGTAGATTTTGATTTCAGTATTTTATTTCAGTACTTTCAGTTTCAGTTTGTATTTTTCAATTGTTGAATAAAAAGTTTTTAAATATTCGTAAATTCGTGTTGTGACAAAATACAAATGAATGTTGTTGTGAATACCTGCAAATAGAATAACTTACTGCCGTCGTCTCACAACGATACAGGCTGGGCATAATCCGATTCGACCAAACAATTTGGGATCGGATCGTGACATATTTTTAGTGGTGGCCCATGCAGGTTCAAAACAACAACTTAGGTAAACATATCTAGAAATAATTAGAACACTAGAATATTGATTTGTCACAACATATGACCGAATTATCTATATATAAGTAACTATTTTTGCTTGCTTATAAAACGATAGGTTACCTTGTTTACGCTTGCCCCTAAACTTGTCAGACTATGAAGACAACCTGACCTATGCCTATCAGTCGGTACTAGCAAGATCTTGTTTTCTATGCATGACGCAAGAAAACATGACAAGAAAATCGTAGTAGTAGATTGAGTAATGGGAGCTGCTCGAACCAGACCAGGACCAGAAGAGCTAATGATACCTAAAATTATTGATTAGCGATAAATGATACCCTACCGAAGCATAACATATTACCCTTGATTACACTTTTTTTTTTGCCAACATCTTTTCCAAAGTCATGTCTCCCCTATGATACAATTTCTGAAAAATTGTAATTTTAATGAGAATGTATGTAAGGTGGTATTTATCAAGGATATATTAGTAATTAAGAATTGGAAGAATAGAATTTTGGAATACCTAGAGATTATATATATATATATATATAATATACATGGTGAACAGAGAGTCTACTATATTCACCATGTTACAATATAGGGCCGAAATTATTTATTTTAAAATATTTTGGCTTGTTTATAGTTTTACAGGTTTCCTTGCTTACGTTTGTACCTAAACCTTATCTAGATTAGGCCGATCATATGATGGTATTTTTACTGCCTATTTTATTTTCTAGATTTTTGGTATATTTTAGTGTCCCATGGCTTTCGGGATTATTTTCTTCCATATCTTTATCGGATTCTAGCATACTTTAGGATCCATACTCTTTCGCCGTTTTTTTTTGGACTAAGATTACATTTTTTTTCAATCTCCTTCTTTAGCAACCTATTTCCAACTTCTCCACTTGTTGATCAAATTTTACTCCTCTATCTTTATTTAGAATCTAGATCCAATCACTATTTAGAGTTTCAAATTCTTCTATAGCAAACCTAATAAACTCTTATCTACCCAAAGTATTTCTACGACTAGTGTATCCAACTATTTCTCTTGACCTTTTTTCCAATTGACTTTCTCAGAACCGATTTCGAACCGAATTCTTTTGGAACCATAAAGCCCCAAGGTTAATTGTTACCAAAGAATTGGTTCAACTTAGCAGGTTCACATATCTCCCAAGGGAACTATTTTTCCAAAAAAAATAATTCCAATATGGATTGATATTTCCTAAGTTATTCCAAGTACCGAAAATATTTTTATTTGTTGATTTCCTCCACTCAACTCGAAACCTTACTCTCCCTAGGCAACTTCTTGATCAATTCAAGGCCTAAGAAGCTTTTAAACTCAATGCTTGAGTATCATAAAGCACGAACGGTCAGAGAATCGATTCCATCCTAATATTGAATTTCCTTTAGTCATTGAAAAACTTTTTGAATTGTTGAATTATCCCTTAAAAATTTTCATGGACAAAGTTAAGAAAATATTCAGTGACCTAATATGGCTTCGCATATATGCGTCGCAACCATCTATTTCAATTATAGAAACTGCAAGTATACTGCAGCCAGTTGCACACTGTCGGGGCATAGACTCTAAGTTGAAGTGATTCAGGTGTTGATAGATTTTTTTTGGATATTATTGAGTCTACGTCCTAAATGCATCAAATTTGTCTCCTATGTTGTTCAGCCAAAAAATGGATAAAGTTGATAGACTACTCGAAAACCTATTACTATTCAAGTTATGGAGCCAAAATTTTGCTGCAGTCAGGTGCACTCTGGCGAGACATGAATTTGAGGCAAAGTGACTTCGGATATATTTGGGTTTTCGAATATTATTAAGACTATATCCATAATATGGTTGTCTTTTCTGCACCATCAAATTATTTTGACTGTTGTCCGATTAGAGGATTTGTATTTCTAGCGGCTTTCTATTTTCAGACATCTCTTATCACAGCCAAAAAGGATAGATTTTCTATAAAATTGTACTTGATTTTTCCTAGAACTTATTAGGACCATATCAATCTCTATTGGCTCAATCGCTTTCCTGTTTCAACCTTAGTACGTTGTATATATATTTTTTATATTTATTTATTCATTTAGTATTATTATTATTTATTTAGTTATATATTTTGGAAGCTGTAGATAGTTGTGGTTAGCTTTATATATTAATAGTTGATATACATCTTGTGGATGACCATATGTATATAGTTGATAGCTATGCGGGGGAAAACATAGATTGTTACTTATCTCATTCCTTATAAGGGATCCTTGGGATTAATATTAGATAGCTAAAGGGTAGAAAAGGTAGAATAATACCTTGAGTAAGCTAGTCTTGAGAGAGTGGTATATCTTAGCTTGTGACTTATTTGGGTTAAAACTGTTAGTAGTGCTCACTAGTGCCTAAATCTCATTCAAGCAAATGAAGATATTTGACGATTTTGAATTTTATGTTTAAAGGAAGAGTTATAGAAGATAGAGGAAGACGTAGGTAGAATTAGCGAGGAAGATATAGGATTTGGTAATGTTCTCCCATGGAGGAAGTGAATTTGGATAATATATATAAACACGTGAATATAATGATCAAGTAAAGAAACACTTAACGAGGATCAACTCTTATGGTTAGATGACTGCTATACCTTGAAGGGACGGATGTAGCCATGGAAGGAATAATACGAGCAATGGAATGATAGGTCCTAGAGAAGGAATAAGCAGAGAGAAATTGAGATAAGACCATTGGTATACAACGATGGACAAAAAATTGATTTAGGTGATTTATGGTTCCATATATATATATTTTATTTTAATACCTTGGCAGCTGCCTTAGTTTTCTGTAGATCCTGAGAGTTCAGCTAGTTTAGCGAGTTAGAGTGATTTTTGCATGTGTATTAATAAGATTTTATCTTGTAAGTCATTTTATTTTTGCATACCCTATCTTTTGACACTTGAAATAGTGATACAATATTCTTTCTATTCCCCTTTGATTATCACTCAGTTCTCAGCGAAAATACCATATCCGATTACATTCCTATCATAGTTATAATATTAATTATAATCACCCTCGCTATCCTACTATCATACAACTTGTTGATTTTTCCTGCGTCACAAACCCTTATAATCTATTCTAATTTGATTTGAAATTTTTAGTCCCTCATCTCATAAGATTCTATTATTTTTTGCTTTCTCAATAAACTGATGGCGTTCGTTTCTTTTCTGTCTTTTCTGTTTCACGAGACCTCGTTTGATTTTCTCCAATTTTATGATCACATTTTAATCATACCTAGATTTTTCTCGGGCCTAAATTTTTTATCACAACAAAATTTATATCTCTATCTCAGATCATATCTAGATAATTCTGATCGTGCCTATATTTTTATCATTGCACCTAGTAATCATGCCTAGAATTCGATCGTGTCTGATGATTTAAATTTTGCTTTTGATCAAGCTAAGTGATTTTGATTATACCCCGGCCCTCGTCTTAAAATTTCGAGGATAAAATTTTCTAAGGAGGAAAGGTTGTGAAGCCCATGACTTTTATTTTATTTTTAGTGTCCATGCTTTATATTGTTTGATGAGCCTTTTATTTTTAGCCCATAACCTAAGCCTTGGTATCCAAAACCCGGAGCCCAAAACCCATTAGACTTACCTATTATTCCACTCTCCGGTTCTCTCTCAGATCCATTCTCCATGCCCACGTCCTCTCCTTCTTCATCTCACGTAACATTTCTTCAGAAGATTAGAAACCCCACAGAACGTTCACAATTCCATTTCCCACAAACAAAATCCATAACTTCCATCTCCTTCCACCAAATCCAAATCTGAGACCACCACCGCGCTCCCCTTGCCGCCCTCTCCGATTCCAGACCCTACTCCCCCACCTTTCGAGCCCGTCCCCGGCGCCTCCCGCGCGCCCCCCGCCGGTGCCGTCGTCTCCCGTGCGTGCTCCGTCGCCGCGTTTCTTTTCCACGGGTCCGCCCGTGTACGCGCACCTGTCCGTGATCGTCATCCCGGCGTCGTTCCGAGTTCGAGGCCTCCCCTCGGTACTCCTTCGTGCAAATTTGGGTAAACTTGTGAAACCCACTCCCGAATCTTATTCCTTTAATTATTATTATTATTATTATCATTATTATTATTATTATTATTATTATTATTATTATTATTATTATTATATTAGTCGGATCAGGAAAATATTATTTTTAAAATTAATTATTTGGATTTTTGATTGTGGCCCAGTCCCGAATCGGTGCCCGGGTTCCAATACCGAGCCCGATCCGACTTCCGTGTCCCGAACCCATCCTTCAATCTTTTTACTAATTATTTAGCCTTAGATTTTTATATAATCCTATTTAATAGCAGGAAGAATAAAAAAAAATTTCTAAGACTTTTTCCTATTCCCCCCCACACGTGGACCAGCCCCACGACCCAGCTCACGACTCAACCTTTGCTCCTACTCCTTCTCCTCAGTTTTCTCCACTCCTTTCATTTCTTTTTCTCTTTCCTTTATCAACCACTCCCACCACTACTCCCTTTTCTCACGATCAAAACACACCAGCACTTCTCACCACCACAACTCACACTCTCCTCATATAACCTCTCCACCACCACTCATCTCTCACTTCATTTTTTATTTTCTCAAAACCCTTTCCCCACTCAGCCGCCCGAACCCCTCTCCAACTCTGGCCGCCCGCCGACCCGGCCTCCTAGGCGCCACCTTCCGCCGGTCCAGACAGCTCCGATCGACCTCGCCGTGCCCGCGCGCCGCCTCCCGGCCGCGTCCTGCCATGTCCGACCCCGGTCGGCCCGAGCCTCCGCCCGACCGCTCGACTGTGGCGTCCGCCCGCTCGCCGCCTCTAGCGCGATCGCACCCGACCCCTCGCGGCCAGCTCTCGCCGGCGCACCCCACGCCGACCATCGGCCAGCCCCTCCGGCGCCCAACCCCGCAACCGATCGGCCAGATCCGCGACCCCACGGCCGCTCGTGCCAGATCCGGCCAGTCTTGGGGCCATCCCGACCGGTCGGACCCACAACCCGCGGCAGCCCTCGCCGTCTTCCGTCGACCCGTGCCCCGATCCCGCTCTGGTCAGCCCCCAGATCGACCGCCCAGCCCGCGCACGCCCAGCGCCACGATCCCGTTCCTACGCGACCGCCCTGGTCTTCGCGTGCCTCCCGCGCCGCGCCCCGCTGTTCCAACAGCGCTGTCCAATGCTGTTCCGTGGTTCCCGACCTGCTATTCCGTGGTCCGTGCTTCCCGCGGCCCCGTCGCTCCCTGACCCGCGAGGTTGCTGCTGTTCGGACGCTGTTCCGAGAGCTTTCGCTGACCGTGGATTTTATTCCTTCTCTTCATTATCATCTGAGAGCTCTAGCCGAGCACCCGAGGTATAATTTCGTATCCCCGTGTCCCTCCCCGTTAGAATAGTCTATGATGACGCGGTCGCGACCCCGTTACGGGGATCGGCTTTTGTTAATGGTTGCGGTAGGGGATGTGACGTCCGAGTTCTACCTGGATTTGTTTTCTGTGGGTTATAGTTATTTCTTGGGTTGATTTGTGGGACCTTTCTCTAAGCGTGCCTTGCGTTCATGGGTTTGGACATTAGCTATATGCTGGTGTTTCATTCTCATAGACGGACATTATTTTTGTGGTGTGTGTATTTCTTTGGTTTAGCTATTAGGGTTCTGTGACTTAATTCCTATGAGTAAGTATCGCATGTTTACTTCATTAGTTCTATTTCACATGTTCTGTGGATTATTTCATCAGTTGATTCTTTAGTTGGATTTTTTATTAGATTGTTATGTTCCTTCTCATTGTTGGGACATTATGTAGTATACGGTGGATGATTTTTTGGGTTGGATATTCATTTTGGGTTGGTGATCCCTGGTTTGGGATATTTTATTGTGTTGTGGTTGGCATCCTCCCAGGATTGGGTTATCCCAGTTACAGAGGAGGTGCTGCCGAAATTTTCGAAAAAGTTTTCAAAATAAAAGTATTTAATTAAATTTAGTATATTGGTAAATAAAATTCTATTTTTCAAAGCCTGTCTTTGCAAAGGATTTATAAAATTGGTTTTGTCGGCTTTAAAGGCAGATTTTATGAGTTTTTGTATCCCCGTTAGGGGATGACCGTATCGGTCGAATGGGCCTCGGCGAAACGCAAACGCTACAGGGTTTCCTGTACGTTGAGGCGTTAGCCAGCAACATGACATTTGGACCAAGTTTGAGACGCATTTTACAACTATATTTATATTTATAATTATTTTTAGAACTGGTACTGCTGTTAGTATTTTTGGTGCAGGGCTTTGGCCTACTGTTTGGACCGTTCGCGGCACTCAGAGCTCGCCTAGAGGATTTAATTAATTTATGTAAAGTTGTAAGGGCATAAGCCCAGTTTTCTATTTTTTGCTGTGACCCTGTATTTTGTAGTTTAGGTTTTTACTTTCTTTTCTGAGTTGGTTTCGTTATTAGACGCGTAATTATAATTTAGATATTAATTATGTTGTATAAAAATTAATAAGGTTTTTTACGATAAATTAACTTGAAAAAAAATATTGGAAAGATAACGAAGTCCATGTTTCATCACTGAAAGGAAAATGTAGTTTTATACATATGATATAAAAAAAAATACAAAGTTTTACAAATTAACCGGTAATTGCTATTTTTCTAATTAATCAATAACCAACTTATTTAACTAAAATAATAAACGAACGTAGATTGCGACGCTAGGTTTTTCGGTAGATTAATTAATAAACTTAAATTATGACTCGGGTATACTTCTAGAGATTGTAACTAGCACACCTAGAATGGTTTCATATTGGTTCTAAGCCAAGGTTCTCAACTGTAGGATCTCGGAGACGAACCTGACATCCTCTTTGGTACCGTATTTCCCGATCCAGTCAATTAACAGAGGCAAGTTACGTTTATGTTTTCGTGTATTTTATTTAGTAATTGTCAAGCTGCATGTTTAAACCACATTGCTACACGGAACTCTCTCCTAGGGTTCAAATATTGATTGATATTGATTATGGAGATTAGGGGAATCGTGTAACGTTTATGGCCAATACCCCCCATATTGCATGATTGTGCGAGCTTACCCCTCTTACATACGGGGATAAGCCGTATCGCGTCGCTAGGACGCTATTGTATAACCCAAGCCGGTCATAGACGACTACACATTCAAATCACATTATTTTAATCGTAGAATTACTAGAAAATATTGTTTCAACTGTTTAGCCTGCACTTTTCCATTATTACTTGAAATATGAGATACATATTCGTACTTGCTCCCTCCTGACTGGAGACAACATTTTTAGGTGACATTGAGGATGCTGAGCTATTGTACAATAGCTACAATGACCCGGTTTTATACCCTGTTGTGTTGACGAAGTCCCCCTTGGAGGACACAGGACCTGAGGCCGACGAGCCGACCACTTAGCTAGTCATTTCCAGTTTTGTTGTTTTGGAGTTTTGTTAATTTTGAATTCAGCAGTTTATTTCAGTTCTTTCATTTCCAGTTGTACTTTTCAAATTTTGAATAAAAGTTTTAAAATTTTCGTATATTGAGTTGTGACAAATGTATAGATGTTGTTGTGAATACCTGCATATAGAACAGCTTACTGCTGCCGTCTCACAACGGTGCAGGCTGGGCATGATCCGGTTCGACCCAATAATTTGGGATCGGGTCGTGACAAAACTCTTCCCATTTCTCTCTGTCTTTTTCTTCACAGAAACCCATTTGTCATTCTGGCCGTAGAGTCTATCATGTAGATTATTATTTTGGTTCTGTAGAATTGTTTTATTAGGTTCCGTGGTTTAATATTTTAGCTTTCCGTGTTGTAGTTAGCAATGTGGTAATAATATACATATTAGAAAACTTTATACATGTTTATTTTGGTATTAATTGATTTATGGATTAACCTTATAAATTTAAAATATGGTTTAAATGATTTAATTGGTTTAAATTAAAGTTAGGATTATCTTTTGATTTAATGTTAAGTTGTAGAGATTTTTAAACCAAATAATGATTTAATATTTTGTTTACAAAATAATAGTTAAATAAATATTCGTTTAAAAGTTGTTATCTTTAAAATAAAAGTTTGGTTAAGTAAATGGTATAAAAAAATTAGATTTCGTTAAATGATTATATATATATATATATATATATATATATATATATATATATATATATATATATATATATATATATATATATATGTTTTCCTTTTAAAGATGATTTCTAATCAAGAAGGTTTTATAAGGAGAATTAATATAATAAAAACTAATATTTATTTAAAAAGGTTATTTTGGTAATGGTATTTAATATTATTAAAACCCAAAAATCTTTTATATTAACTTTAAACCAAATTTTGGTAAGAAAACGTATTTTTGTGCATTTATTATTATCTATGTTTAAAAGGTGATTTTCTACATAATTTATGAAATGTCTAAAAGACATTTTATGAAAATTATTCTGATTAAATAAATTCTATTTTAAAATATTATTTAAAAAAAAACTATTTTCTTACAAAAATTACTAATTTCGAGAAATTTATTTTAAAGTATTTTTCCTATTAATTAATTTATTATAAGGGCACAAGCCCAGTTTTCTTTTATTTTTCTGTGATCCTATATTGTGTAGCTTAGATTTTTTATTTCTTTTATGGGTTGGTTATTTGCATAGCTAGACGTATAAATTATAATTGGGTATTAATTATTTTGTACAAAATTAATAAGATTTTCTCATATTAAGTTAATGAATAAAGATTCCTAATAATTTAAACAACTTCATGTTTTCTCACTTAAAAGACCACTTAGTTTTATATATATTATTAAAAATACAAAGTCTTGCCAATTAAAGTGTAATTGTATTTTTTTCCAAAAAATAAATAATTGGTTATTCTGAAAATTGATAACCAATATAGTTTACGATGTTAGACGGATTTCGTTAGATTAATTAAATAACTTAAAATCTGACTAGGGTCTGATTCTAGAAATTGTAATTAGCACACCTAGATTTGGCTCATCTATGTTTCTAAGTCAGGATTCTCAACTGTAGGGTTTTGAGGACGTATTTGACTTCCTTTCCAGGTACCGACATCCTGTTCCAGTCATTAACAAAGGCAAGTTATGGTTATGTTTTCTTGCATCTTATTTAGTAATTGTCATGTTGCATGCTTAAACCACATTGCTACACAGAACCCTCTCCTAGGGTTCAAATATTGATTGATATTAATTGTGGAGATATTGGGGGAATAGTGTAGCGTTTATGACCAATATCCCTCATATTGCATATTGTTATTGTGCGAGCTTACCCCACTTACACACGGGGATAAGCCGTATCGCGTCGCGAGGATGCTATTGTACAATCCAAGCCGGTCATAGACGTTACCTATTCAAATTATATTGTTTCAAATACTGAATTGCTGAAAATTACAGGAAAATATTGTTCAAAGTATTTTAACTGTTTAAAATTGCATCTTTCCATTATTATTTAGAATGTTGGATTATGTACTCGTACTTGCTCCTTTCTTGACTGGATTTCTCTAATAGGTGATGTTGATGATGCTGAGCTATTTTTCAATAGCTACTATGACCCGGTATTATATCCTGTGGTGTTGCCAGAGTCTTCCTTGGAAGACGCAGAACCAGAGGCTGATGAACCGACCGTTTAGCTAGTTGTTTTCCTCGTTATCTAGTTTATTTGTGTTGGAGTTGTAGATTTTGGTTTCAGTACTTTCAGTTTCAGTTTATACCTTTCAATTGTTGAATAAAAAGTTTTTATATATTCGTAAATTCGTGTTGTGATAAAATGCAAATGAATGTTGTTATGAATACCTGCAAATAGAACAGCTTACTGCCGCCGTATCACAACGGTGTAGGATGGGCATGATCCGATTCGATCCAACAATTTGGGATCGGGTCGTGACACCTACCCCCCTGCAAGTGTAACTTGCTTCATGGAGGAACACCATTTTTATTGTTCCATTTTCTTCCTCACGAGATTCTAAGACACTTTAGTACTTAGCATTTTAATTTTCATGGTTCATTTCATGAATGTCTAAGCTTGTTGTATTTTTGAATTCTTGAGTTTTGATCTATCAAGCTTTATTATTTTCAAGTTTTGATGGTTCCATGTTGTAGCGAATTTCTTTCTTCCCTATTTTGACCTATGGAAGTCCGAATTCTGACCTTAGATGACGAATTTGTGGAGCTCGAAAGCTTGGCTTTTATGGTTCTTCTTCTTCTCGGAAAGTTGGAGAAGAAAAACAGTGCTTGACCGTATGGCCTTTTCATGTGGCAAGTCCCCACAGCCGCATGGCTCTTGGCAGTCCTTAGCCGCATGAACCCTTTCCCTCCTGGCCGCTTGACCCGAGCCGCATAGGCGCTCCTGGCCGCATGAGTCCCCTGCTTCCTTGCCGCATAGGCCTTGGCTCCCGAACCGCATGGCTTTGTTGGCTCTTGCCGTATAGGCCATGGTTCCGGTGCCCCAGCCGCATAAGACCCCATCCCCGAGCCGCATGAACCCATCTCTCCTTAGCTGCATGACACTGCTTGACCGAGCCGCATGGCTCTGGTTGGCCTGTGCCGCATAAGCCGAGCCGCATGCCCCTGTCCCCTCCGAACCGCATGAGCCCCAGCTTCCTTAGCCGCATGAGCCCCTGTTTCTCTTAGCCGCATGAGCCCCTTTCACCCTGGCCGCATGAACTTGATTCCTCTTAGCCGCATAGCTACCTCTTGGCAGCTAGCCGCGTGGCCCTTGTCGCATGGTTGGGTTGATCCCAAGCCGCATGAGCCTGAGTCGCATGGCCATGCACCCCTCAGCCGCATGACTCCTCCCACAGCCCTTGTACCCCTTTTTCTATTTTAGTTGTAACATTTATGCTTATACCATGTTAATTCTGATTAAGTAACATGACATGTTAGTGTCCCGTCGTGGCGCACTCTTGATAAATAAATCTAACATGATATACCTCGATATGTTGTTGCGACGGCTAGCATGACATGATAAGAATGAATGGCCTGGATACCGGGGGTGATTGTGTTTGAACAAATGAACCAGTATTGTCTTACATCATGTCTAGGACAGGGATCCCTGAGTACCACGGTCCGGGGTACCTACTGAAACTGGCTAAGGCTAATAACTAGAATAATCCAGTAGTCATGAGAGATTTCCCCAGTTACCAGCGATCCTGTTATCCCGGCCACCATTGTTGGACCTGTATCCTGCCGACGAGTAGGGCATATGTCTAGATTCCCTGATACAAGGAAAAGAATGAGGCATTGCTTAATAAATCCAAGTCGCCTGGATAACCTGGATTAGCTGCAGGGCTGGTGGTTGGAGAAAAATTTTACTACATATTGCTAGTAACTAGGCTTGTGATAACCCTAGTTAGTTAATATAGAAAACCGTAGTCACTGATTGGCCGTGAACGTTTGGATGGAGTCCGATTCAGTCTTTTATGGTGCAGATTCAGTGCACGAACATTTTAAGTGTGATCGCATGATTGTCACCTCCAACAATAATGTTCATGGGCCAAGTTCTGTTTAGGCGAAGGGTTACAATCCCGATCTTTGTTTGGTTTAAGGGTTGTAACCTGGCTCCCGGAGCAGTTCTGTGTCCTCTCTTCGTTTATTGTCTTATTGCACCCTACGTCATGCTCGTCAAGTTTTACTTTACCAACAAAAATTTAAGACGAAATTCTGTTCAGGTGAAGGGTTACAACCCCGGTCCTTATTTGGTTTAAGGATTGCGACCTGGCTACTTGAATGGTTTTCTCGTACTCAATTCACTGTTGTTGTCTCTGTTATTATCAGGTTCTTTTATAATTATCTTTAATATTCATTTATGATATGCTGATTTTAGTTCTTAAGTGAAGCCTCCTTTGTGGCACTTGCTCTTTCTGGGATCTGACCCAGCTGGTTTTGTATGGCCAGATATCGGAGCAGCTCCAGAGAATCTTCCTTCCTTCCAGCCAGATGGTGACCACCAGGCGTAACCCTGGAAACTAGTGGATTTTATTTTTGGCTCTCCCACTCTATTGTAAAAATATTCTTTTGAGACGTTTAGCCGACGAGCACGTGTTAGCTCGGTTACACTTACTGTCTGCCTACGGGCTGTAGCATGATTAACAATCCTAGGGTTGATTATGTATTACTGAAACTCTTGCTAGTCTTCACATTTTGTATGACTACCTTCATGATCATCCAAATATGTAATGTATATGATGCCTTACTATTGTATATTTGGTGCTCTGATATCTTGTAACTGTTATTACTTGCTTGAGATTGAGACAATAGGCTTGTTCATGACCAATAGAGACTGATGGCTTATAGTTAAACCCTCATGTATCTAGACAGTCGTGACTGTATAGCGAGGTGGGTTGCACTTCAATATACGTAGCTGGCTATGTCCGCCCCCGCTCTCCAGTATTCTGGTTCTGGGACGTTACATGGTTTAAGTGGTGGCCCATGCAGGTCTTGTAAATCAAGATATGTGAGGGTTTACTGAATAGATATCTCAATCAGCAATCGCCCTTGATCTCTGCTCGTATCCTCTAAATCTCTGCAATCTTGACCTGATTACCTGCTTGTATCTTTGATCTGTCTTGGTCCTTCCTTATTGTTTCTTGTATCATTTTTCTTCAGTAGCACTACTCCTGATCCTGCCAATCAGCCGAAAGGAGCTCAGCGAGTACCCCCGCAACAAGAGGATCAAGTTCAGCACTGAGGAGCAGCTTTCCGGGTCATGCTTTCCGGAGATCCAGAACCCCCAGTACAGCCTGCCCAGCCTGCAAGGCAGGATGATAGAGCCTTGGTTGGACTCATCAGGGAGTTGCTTGCATCGCAGGACTGTCGAGGAGATGCCTTGCACCAGGCAGTGACAGATGCTCTGGACAGAGGTAGGCACCATGGGAGCAGTGCAACGAACAGTTTTAAGCGCCTGAACCCTCCATTCTTTGAATGCAGTGAAGATGCTATCGCTGCTGATGCGTGGCTTCAAGATACAGAGGTGATTTTGGAGGCAGCTAAGACCCCAGAAGATGAGAAGGTGGCCGTAGTGCGCCTGCAGTTTTTGGATCTAGTCCGCAGCTGGTGGGCGGCGCAAGCCATTGGATTAATGGCGCCTATTGCTTGGGCAGTATTTCGTGAGAGATTTCGGACCAAGTATTTTGATGCTGTAGCTCGGTATGATCTACAGACGAGGTTCACTAATTTGAAGCAGATGGGTAGGACGGTCGATGTATATACGGCCGAGTTTTCCCGACTTAGTCGGTTTGCTCCCACCTTGGTGGCGACCGAGTTCGACAGAGCTCAGCGATTCCAACAGGGACTCAACCTGGAGATGTTACTGGCGGAGGAGCAGTTTGAGCATCAGACTTTTGATGCAGGGTTGAGAGCAGCCAGGAAGCATGAGTATACCTCCCAGAGGATAGTGGACAGGACAGGAGGTCAGAAGCGATCCCACAGTCAGATGAACCAGTCTTCAGCACCAGCCCCGGCAGCTAGTGCTTTGACTATTGGAGCTCCGAGGCGGGCGGCCTCAGTGACGTTGGTTCAGCATTCAACCCCGACGTATCCCCAACAACAGAAGCAGAGGCAGTCTTCCACCGTGGGCTGCTCTTATTGCGGGAAGCCTGGACATGTTGTTTCAGAATGTCGCAAGGCACAAGGATTCACTACACCAAAAATGGTATTTAGGAACAGTTTTTATATGTTCTTAATAATTTTAGGAACATATTATAATTGTTCCTAAAAGTGGCGTTGCAATTTTTGAAACGGTTATAATGCGTTCCTAAATTAAGTCTGGAACATTTATAAGGTGTTCCTAAAACAGATTTTGGAACACATATAATGTGTTACTAAATTATTTTTGGAACACCGTTGAAACATTTCTAAATATCATTTGAAACGCTTTAGGCCTGTTCCTAAATGCAATTTGCAACGCTTTTGCGTTGTTCTCATGGCTAGTTTTGAAACACTTTATTAATGTTTCTGTTTTTTTAGTTTTAATTTTGCTTTCCATTTTTTAGTTTGAACCACAAATCTGATTATTCCTCTTTTGAAACAACATAATAAATGGTGCATGATTTTTTACACATACCCTGAATCAACATCCAAGAGCTCCATTAAATCAACCAAAGATATCAACTTAATACAAAACAACTAATAACATTTTTCAAAAGTTAATCTTTATAGAATGTCATCAAAAGTATATAAATAAAAAATTACAAATAATAAATAAAATCAACAACAAAAATATAATTGTACAATTTAAAAAACAATCTCTAATGTTGTTGCTACTACAAATTTGTTGTATAAAGAAACTGTCTTAAGTTTGGACTGTAAGGGAAGAAGTCTTCAATCATTATACCATTCCCCATAGACCGATGCTGCCTCAAATGATTGGGGTTGCCTCAAATGATTTAGATCACAGGTTTGTGAACCATGCTTTTATTATAACCAGGACAACCATCTGTTCGAGTGCTCCAGCTCTTGACTAAATGCTAATCGCAGTTGTTTCTAGGATGCTTTCATTTGCTCTATTGCATATCTCCACCAAACATGTCTGTAAATAAGCACCTTGTCTGAAACATTTGTCATTCTTAGGTACTATGTCTTACAATAAGAAAGATTCATGAAAGAGAAAGTAATAGGTAGGACTTTTACCTTAAATCTGCCATGATTTATGGTATCATTTATCGGCCAATTGTTCCATGAATTATATCTTTGTCTTCTCGGGTTCTGTTGATAGAAATTTATTATCATCATGTCAATAATCATTCTTTGCATTTTCACGTAGTACCCATTCAAATAAATGTATTTGAAAGCACAGTTGAAAGAGAACTAGGGAGTTACTCATCTTACATATATGGTTCAACATGTAATAAAGCTAGTATCATGTCATATTAATATTAATCATGTAAAAAGAACTAGCAGAATTTCATACCATTGCTTTATAAACTGACATTATGTCAGAGTAGACTTTTTGTGATGTTGGCATCCAGTAATCTATTACTTGTACCCAAGTAGGGAGGAAACAAATCCACTTCTCCAACTCAAAGTTGGTCATCATGCTGCCATACAAATATAATGCATATGTCAATACAGTTACTAGATAGTCTAGAGAGTGGAAAGAACAAATTAGTTCCAAACTCTAAAACTCAAAGGAGTCCCTTGCTCATAGTGTGCTGAAGGTTCTGAACATTGATTTGCTTGTGTCCTATGAATACAATTTTAACATGACAAGTACTAGTTCGGGAAAACATTGATCTGCTTGATCCTTTAACTTCAGAACCTAAGCAAAACACTAAAATCAACATGACATTAACTTTCCATGTAAACAAATTATGGATATTAGATAGTTGTTCTTGGAGAAGTAAAGATCATTCTAAACTAGGTAACACTCATCTGTTAATTAAAATCCAATATAACATGGTACTACTTCAGTATGGATGGAAGACAACAAAATAACAAAGTACCTGGAATTTAGTATTCCTAAGGGTGCAGCTTGTCAGAAATGCTGGAACAAATGGGCAAGCATTAATCATTTGTTCCATTCCCAAACCCGCAAACGGCTGCTAACCTAATCAGTTATATCTAATTATAATTTCCCAGATTGCTAATTCCTAATAATAAACGAAGATCGTCCGAATAAAATCTTAGGTGTAGTACCTGTTGCAGTAAACATTCTCTCCTTCAAAGGCGGACTGTACATCAAACTCGCCCTTCATGATCATAATTCAGTTCTCTGTTTTAAGGCTTTGCCCTCCACATGCTTTACGACACTCCTGTTAAAGAAATTCATGTACATTGTACAAGCAAAATAATCTTCAAAACAATATGCAATAATAATGCTACCATTATATATTTGAAGGGTTATCATGTTGTGCCAGGTGGTAGCAGCTTTAAGGGCACTAGAATAATGTGTATACCTTTCGTTGTGTCTGGGGTTCTCTTTAGATATATCCTCTTCGATATATAAACTGTCTTACTTATAATATTTATACGTCCAGATGTAATATAAACTGTCTTACTTGTTGATTTCCTTTTGATGGCCTTAACATACCTCTTCCTCGAAAATCCTGAATGAAATGTAATACAATGATCAAAATAAAAATATGACTTTGATAAGAAGAAACCGAAAAGGAAACAAATGAAATTTAAACCTCTGGTTTCGTTTTCCTGAGCATGTCATAAGGAACTGAACACTGAAGCAGCCAAAGCACGAACTATACCATGTATAGAAGATGTAGGCAGCAAAAGTTTTACAGAAGACATACCACATAACCATTTGATGCTTCCTGGATATTGGGATCATAAAACTACTGAACTAAAAGCTCTTGCCTACAAATTCTTCTATCAAAACTTGAAAGATATATCTCCTTAACTTCCTTTATTTCCCTTTGCTGGTGTGGGGCTAGCTATTGTTCACCAAAAAACTCTCAGCTTGCTCAACAAGGAAGTAGTAGAAGTAGATTTGCTAGTAGTTTCTGTAAAGCTTTAGGAAACAATAAAAATAGGTTTGTCTTTTTTGTGGGATAAGATGAGAAGTTCAATGCTGCATATGTAACAATAGAGAAAAGTGGAATCTACATATCTGGATGAGTTACACATTAAAACATTCAAGGTTGATTTTCTATTTCTTTACCATTCCTTCCAAATTAGTGAATTGGATCATGAGTTACTCAGTTTTTAACTATTAACTGAAGCCATGAAGTCCATGGGATATATCATTGCTACCTAAATGAGATACGCAAACCATATGAATCCAAAATCAATCATCATAAACAAACTAGTATGAAGCTAATTGAACAATACTGGTTACTGTTTCAGTCCCCCCATATATATGCTAAACACAACTATACCCACATGCATCACACACTAACTACACATACGGGGATCTATATGTTCTTGTCATACACAAAACACATACACGCTGTTGTACACATCCTTACGTGCACCGATACACATTTCCAGACAACTGCATATGCATACATATTCCACACACTAAATTGTAATATGCTAACTACCTATGATTCTATACTCAACTCTGATACTCAAAGTTCACTTGCATTGAGACACACAAATTAACACATACCTGAAATATGTAGGATGAAGTTGCTATCTCTGCACCAATTTGAGCAGGAAGGATGTGTTTGGTACGGTATTTACTAGGATGAAGGATCTTGCCCTCGTAATACCCACATTTATTCTTCTGAAATAAGAAACAAAGCCAATTCTGAAATCACAAACAAAGAAAGAGCATTTGAAGATAAAAGCAACGACATCGGACAAAAAGAAATATTCCAAACCCAATTAGAATTGATCAAAATAGGACCCTAGTTAGAATGGTGTCAACAACACTCTCGAGTTAGGCACCCCAATAGAAAGGTTATGCTAGCAACAACAATCTTGTCAACACATATATAAAATGAAACCTTCATCAACCATGTTATTTGTGTTCTAGTTTGTAAGGTTATTTGTGTGTATAATACATGTGAAAAATGCAGATAATATGGGGCACCAAAAATACACATATTTTAATCCTTTACTTGTGAACCATTGAAGACATGTGAATAAAATCTGATTTTCACTAAGAAATATTTGATATAGTAATATGTCCACAAATTCTTAATCACACAAAACTCCTATTGAGGACTATCCCAAAATAAATAACTAAAAGAAAAAAGGCTTAAAAAAGGTGATAGTGAGAGCTAGAAAAGGAAACAAATGATGGTAACGACATCATAAATGTTGATAGTGAGAGTAGCAACTCCGCCAATTCAAATATAGAAGGGCAGGACAATTCTGATGTCAGGACAGAGAGGATTATGAAGACCTTCCTAATCCTCTCGAAAGATTCATTTGCTGAAGCTAAACTAGGGCTGGAGGCCCTTGATAAGAAGGATGCTGAAAGACACAGAACTGCAAAACTTAAAAGTAACCTGGAGGTATATATATATATATATATATATATATATATATATATATATATATATATATATATATATATATATATATATATATATATATATATATATATATATATGCTACAAGAGAAAAGCTTGAAGATACTGAAGGGATTGTGAAGATTTCAACTGAACAGGAATGTCAATCCTTGGCAAGGAAATTAAGCGAGGTGCAAGATTGCTTATACACTGATGATGAGGCTGCTGGGGTTACTGAATTTGAAGACCGCCTGGAATCGCTCAAAGCAATTGGAGATCTAATATTTTTCAGAGGGAATGAGTTGACTGCAAGGTCAGCTGGTTATGAACATGCTCAAACATACCTTGACGAGTGGCAGAAGATTGTAAGGAACTGGGAGATAAACAAGCCATGGCTTCCCAAAGCTATGATAGATGAGGTTCTTAGTGAGGCAGGTAGAATACGAAGCTGGTTGGAAGAGAAGGCGGAGCTACAGAAAATGAATTCTGACCTTGTCGTACTATTTTTTACATCAGAAGGAAAACAAGACACATTTGCTCCCAAGAAATTGGTTGCTGACCAGTTGCAGACTGTTGTCTTTCCACCCAAGTCGTGCCATCTCAATGCCATGCTGCAACAGAAGACTGCAATACTCGGCAATCCGTTGCAAGGAAGCTTTCCGGGGAGGAGCTTGGGGCAGTTGCAAGACAAGGCATCACCTACAGTAACAACGTATGCTGGCTCTTCTACCAAAGAAAAGTTGGTGATAACCATATGGGATCCAGGTATCATGCAGACTCTTCGTTGTTCAGTATCAGGCTCAACAGTTCAGTGCTCAATAGCTTCCTTGTTAAAAATCTTAGATCAGTGACCACTTAGTTCTCTACTTCCAGTTTAGTGGCATATATAGCTAGCTTAATACATGAGGATGGGACAAAAGTAGATTCATTAGTGTAATGGAAGGATACAGATTCAAACTCTGTAACCTAGGTATCCTATGATCGGTTTTTCAAAGATTACCTATACTTTGACCTTGAGACAAGGTAAAAATAAGGGGAAGGGAATGATAGGAGCCTGGCTAAGCTCACTGGCCAGTGGGGTGTATTGTCGGAATGGGAATGATCGGTATCAGAAGATAGGAGGAAGATGCAGCAAAGATAGTAGCAAAATAGCAACAACAGCTAATGAAGGCTCCCAGAGGTCCAGCTAATGTAGGCTCCCATAGGTCCAGCTCAGCATTTTATTTCCAAGCCAGCTCAACAAATCACTCTACCAGTCACAAGCTGATTAGTCCAGTCAGCTCAGTAGTTAGTTAGACTTAATGAAGTTAGTTAGTACTAATAAATGTCAATCCTCCATTATATAAGAGGATGGAACGCAAAGGAAGAGGTATCAGAATTGAAGTTTTATTTCTTGTTTTCCAAGTTGTTTCCTTACAAGCATTTTTTACAGCATTTACTTTTCCATGTCCTTCCTTTCCAATTTACTTCCTTAAAGCAAACCCTAGTTACAATTCCCAACTTCTTAGTCTTCTTCTTCATCTGCTGTTAAATTTACTCTGCAACAATGACGAACTCATCACGAACCGCAGCAATGGCGAGTATGTTAGGACAGGCTCCTAACAATGTCATTCCCTATTTTTTATGTTTCCTTATAAAGCTACTTGAAATTTACGGAACTCACTTATTCTCATGGATGATCTTGAGAGATTATGCAACAATTGATGTCGTCATGAATTTTGACTATCAAAAAAATATGTTGGATTCATAGATGTCAAACATAACAAGAAATAAGTAACACATGCCCTCTGCACTTTGAAATACAAAGCTATCTCTAGGCCTAGAAAATTGGAACGAGGAACAAAGTCCTTCATTCAGGTGCTCAATATTGCAAGGCAGAATGAAGATGCCAGAAGGACAAGAGGAACTAATATTGATTAAATTCTTCGACATACAAGAAATACCAAAGGACTGAACAAAATCCATAGAACAAGTATAAAAATATGCAATTTTGAACCTGAACATCAATTATGGTCACATAACCTTGTTTCAAATCTCATAAGTCTCAAAATATGGATTTTTTACATAAAGAACAAGAAAAAAATATGCAAAGACATAAAACAACAAAAATCAAGATGAAAGGACATCTACATAGCTTTGTTTTGAATCAAACCTGTGCAAAAGAAAAGAATAATACAAGACTCTTGGATTGTGGGCAAAGAATGGTGGTTCTGAGGATCGACTCCCTCGAGTTATCGTCGTTGACGACCTCGTCGACGACCAGTCGGTTCAGCTTCTTCTTTCTCTCGAGGATCATCATGCTGAAGTCCTTCTTCCCCGTCATAGAAAATCGAAGATCTGAACCAAACAAAATCAAGATCCAATATTTAGGATTAGGGTTAGGGTTTTCTTACGTACGAAACTTGCCCTGATTTTCCATAGGAGGCGACGGAGACGAGAATTTAGGGGAAATTTGGAGGGGAGAGGGACCGTCGGGTGCAAGAGAGCGGCGTCGACGTGGAGATCGAAATTCTTCGACTCCGGTACGGTGATGGAAAGAGAATGGCACCAGGAGGTGTGCGTGGGGAGAGAAAAGGTTTTTTTTTTCTTCTTCTTCTGTACATAGAATGAAAGATAGTGAACTGGAACGCTTTTGTTATCAAGCACGTGACCAACAAGTGTGATTAAACGTATATAATTATGTTTATTGACCATTCAAAAAATATTCAACTTTAAGTAAATTAATATTAGGAACAATTTGATAGTTTGGAACGGTTAACAAATGTTCCAAGGTCTAGGAACATCTATACACTGTTCCAATGTCCAAAAGGTTAAATGTTTCAAATTATCCTTTTTGGTGTAGTAATTGTGTTTGCTTTGTGGAGCACCGGACCATAAAGTAGGGTCCTGCCCGTTCAGGACTGACTCATCACCAGCCATGACCAGTTCATCGGTTAGAGGTCCAGTACCAGTACCAGTCCAGCTTCAACAGTTCCCATCCCCGAGGCCATTGCCGACGTAGACCCAAGATTTTCAACAACAAAGGCCTCAGCAGTATACCCAGGCCCATGTTCAGAATAGGCAGAGAGGGTTCCAGCAGAGGGGCCGGCACCCAGAGGACAAGGACAAGTGCTGGCTTTAACTATGGAAGAAAAAGGAGTAGCGCCAGGTGAGGTAGTGGCAGGTACTATTCTCGTCAACACCTTTTCGGCTTCAGTGTTATTTGACTCTGGTACATCGTATTCATTTATGTCTGTACGATTTGCGACACGGATAGGACTGGAGCCCGAGTCATTATCAGTAAGGCTCAATATACTTACTGGTAACGATCTTGTGGGAGTAGATAGAGTATTTTCCTCGTGTTGTGTCGTAGTTAGCGGTAGAGAGTTTCTCGCTAGGTTGATAGAGTTCCCGATAGCCGATTACGATGTGGTCTTGGGATGGATTGGTTAAGGAACCAATATGCGAGGATAGACTGCCGTGTTGGCAAGGTTATTTTTAGCATTCCAGACGAGCCAGAGTTTTTTTTTTTTCCCGAGGCGAAGTTGAACCTTCTCCTCCGGTATTGCGGATGGCAGTAGCAGCAGTGCAGTTACCCCGGATAGTCGAGAAGTTTCCAGATGTTTTCCTAGAAGAGCTTCCAGGAATGTCGCCAGAGCGAGAGATCGAGTTTACCATATACTTGATCCCAGGGACAGCACCAGTATCGGAGAGAGTCTACAGGATGGCGCCGTCAGAGTTAGAGATATTGTATAAGATGATTGAAGAACTTAGAACGAAGGGATTCATTCGTGCTAGTGGATCGCCTTGGGGAGCTCCGATGCTTCTTGTGAAAAAGAAGGATGGTACATCCAGATTATGTGTAGATTATCGTACCCTAAACTAAGTGACAATCAAGAATAGATATCCTCTCCCTAGGATAGATGACTTATTTGATCAACTCAAGGGGGCAGCAGTATTCTTGAAGATTGACTTGTGGTCGGGAAACCATCATATCAGAGTCAGAGAGCAGGACATCCCGAAGACGGTATTTAGATCCAGATACGGGCATTGGGAGTTCCTTATTATGCCATTTGGAGCAACCAATGCGCCGGCTGTAATCATGGACCTCATGAATCGTATCTTCATGTCTTATTTGGATCAGTTCGTGATTGTGTTCATAGACGACATCCTGGTCTACAGCAAGAGTGAGTCGGAGTATGAGCAGCATCTCAAGGATGTCCTCTAGATTCTCAGAGAGCACCAGTTGTACGCGAAGTTCAGTAAATACGAGTTCTGGCTCGATCGTATTTCATACTTGGGTCATATCATCACCAGAGGAGGAGTAAAGGTGGATCCCCAGAAGATCGTAGCTATTGAGACATGGCCAGTACCTAGCACAGTTGTAGAAGTTTGCAATTTTTTTGGCTTGGTCGGCTACTACCGACGATTTGTTTCAGACTTTGCTCGAATTTCAGCGCCATTGACCCAGTTGACCCGTAAGGATGTGCCATTTGCTTGGACAGCAGAGTGTCAGGATTCTTTTGAGAAGTTGAAGCGAGGTTTGATGACGGCACCCATTCTCACGCTTCCAGATGGGATCGGAGGATTCTCAGTGTATTGTGATGCTTCAGGCAGAGGTTTAGGATATATTTTGATGTAGCATGGGAAGGTAATAGCTTATGTGTCACGTCAACTTCGTGATCATGAGGGGAATTATCGAACCCATGACTTGGAGTTAGCAGCAGTAGTGTTTGTACTTATGCTTTGGAGACACTACTTGTACGGAGATAGGGTAGAGATTTTTACCGACCACAAGAGCCTGAAGTATGTGTTCACTCAGAAGGATCTTAACATGCATCAGAGAAGGTGGCTAGAGCTACTTGTTGATTATGATGTCAACGTGCAGTATCACCCAGGAAAGGCCAACGTTGTTGCAGATGCATTAAGCAGAAGAGCCGGAGTTTATTTTCTAACAGCACAACCGGAGTTATTAGCAAATCTTCAGAAGATGGATATCGAAGTCGTCCTTCCTACCAATGTGGCATTGATGACCAGTCTACAAGTTCAGTCCAGTATAGTTGAGAGGATCAAGTTAGCTCAGTTAGCAGATTCTAAGCTTCAGTGGCTTAGGACAGAATGTGTAGCAGGACGAAGACCAGATTTATGTTTCCATGAGGATGGTACACTTCGACATGGAAAGCGTCTTTGTGTACCCAGTGGAGATATCAGACAGGAAATCATGACAGAAGCTCACAGTTCTCAGTATTCGATTTATCCGGGTGGTACGAAGATGTACCGTGATATCCGTCAGCACTTTTGGTGGAATGGCATGAAGAGGGAGATAGCCCGGTTTGTCTCTCGGTGTTTGGTTTGTCAACAAGTTAAAGTTGAACATCAGAGGCCAGCTGGACTTCTTTTGCCCTTGTCGATTCCAGAATGGAAGTGAGAGCATATAACCATGGATTTCGTGACTGGATTACCTAGGTCCCCGGCCGGTAGAGATACTATTTGGGTTATTATAGACATGCTTACAAAGGTGGCTCATTTCTCCCATTCAGAGTTGGTGAGTCGACGGCTCAGCTAGCAGAGATGTACCTCAGGAAGATCGTCAGATTTCATGGTGTAACAGTCAGTATCACCTCAGACAGAGATTCAAGATTTACGTCGCACTTTTAGCGCGGTCTGTAAGGGAGTTTGGGAACTCACCTCCAGTTCAGCTCAGCTTATCATCCGCAGACAGATGGTCAGTCAGAGCGTACTATACAAACCTTAGAAGATACGTTGCGATCGTGTACCCTTGACTTTGGTGGTTCGTAGAAAGATCACATGCACCTGGTGGAGTTCTCGTACAACAACAGTTTCCAGGCCAGCATCCAAATAGCACCGTTCGAGGCACTGTATGGTAGGAAGTGCAGATCCCCGCTAGCATGGGACGATGTTAGAGAGAGACAGATGCTCGGTCCGAAATTGATTACTCAAACGGTTGAGGTGGTCAGGAGAGTCAGAGATCATCTTCGAGTTGCCCAAGATCGCCAGCGTCATTGGGCCGATTCTCATCGATGACCCCTTAAATTTTCTGTCGGCGGCCACGTATTCTTTAGGATCTCGTCTAACCGTGGCGTCATTCATTTTGGCGTACAGAAAAAGCTTAGTCCTAGGTATATAGGGCCGTTCGATATCCTCGAACGAGTAGGTGATGTGTCCTATCGTCTCGCTCTTCCTCCATCGCTAAGTGAGGTGCATGATGTCTTACATGTATCCCAATTGCGACGGTATATCCCGAATCCGAGTCATGTCCTTGATCATTCAGAATTGGTTGTTGGTACCAACCTTTCGTATGAGGAGAGGTCCATGTCCATATTGGACCGAAGAGAGAAGGTCCTCAAGAACAAGACTATCAAGTTAGTCCGAGTTGCTTAGGGACATCACTCTTTGGGTCAGTCAACGTGGGAGCGTGAGGATGATATCCGATCACGATATCCCGACCTGTTTGACTCGTGAGGTATAATATCTTCTTATGCCTTACCCTTCGATTCCTTGCTTGTATGTTTAATTGCCTGATTGATTGCTTAGCTATAAGTTTGTTTATGGTAGTATAGCTTGCCCCGGCGTCTCTAGCCTCTTAATTAAATTTTGAGGACATAATTCTTTTAAGGTGGGTAGAGTTGTAACGTCCGTAGTTCGTATTACGTATTTTGGTATACGTGTACGTATTTCAGGCTCATAATTTTATCTAGTCGTGGTTTATTGAGCATGTTGCATTGTCTTGGTTTATTGTAGTATTTTATGGTTCGGCTTGGTTTGCGCAAGATTTTGGGATTGGTGTGGTTTGGGCCGGTTCACATAGACCATCCACCTACTCCCACCACTAACCCTATTAATATCCTACCTACTTTTCTCTCTCCTCATAACTCAGCATTTACTTCTTCTTCTTCTTCCTCCCTAGCGTAGAGCTCCACCTACCCCCCGACAAGTGCAACTTGCTTCATGGAGGAACACCATTTTTATTGTTCCATTTTCTTCCTCACGAGATTCTAAGACACTTTAGCACTTAACATTTTTAATTTTCATGGTTCATTTCATGTAGGTCTAAGCTTGTTGCATTTTCGGATTCTTGGGTTTTGATCTAATAAGCTTTATTATTTTCAAGTTTTGATGGTTTCATGTTGTAGAGAATTTCTTTCTACCCCATTTTGACCTATGAAAGTCCGAATTCTGACGTTAGATGACGAATTTGTGGAGCTGGGAAGCATAGCTTTTATGGTTCTTCTTCTTCTCGGAAAGTTGGAGAAGAAGAATAGTCTTGATCGCATGGCCTTTTCAAGCGGCAAGTTTCCTCAGCCATATGGCTCTTGGCAGTCCTTAGCCGCATGAACCCTTTCCCTCCTGGCCGCTTGACCCGAGCCGCATAGGCGATCCTGGCCATATGAGTCCTCTGCTTCCTTGCCGCATAGGCCTTGGCTCCCGAACCGCATGGCTTTGTTGGCTCTTGCAGCATAGGCCATGGTTCCGGTGCCCCAGCCGCATAAGACCCCATCCCCGAGCCGTATGAACCTATCTCTCCTTAGCTGCATGGCACTGCTTGACCGAGCCGCATGGCTCTGGTTGGCCCGTGCCGCATAAGCCGAGCCGCATGCCCCTGTCCCCTCCGAACCGTATGAGCCCTGCTTCCTTAGCCGCATGAGCCCCTGTTTCTCTTAGCCACATGAGCACCTTTCACCCTGGCCGCTTGAACTTGATTCCCCTTAGCCGCATAGCTACCTCTTGGCAGCTAGCCGCGTGGCTGGGTTGATCCCGAGCCGTATGAGCCTGAGCCGCATGGTCCTGCACCCCTCAGTCGCATGACTCCTCCCACAGCCCTTGTACCCCTTTTTCTATTTTAGTTGTTACATTTATGCTTATACCATGTTAATTCTGATTAAGTAACATGACATGTTAGTGGCCCGTCGTGGCACACTCTTGATAAGTAAACCTAACATGATATACCTCGATATGCTGTTGCGACGGCTAGCATGACATGATAAGAATGAATGGTCTGGACATCGGAGGCGATTGTGTTTGAACAGATGAACCAGTATTGTCTTGCATCATGTCTAGGACAGGGATCCCTGAGTACCACGGTCAGGGGTACCTACTAAAACTGGCTAAGACTAATAACTAGAATAATCCAGTAGTCATGAGAGATTTTCCCAGTTACCAGCAATCCCGTTATCTCGGCCACCATTGTTGGAGCTGTAGCCTGTCGACGAGTTGGACACATGTCTAGATTCACTGATACATGGAAAAGAATGAGGCATTGCTTAATAAATCCAAGTCGCCCGGATAACCTGGATTAGCTGCAGGGCTGGTGGTTAGAGGAAAATCTCACTGCATATTGCTAGTAACTAGGCTTGTGATAATCCTAGTTAGTTAATGTAGAAAGCCGTAGTCATTGGTTGGCCGTGAATATTTGGATGGAGTCTGATTCAGTCGTGTATGGTGCAGATTCAGTGCACGAACGATTCAAGTGTGATCGCATGATTGTCACCTCCAACAATAATGATCAGGGGCCAAGTTCTGTTCAGGCGAAGGGTTACAACCCTGGTCCTTGTTTGGTTTAAGGGTTGTAACCTGGCTCCCGGAGCAGTTCTGTGTCCTCTCTTCATTTATTGTCTTATTGTACCCTACGTCATGCTCGTCATGTTTTACTTTACCAACAAGAATTTGAGACGGGATTCTGTTCAGGTGAAGGGTTACAACTCCGGTCCTTGTTTGGTTTAAGGGTTGCGACCTGGCTACTTGAATGGTTTTTTCTTACTCAATTCACTGTTGTTGTCTCTGTTATTATCAGGTCCTTTTATAATTATCTTTAATATTCATTTATGACATGCTGGTTTTAGTTCTTAAGTGAAGCCTCCTTTGTGGTACTTGCTCTTTCTGGGATCTGACCCAGCTGGTTTTGTATGGCCAGATACCGGAGCAGCTCCAGAGGATCTCCATTTCTTCCAGCCAGATGGTGACCACCAGGCGTAACCCTGGCAACAAGTAGGTTTTATTTTTGGCTCTTCCACTCTATTGTAAAAATATTTTTTTGAGGCGTTTAGCCGACGAGCACGTGTTAGCTCGGTTGCACTTACTATCTGCCTACGGGCTGTAGCATGATTAACAATCCTAGGGTTGATCATGTATGACTGAAACTCTTGACTTCACATTTTGTATGACTAGTTTCATGATCATCCAAATATGTAATGTATGGGATGCTTTACTATTGTATATTTGGTGCTCTGATATCTTGTAACTGTTATTACTTGCTTGAGATTGAGACAATAGGTTTGTCCGCCCCCGCTCTCCAGTATTCTGGTTCTGGGGTGTTACAGAGGCCAATCTGGTGCAGACGAGAGACTCCAAGGGAAAGCAGGCGGCTTCTCACCAAAAGAAAGACTTCACTAATCTGAAAGTGAAGGGACCGTCTTTCAAACAGAAGAAGCCCAAGTCCAATGTGACTTGTTTTAACTGTGGCAAGAAGGGCCACTACAAGAGTGAATGCAGATACAAGTCCAAACAATCAGAGAAAGGTGAGCCTAGTAAGGTTTATTTGGTTTCTAACCTCGTTGCTATGATCGCTCAGGTCACAACTGAGGGGGCTGACTCTGACTGGTGTATAGACACCGGTGCGACATGCCACGTCTGCTCTGGGAAGGAATGGGTCGTCACGTACCGGCCAACTTCCAAGAAGGTTGTCATGGCAAACTAGGCCCAAACTGAAGTTCTGGGGATCGGGACTGTGGAGCTGAAAGTCACTTTCGGGAACACTCTGACGCTCCAAGGAGTAAAGCATGTTCCAGTGATTGCCAAGAACCTGATCTCTGGGAGCCGGCTTCGTAACGCAGGTTTGAGGATGGACATTAATGATGGTCAAATGGTGATGTCCAAGAATGAAACATACTTCGGAAAAGCTTTTCAAACCGAAGGGATGTTTAAAATTCAGCTTGCAAACCAGTCTAATGAAATAAATGCAATCGCTCTTTCTGACTATTCTCTTGAGTTGTGGCATAGTAGGCTAGGACATGTTCATTGTAAAAGAATAAACAAAATGTGTAGTCTAGGACTTATCTCCAAATGTGGGGGTAAGGTAGAGAAGTGTGAAGTATGTGCTCAGACTAAGATCACTAGAAAACCCTTTCATCGGGTCAATAGAAGCACAAATATTCTGGAGTTGGTACACTCCGTTATCTGTGACTTCAAACAATTCTCTACAAAAGTCGGGATAAAGTATTTCATAATCTTCATCGATGACTTCTCTAAGTACGCATTCGTCTACTTGCTCAAATATAAAGACGAACCGTTCGAGAAGTTCAAGGAGTTCAGGGCTGAAGCTGAACGGCAAACTGGACAACAACTCAAGAGGTTGAGAAGTGATCGAGGCAGAGAATATCGGTCTCATGAATTCGTATCGTTCTGCAAAGAACATGGAATCATCTGCGAGACTACTGCTCCATATTCTCCTCAATCTAACGGAGTAGCAGAGAGGAAGAACCGAACGTTGACAGAAATGATGAACTCAATGCTGCTAACTGTAGGTCTTCCAAAATATTACTGGGGAGAAGATGCATTAACGGCCACTTTTATTCTGAATAGAGTGCCTTATGCAACTTCTGACATAACTCCTCATGAACTCTGGTTCAAAGTCAGACCTAACTTGAATGTTATTCGGGTGTGGGGGTGTCTGGCTTATGTGAAGCTCCCAGATCTGAAGATTCAGAAGCTGGGGACAAGGAATACGAAGGCGATCTTCTTGGGATATGCCGAAAAGAGTGATGCTCGGAGATTCTTTGACATTGAGTCAAATTATATCATCGAATCTCGCGATGTTGAATACTTTGAAGACAAGTTTGCACGACACAAAAACATTGTTCTCCCAGACATTCCGAGAATGATGTAGGTACAAATGAGACTGAGGTCTCATATGAACCAGTAGTCCAAGATGAAGTTGTTGGTGGAGAAACAACAATTAAACCAGAACTCGCTGAGCCGTCGACGAAGCGAGCAAGCAGGCCGAAGAGCTTTGGAGATGACTTCGTCACCTATCATGTGGAAGCAGATCGGTTTACCTATGATGAGGCGATGAAGACCAGGGATGCTGTCTTCTGGAAGGAGGCAATAGACAATGAAATTGACTCAATTACCTCCAATAACACATGGGTGTTAGTTGATTTACCCGAAGGAGCAAAACCCATCGGATGCAAGTGGATCTTCAAGAAGAAGATGAAAGCTGATGGAACCATTGACAAGTTTAAGGCCAGGCTAGTGGCCAAGGGATTTTCTCAAAAACAGGGGATCGACTACTTTGACACATATGCTCCAGTAGCATGGATGACAACCATCATATTGTTGATTGCCCTTGCAGCAATACACAAATTGGTGATACATTAGATGGATGTGAAAACAGCATTCCTGAATGGTGAGCTGGCCGAGGAGATATATATACAACAGCCATAAAGATTTTTCGTCAGAGGCCTAGAAGACAAAGTCTGCAAGTTGGTAAAATCTCTATACGGCTTAAAGCAAGCTCTCAAAATATGGCATGAGAAGTTTGACAAAGTTATCAGATCAAATGGCTACAGGGTCAGCAAAACAGACAAGTGTGTCTATACTAAATTTGCTGACGGAAGAGGAGTCATCATTTGTCTGTACGTGGACGACATACTAATCCTAGGTACGAATATAATCTGTGTCACTGAGACAAAGAAGTTCCTCTCGACAAAGTTCAGTATGAAGGACTTGGGGGATGCTGATGTTTTCTTGGGACTCAAGATCATCCGGACGGACACTGGATTGGCACTGTCATAATCTTATTACATTGAGAAGATGCTCACTCGATACGGGTATCATGATCTTTCCATAATTGATATGCCGTACCGAAGTGATCAGAAGCTGGAGCCAAACTCGAAGGAAAGCGTCAGGCAATTGGAGTACGCTAGCGTCATCGGAAGTTTGATGTACGCTACTACTACCACTAGGCCTGATATAGCTTTTACTGTAGGAATGTTGAGTCGATTCACAAGCAATCCAGGCGTTCAGCACTGGAAAGCTGTAATGCGTGTTATGAGATATCATAAGAAGACTCAGGCATATGCACTGCACTTCAGCAGAGAGCCGCCGGTAGTAGAAGGCTTCAGTGATGCCAGCTGGTGCTCAAAGTTAGAGAGTGAAAGATCCACTGGTGGATTCATTTTCACAATGGGTGGAGCTGCTATATCGTGGAAGTCGAAGAAGCAGACTATGCTCTCACGGTCTTCTATGGAATCTGAGTTCTTTGCACTTAATACCGCAGCAGATGAAGCAGAATGGCTTCGGAAGCTCATATAAGATCTTCTAGTGGTTGGAGCACAGATACCGGCAATTTTGATATACTGCGACAACCAAGCGACTGCGGCGGTGGCATCAAATGATCTCTTCAATGGAAAGAAGAGAACTATGCGGTTAAAGCACAGGGCAGTGAACGATCTCATCAAGAGAGGTGTCATTGTAATAATCGATGTTCGGAGTCAGGAGAACCTGGCAGATCCATTCACGAAGGGCCTCAAACGTAAGCTGGTTGAAGATACAGCAGGGAAGATAGGCTTGAAGGCATTCTGATAGTATGTTTTTGTAATCCTACCATAAAGTTTTATGTTATAGTTCAAAGAGAAATCTATTAAACATCTAACTTTCGGTTCAAGGGAGGACCACTGACTGAAAAACTATCAGGTAACAGTGGGTACTTGTTCTTGGGAACATGGAAGGGTTACGAACCTATAACCACTGTTGTCTACTATGTATTTTCTGCGAAAAACGGATCATGTGTTGAAGTTGGCTTAAATGCCTCAATAAGTTCTCAGGCAGAGTGAATGCCTGGTGTGCTTTATAGAAAGCACGGTAGCGCAGCACTACAAGGAGTAAAACACCATACTACAGTGGGATGACTCCACCATGAGGTTCCCAGCTAGGGGTAATGCCTCGGCTTTGCAAGCCAAGTCATAGCGGCGTAGCACCGCAAATAGGCAGGTAGCCTAATGCTGTATGATGAAATTAAAGAGTTGTAGACAACACTATAAAGGGGAGGGTGACCTTATGTTACAGTGGCACGACACCACGATGAGGTGCCCAGGTAGGGGTAAAGTCTCGGCCTTGCAAGCAATGTCGTTGCGGCATAATACCGTAAGGAAGCCTTAGGCTTCATGCTGGGTAGAATGGCACTACAAAGAGACTGAGACCTCATGCTGCAGTAGTGTGACACTACGATGAGGTTCCCGGGTAGGGGTAATGCCTCGGCTTTAGGCCATGTCATAGCGACGTAGCACCGCAAGGAAGCTCAAGGCTTTATGCCATGTCTCTTTAATAAAGAACTTACCTATAGTGTATGGAAAGAGATATCAGGCCGTCTCTTGAGGGTAAACTTGTAGACGCCCAAAATTATACACTGAAACCAGGCTGGCACAGGGCCTTTAATGTGCAGCCAGAAGCACATATAACTACACTTTGTGAGTGGGAAGAATTACAATTGTGGTACAGAATTCAAGGCATCGTCCATTCTTGTATCGCATTGTTATTTAACCCATGCGGGAAGATTCAAGTCGTTAGCGACATCTATCCTAATACAAAATGGATAATTACTGTGGGGAACGCTCAACCCTAGACACATATATATATATTGTCACGATCCGCACCCGGATATACGGGTACGAATACGTGGGCCACGCCCAGCCTACGCCGCGGTATCGGCGGTAGAACGCTGTCAAGTATACTATACTAACTACAACTTCTAGGATCCATAACTATGAAATGTACTCATGTCACATCATAAAAACTAAGGAAGATAAGACAAGAAGTAATAACAATATCACTAGAACAACTAAAATCTACAATGATTCTATGAAAGAAAATAAAGAAGGAATAACAAGACTAACTAAGGATAACTATCAGACAACTCACATAGAAGAATAGTGAGATCCACCTCAGCTAGCAACATCATAAAGTCCAAAAACTGAGGGCACAACTACTCCTAAAATTTTGTCAACATATCCAGTCAGGATGGAACGAGCACAAATCTCAAATAACAGTTCTAATCAGACGATATTGAAAATGTAGCAGTAAATAGAGAGAATATACAAAAAATCATGAAATGTACATATGAGTATCATGGCAAGGTAAGCTGTAAATCTAGAGCTAGAACAAGGCAAGTAAAACTGGTCATGTCATGTACAAGAATCAAGAATCATCTATCTAAGTGTGTGAGTACTAGCTATAACATGTGGCCGGCTTGGGTCTGCATAAGGTCATGATCTAGCCAACCATACGTGTGGTGTATGATTGGCATTCACAAGGTTCATAAGATATACAAGGTGGCTATTGACCACACATCTACACTAATACTCTCCGTCCCCGACCAGTATAGTGGATCCAACCATGACACATCATGACACGCGATTCTCTGAGAGGGTAGCTAGGCTTTGCAGGAATCGTGTCTATACAATGCACAAGGAACAAGAAAGACTTGCACAAGATATACCAAGAAGAGCGAGGAATAATATCTCATGACGGGATCCAGGAAAATACCAATCCGTGTGAACAATGTGTCAAGAGAACAAGGGTATCTACACTAAATACAAGAAACATAAACAATATCATAAAACAAAAATATTATCAGAGAATGTACTCGTCTGAGATCTGGTGGAATATGTCAACTGGTCCAAGAACAGTGCCTCGAGGACCTATAGGTGGAATACTGTATCAATATAAGGGTTTGGAAGTAAAATCAAGTCATACTAAGTCAACTAGGTCAATCTAAGTCAAGGGTTGACTTACAGTTGACTTTTGGTCAACTGGTCAACTCTAGGTTAAACTTGACTAACGTTGACTAACAGTTGACTTTGGGTCAACTGGTCAACTTCGGTCAAGTTCTAATTAATTTTAGGTTATGGTTGACTTCCGGTTGACATTGGTCAAAATAGTCAACTGTGGTCAACCAGGGTCAAAACTAGTCTGACCTAGGTCAAATGTTGACTCTACTTCGATGTTCAGTCGAAGTAGTCAACCATGGTCAACTGGGCCAAAGCTAGTCTCTACAAACATCTACAAGGTCAACACATCAATTTCAGTGATTGTGAAATCACCGGAATCGATGGAACTCAAAATACCACAAAGGAGAAAGATTATAATAATAGGGTGAAAACCTACAGATGTTGTCGGATGGTGAAACAACCATTACAACGTGTCCAGAATAGTCAAATCAGCTAGAATAGTCTGTCCAAAAGTCCAATTTGGACACAGGAGAAAAACGGTAATTTCGGGCCAAAATGATGTCCACCGTTGGACACACTTTGCACCAAAAAATGTGTCAAAATAAAGGTGCACAAAACCTAACAAATTATATGTCCACGAATCCAGAATGACGATACGATCCCAACGGTATATCCAGAATTGGATTTCGTTGACCCGATCTCAAATTGGTCCGTTGACCAGGATATTGAGATTCCGATTTACACGAAAAAGCGTGTCGGAGCCAATGTCCACAAAACTCAGCAAATTATATATCAACGAGTCTATAATGACGATACGAACTCAACGGTATATCCGAAATTGGATTCCGATGAGCCGGCGTCAAAAAGTCCCGTTGACCCGGACTGTGGGGCCCACTTTGCACCGAAATGCGTGCCAGGGCCCACGTTCTCCAAATCTAACAAACTTTATATGAAAACATGCCAGAACGATGCCACGAGTCTACTGGAGGTGTCAGAAATTGAATCCGGAGTCCCGGGTTCAAAAATGGAATTTAACAAGTGCAACACTAAGAATTCGAACGGCCAACTTTGGCGTCGAATTCGACCGACCTAACAAGCTCAAACTGAAATAAAATCTAAAGGGGGCAGGAAGAGGGTTATACCAGCTGTGCACCGAAATTGGGGGCACGCAAAACGGAGCTGCGACGATGAAGATACGAACCCGCAAAGTTGGCGTCGCAAAACTGTCCAAAAATAGTACAAATTAAAACGTCAACTTGGTGGCCGGTTTTGATGTATCAAACGACGAAATTAACGCATAAAATTTGAGAGGGATGAAGGGGTATATACCGAGATTGAGACGGAGCGAAGAAATCCCCGATCCAACGGTCGAATTGTCCAGAAAAGCGGCACGAAGTTGCTATCCCGAGATGCGAATTCTGACTTCGTTCCGAGCGCGCGCCGACGGGAACCCGTGCCAAACACACGAATCGTGTGTTTCACACGTCGGGGAGGCCGGAGACTCTCCCAGGGTGGTCGCTCGGGTTCGCCGGAGGCATGGGGAGCTTGCGGGGGCGGACCGGCCACGGGTGGCGCACGGCCATCGCCGCATCCGCGCGCGCGGGTGGCGCGGCAGCCACTGCTGCATGCTGCTGCTGTTTGCAGCTGCTGCGGCTGCGCATGCTGTTCCGGCCAAGGCGGCGGCGGCGCAGCACCGGGGGCCAGGCAGCGCACGACGGTAGGGCTGTGCGGGCGGAGGTGGAAGTGGTGGAAGTGTTGGTGATGAAGGTGGTGGGGATGATGATGATAATGGTGATGAAGGAGTGGTGAAGATGAAGAATGGTGGTGGTTTATGAGAGATGAAGAAGAAGAAGTGAAGAAGAAGAATGGGGGGAGCTGTCGGCCTGGTGGAGATGGTGTTGATGATAAGAGTGAGGGTGATGGTTTTTGAAGAAGAAGAAGAAGAAGAAAATGAAGAAGGAGAAGGAAAGAAAAATAAGAAGATTGATGGTGATGGTGAGAATTAATGATGATGGAGAGAAAAAAAATATAAGGGAGGGGGGTGCTGCTCGTACGTGCACATGAGGGGGGTGGGTTTTGTGTGTAGGTATAAAGTGAGAGAGAGAGAGATGTTTATATATATAATATATATATATGGGTATATATTATATAAAGAGAGAGGTATATTTAGAGAGAGAGAGAGAGAACATAGAGAGAGGGGTAAAGTGTGAAGTCGGCCACACATGGGGGAGGGGGGGTTAGCTGGTAGGTGTGGGGAGAGTATGAGAGAGAGAAAGATATTAAATAAGAGAGGAAGATATTTGTGTATATATATATATATATATATATATATATATATATATATATATATATATATACAAGAGAGGGAAAAAAAATATATACAAGAGAGGGAAATAGATATTTTGAGTAGGGAAAAGGACAAAGTCAATAGCGGTGTGTATGGGCAGTCATGATAGGGTCCATGCCAAACTGGGTCGGACATTGGGCCAAGTTTGGACAAAGTCGATGCCAAGATTTAATTAATTTATAATTTAAGCAAATTAAATCATGGATGAAATAGGAGCACAAGGGAACAAGTTTGAGTGGGACACCATATATCAACATGAAGGTAATCTCGTCTACTACAAACGTCAAGAAGGAAGTTTCCAGAGATTAGCATCCCTGATGCTCTAGAATTCCAAGTCACGGTAAAGAGCATTAATGACCAAAAATTAATTATATAGAAATTAATTATTGAAAATAATTCATTAGAAAACTCAAAAAAATAATTCGGGAAATTCAGGGGGCTTACATCCTACCCACCTTATAGAAATTTTGTTCTCGAAATTAAGGTTGTAGTAGGGGTAAAACAAGATAGAAAGTTTTAGGCAAAAACTTAGGCACGATCATAGAATGACAAGTTTGCACGATTAAGAAATTCAATTCACAATTATTCAGGCATGATGAAAAAAATTTCGCACGATAGAATCAAAATATGAACAGAATCATATATGCACGATTATAGATAAGTTAAGTCATTGGGACACGATTCAGAAAATGAGACTCCGGCATAATCAAGGATAGTATGAAGCCTAATCGAGATTGGAATAGAATTTAGTCATTTGCCAGAATTGAATCGAAAGTTTAAAGCACGAGTGATGATAGCATTGTCCAATCACGATGAAAATAAATAATTTAGTCTCAGCACGATTTAAATTGTTCAAGTTTTGAGTAAATCAGAATTTGGGCAAGATGAAGAACAAAATCAACGAAGTCTGGACACAAGCATCTAAGAAGGAAATCATATCACAATGGAATTCAAAACCATTTAAGTTTAATCAACAATCAAGACTCTTTGGCACGATAAACTAGACAACCAGAATCGATTGGTCAATCAGAGAGGATCAATCTCACGGTATCAAAATATAATAAACAAATCAATGATGTAGAATTGAATTGCTTATGTTATCATAGAAACCAGAATATGGGATCGTAGGAGGAAGACGGGGTAATCATCTCGCTCTGCTTCGACTACTACCAATAATGTCTACTCCGAGACGGATGATTACGATACTTCCTCGATCTCTCCCAAGATAAAAGATGCGAAAATTCTAAAAATTTTAAGGTTTTCAAAGTATGGCTGACAGAAGTAGATACGAGATAGGTAATTGGTGGAATCAAGACATAATTAATCAAGACGGAGGAAGTAAGGGTAAGATGAGGAAATCATCATGCGATGAGGAAGAAAAGAATGGGAAAACAGAAGTAATAGTAGGAGCTGCTCTAGCCCAATAGGTTAAAACAGGTGAATCAATTTAAGATACGATCTGATAACCATACACGTCTATCCCAAATCATGTTGCCAGAATTCTTGCCACGCCAGTAAGCATAGCGGTAATAAACAATAAAGTCCATAACTATGGTATACACCCTATAATCATATCATCTAGATTCCTTACCACGCCAACCGGTATGGCTGCAAGAGAATCTAAATGACATAACTAGGATAGTATATCCAAATCAGGCTCCATGTCCTTGTCTCGCTAGCTAATATGACTGCGATGAATTCTAAACTCCATAAATAAAGTAGACACTTACCATTCTCATCGTCCTTATCCAAAATATGTTTATCAGGATATCTTAACTCAATTCTTAAAAGAATTATCCAAAACAAAATCAAAGGTCAACAACGAATATTAAGATTAAAAATTCAACAACAAGTCAAGGGTACGTTAATAGAAACAACGGAAACAACTTCTGAGATAGGGTTTAGAGGAAAATCTCAGGGAAAGTCCCGAGGGTACTACCTAGGTCAAGATAGAAAATGGTAGAATATAATCTAAAACAAACCTCGACCATGATGCGAGGTTGGTAAATCATATTCTCTCCCCAACCTAGATGATATACAAGTCCAACTTATACCTTCCCTCTGGGATCCACGACTCATCCCAAGAAAGAATAAAGTTTGATACGGACAATATTTCAAAAATCAGGACGGACAGGAACAAATGGGAAAACTTTCGAAAGTTCGAAATAAGATTCCCAGGGGTCATCCCTGGAATCTACCAAGAGTTCCTAACATGTGACTGAGTACCAAATCCTAAAATATTTCATTACTCAACCTTAATCCTAGGGCAGGCTCGCAGTAGTACAGATAAACTCAAGTACTACCACGACTTCGCATTAATTGCAAAGACTGACCTGCATGGGCCACCACTAAAAATGTGTCACGACCTGCACCCGGATATACGGATACGAATACGTGGGCCACGCCCAGCCTACGCCGCGGTATCGGCGGTAGAACGCTGTCAAGTATACTATACTAACTACAACTTCTAAGATCCATAACTATGAAATGTACTTATGTCACATCACGAAAACTAAGGAAGATAAGACAAGAAATAATAACAATATCACTAGAACAACTAAAATCTATAATGATTCTATGACAGGAAATAAAGAAGGAATAACAAGACTAACTAAGGATAACTATCAGGCAACTCACATAGAAGAATAGTGAGATCCACCTCAGCTAGCAACATCATGAAGTCCAAATACTGAGGGCACAACTACTCCTAAAATTTTGTCAACATATCCAGTCAGGATGGAACGATCACAAATCTCAAATAACAGTTCTAATCAGACGATATTGAAAATGTAGCAGTAAATAGAGAGAATATACAAAAAATCATGAAATGTACATGTGTGTATCATGGCAAGGTAAGCTGTAAATCTAGAGCTAGAATAAGGCAAGTAAAACTGATCATGTCATGTACAAGAATCAAGAATCATCTATCTAAGTGTGTGAGTACTAGCTACAATATGTTGCCGGCTTGGGTCTGCACAAGGTCATGATCTAGCCAACCATACGTGTGGTGTATGATTGGCATTCACAAGGTTCACAAGATATACAAGGTGGGTATTGACCACACATCTACACTAATACTTCCCGTCCCCGACCAGTATAGTGGATCCAACCATGACACATCATGACACGCGATTCTCCGAGAGGGTAGCTAGCCTTCGCAGGAATCGTGTCTATACAATGCACAAGGAACAAGAAAGACTTGCACAAGATATACCAAGGAGAGCGAGGAATAATATCTCATGACGGGATCCAGGGAAATACCAATCCGTGTGAACAATGTGTCAAGAGAACAAGGGTATCTACACTAAATACAAAAAACATAAACAATATCATAAAACAGAAATATTATCAGAGAATGTACTCGCCTGAGATCTGGTGGAATATGTCAACTGGTCCAAGAACAGTGCCTCGAGGACCTATAGGTGGAATACTGTATCAATATAAGGATTTGGAAGTAAAATCAAGTCATACTAAGTCAACTAGGTCAATCTAAGTCAAGGGTTGACTTTTGGTCAACTGGTTAACTCTAGGTCAAACTTGACTAACGTTGACTAACATTTGACTTTGGGTCAACTGGTCAACTTTTAATTAATTTTAGGCTACGGTTGACTTCCGGTTGACTTTGGTCAAAATAGTCAACTGTGGTCAACCAGGGTCAAAACTAGTCTAACCTAGGTCAAATGTTGACTCTACTTCGATGTTCAGTCAAAGTAGTCAACCATGGTCAACTGGGTCAAAGCTAGTCTCTACAAACATCTACAGGGTCAACACATCAATTTCAATGATTGTGAAATCACCGGAATCGATGGAACTCAAAATACCACAAAGGAGAAAGATTATAATAATAGGGTAAAAACCTACAGATGTTGTCGGATGGTGAAACAACCATTACCAACGTGTCCAGAATGGTCAAATCAGCTAGAATAGCCTGTCCAAAAGTCCAATTTGGACACACGGGCAAAATGGTAATTTCGGGCCAAAATAATGTCCGCCGTTGGACACACTTTGCACCGAAAAATGTGTCAAAATAAAGGTGCACAAATCTAACAAATTATATGTCCACGAATCCAGAATGACGATACGATCCCAACGGTATATCCAGAATTGGATTCCGTTGACCCGATCTCAAATTGGTCCGTTGACCAGGACATTGAGATTCCGATTTACACGGAAAAGCGTATCGAAGCCAATGTCCTCAAAACTCAGCAAATTATATATCAACGAGTCCAGAATGACGATACGAAGTCAACGGTATATCCGAAATTGGATTCCGATGAGCCGGCATCAAAAAGTTCCGTTGACCCGGACTGTGGGGCCCACTTTGTACCGAAATACGTGCCAGGGCCCACGTCCTCCAAATCTAACAAACTTTATATGAAAATATGCCAGAACGACTCCATGAGTCTACTGGCGGTGTCAGAAATTGAATCCGGAGTCCCGGGTTCAAAAATGGAATTTTACAAGTGCAACACTAAGTAGGGGTGAGCATCGGTTCGGTTCGGTTCAAACCGAACCGAATATGTGAAAACCGAAATAACCGTAAACCGTATTCTCAAAACCGAAAACCGAACCATTTTTATAAAAACCGAACAAAACCGAACCGAATTAATTCGGTTCGGTTTTTGGTCGGTTCGGTTTCATGGGCCAATGTGCATGGCCTTCAAGTTTTTAGCAAAATGAGCCTATTTAAATAACAAATTTTTAAAAAATATATGACATTATTGTATTTATGAATTGTTATATTACATAGAGTGAAAGATATTAGTATATATGGATTGATGGTAGATAGAGAGAGGGCTCAAAGAAGCACCGACATAGAATAGGAGAAGAGAGTGCGCTCAGTTAGGGGTTAATAAACATTAGTATATGTATATTGTGGATAGTTTGATAAATTACTAAATCTAAATCGGTTTTCGGTTCGGTTCGGTTTTTTCGGATGAGGACCCGAAAATCGAACCGTTATTTCAAATTTTTAAAATTTTAAACCGTAAACCGAACCGATAACCGAAAAACCGAACCGTTTGTCATATTTCGGTTTGGTTCGGTTCGGTTTTTGGTTTTCAACCGTTATATGCTCACCCCTAACACTAAGAATTCGAACGGCCAACTTTGGCGTCAAATTCGTCCGACCTAACAAGCTCAAACTGAAATGAAATATAAAGGGGGCAGGAAGAGGGTTATACCAGATGTGCACCGGAACTGGTGGCGCACAAAACGGAGCTGCGACGACGAAGATACGAACCCGCGAAGTTGGCATCGCAAAACTGTCCAAAAATAATACAAATTAAAACGTCAACTTGGTGGCCGGTTTTGATGTATCAAACGACGAAATTAACGGATGAAATTTGAGAGGGATGAAGGGGTATATACCGAGATTGAGACGGAGCAAAAAAATTGCCGATCCAACGGTCGGATTGTCCAAAAAATCGGTACGAAGTTGCTGCCCTGAGACGCGAATTCTGACTTCGTTCCGAGCGCGCGCCGATGGGAACCCATGCCTAACGCACGAATCGTGTGTTTCACACGTCGGGGAGGCCGAAGACTCTCCCAGGGTGGTCGCCCGGGTTCGCCGAAGACGTGGAGAGCTTGCGGGGGCGGGCCGGCCACGGGTGGCGCGCGGCCATCGTCGCATCCGCGCGCACGGGTGGCGCGACAGCCACTGCTGCACGCTGCTGCTGTTTACAGCTGCTGCGGCTGCGCGTGCTGTTCCGGCCAAGGCGGCGGTGGCACAGCGCCGGGGGCCAGGCAGCGCACGGCGGTGGGGCTGTGTGGGCGGAGGTGGAAGTGGTGGGAGTGTTGGTGATGAAGGTGGTGGGGATGATGATGATAATGGTGATGAAGGAGTAGTGAAGATGAAGAATGGTGGTGGTTTATGAGAAATGAAGAAGAAGAATGGGGGAGGGGAGCTGTCGGCCTGGTGGAGATGGTGTTGATGATAAGAGTGAGGGTGATGGTTTTTGAAGAAGAAAAAGAAGAAGAAGAAGAAAATGAAGAAGGAGAAGGAAAGAAAAATAAGAAGATTGATGGTGATGGTGAGAATTAATGATGATGGAGAGAAAAAAAATATAAGGGAGGGGGTGCTGCTCGTACGTGCACAGGAGGGGGGGGTGGGTTTTGTGTGTAGGTATAAAGTGAGAGAGAGAGAGAGAGATGTTTATATATATAATATATATATATGGGTATATATTATATAAAGAGAGAGGTATATTTAGAGAGAGAGAGAACATAGAGAGAGGGGGAAAGTGTGAAGTCGGCCACACATGGGGGGGTGGGTTTAGCTGGTAGGTGTGGGGAGAGTGTGAGAGAGAGATATTAAATGAGAGAGGGAGATATTTGTGTATATAATATATATATATATATATATATATATATATATATATATATATATATATATATATATATATATATACAAGAGAGGGAAATAGATATTTTGAGTAGGGAAAAGGACAAAGTCAATAGCGGTGTGTATGGGCAGTCATGATAGGGTCCATGCCAAACTGGGTCGGACATTGGGCCAAGTTTGGACAAAGTCGAAGCCAAAATTTAATTAATTTATAATTTAAGCAAATTAAATCATGGATGAATTAGGAGCACAAGGGAACAAGTTTGAGTGGGACACCATATATCAACATGAAGGTAATCTCGTCTACTACAAACTTCAAGAAGAAAGTTTCCAGAGACTTGCATCCCTGATGCTCTAGAATTCCAAGTCACGGTAAAGAGCATTAATGACCAAAAATTAATTATATAGAAATGAATTATTGAAAATAATTTATTAGAAAATTCAAAAAAATAATTCGGAAAATTCAGGGGGCTTACATATATAATGAGTTATGTGGAGGACTGTTGGTGCTCTTGCTCCTTAACATGAAAAGTGCTTGCTCTCAACATGCTTTGTAAAGTTTAGTCTCACATTGGAAAAGCACCATGAGTTATCTCAACATATATATATGAGTATGTGTTGTTGGGATATGCACATGGGGTGGTGACCCTAAGGAGGGAACACTACAACAAATAGGGCCTATAATAGCAGTTTTTCTATAGCGTTCAAGTGTCCCCGCTATAGAATGTTATCAACAATAGCGTTCTTTCTGCAGTACTATAAAAATATCTATCTATAGCGTTTCTTGAATGCTGTAGAATCTATAACATTCATATGTTTGTATGTCAAAGCAGATCATGTTCGAATCCTAGGATAACCAGCATAGGTTTTTATTTTACATGATAAAAGAACAGACTAGCATATTTGGCGTGAAAGTATATAATTTTACAAAATTCGTGCCCAACATTTACAAAACTCATAGCCTAAACCCCCTAATATTCATTCTTCCGCGCATAACTATTGCCCCTAAATTTTTTCTTATAACACTACAAGAATATACACTACAAAAAAAAAATCATTTTAGAACGTTTGAAAATTAATTTTTATAACTTTTTAAAAAATGTTACAAAAATTCTATAATGCCTCTTAATATAACGGTTTAGAGGAGTATCTGACTTATTATAACATATTTTATATATAAACGTTACATATAATTTGTACTTTTGTAACAGTTCTATATTCATGAAAGGTAGGGGTGAGCAACGGTTCGGTTCGGTTCAAACCGAACCGAATATATGAAAATCAAAATAACCGTAAACTGTATTTCTCAAAACTAAAAACCGAACCATTTTTATAGAAACCGAAAAAAATTGAACTGAATTAATTCGGTTCGATTTTCGGCTGGTTTGATTTCATGAGCCAATGTATCGGATCTTCAAATTTTTAGCAAAATAAGCCTATTTAAATAACAATTTATTTTAAAAACCTAAAAAAATTTCGTTCCCCGCCTGAGCCCGCCCCCTTTTTTTGTTCCGCTCAAAAAATTTCATCCAACACAACCAAGCACATAAAACCCTCCCCCCTCTCTCTCTTCTCATCCTAATCTCCCACGCGAGAAACCCCAAAATTTTCTAATGCTCAGCCTCCTTCTTCCATATTCCAAACCCTAACCCATCATCTTCATTCTTCCCTCCGAATAGTTGTGAAGAATTTTTCTAGGGTTAAGCTTAGCGTTTAGGACGGGTTAGGGTTTGGGATTTGGAGAGGGGATTCGGAGGGATTTGGAAGGTGGAGGGGGTCGCTGGGAGCAATCACCCACCTCCCCATTTAAAACCCACGCATCCACCACCATGTCAGAATTAGGGTTAGGGTTAGGGTTTCGGAGAGGAGCGAGATGTGGAACTCATCGGAGTCGGCGTTCTCGAGGTCGAGCTCCTTCAGGGAGTACGAGGAGGAGGAGGAGCTGCGCTGGGCCGCGCTCGAGCGCCTCCCCACGGCAGCCCGCGTCCGCCGCGGCTTCCTCCGGGACAGCGCCGGGGGGTTCTCCGAGGTCGACGTGTCGAGGATGGGGTCCGGGGAGTGGGCGCCGGTCATCGACCGCCTCCTCGGCGACTCCGCCGACACCGAGGAGTTCTTCCGACGGGTCCGCCGCAGATTCGACGCGTAAGCTTCGATCCCTTATTTATAGACCTTAATCTTCCAGAAGGAGCATCCCGATATTATTGCCATCACCTTCACCACCAACAAGAAGGAGCATCCCATCGACGTCGGATGACTTTACTAGATTTCTAGTTCATGATTTTTGATATGATGATGAGCAAGGAGGAGCGGCCAACCGACGTCACTTTCTCCCTCGACGACGACACCGACCGAATCGAGATAAATCGGTGGTGAGTTTTTGCTTGTGGTGGTGACGCCCAGTTGGTCAATATCGATTGATTCTCTCTCTTTTGTGTTTCTTTTTTAAGGATAAGCATGGCTTCGGATGCGACAGAGGTAGCAGTTGTTCAGTAGGTATTATTTTTTTCCTAGAGCTACTTAGTTTTGTTCAGTTTTCCCCCTAATTTTGAGTTTTTCTCTCATTTACATTTAGCGGGTGTAATTATAGAAGAAAAGAACATGCCTATGTTTCATTCTATTATTGATCATGATATAGCTAAAGAAATCCCAACCTGTGCCCAAAACGTATTTGGCATAACTGGCTAGGTATTATTTGCATTCAACTTGATCTGTTTTTCTTTGAAGAGGTATTTGCTTATTTTTATATTAGAGAATAGATTCGTTATATTTGTTTATGAAGCTATGTAACAGTAGTTGGAACATTGATGAACTTAAATATTTATCCAAATCCTTGAAATATAAATTACTACCAAGTCACTTGGTTGTACGTTAATGTACATTAGAATTCACAGGAACTCTGTTATACCTAAAAAGGTTCCTCCGGTTCCTTTCCTTCTCCCAACATGCACGAATTTTATTTGATTTTAAATACACTAGTTCTTTGCTTTGTCTGTTTACTCTTAACTATCTCAACTATATGGCTAAGTTCAATTATTGTCACTTGTGTTTCACAAATTTTCTTTTCTCTCCTTCATAATTATATATTTTTGTTTATTATCTAGATAGAGCCAAAAGGCCCAATGCTACCAAAATCGGAGGTCCTAAAAAGGCCTTGCCTATTGAAGTACCAGCCATTCTACTGGTCGAGATGAACAAATTGACCTATAATTTTGTCTAGAAGTCTTTCGTTGGAGAAGGTTCATATGATTTAGTGTGCAACTTTGAGTTCAGGAGAGTCTGCTGCAATCAAGAAGCTCGACCCATGTGTCTTGCAAGATTCAGATCCTTTGAAGTTCAGGTGACATTATATACATAGTAAGAATACTTTTTCCCTGTTTCTAAATTGTTAAACTGAACTCAGAGTGAGATACTTGTTCTCCTTAGTAAATGTGCTCATTATGAAGTCTAGTACTAAGAAAGGAAGTTGATTTTCTTATAGTAGAAAAATGGGTTAACACACAGATGGTAAGAATGTTAAGTCCCAATGACTGATCAATGTGATCTTTAGTATTCTAGTTGATTTGTATTCCTTCACTACACATTAACAATAGCTAGGTTCATTTGCACTGTCGAAATCCTGCCATATGTTTATAACTTTATATGAGTTTCTCAGTTTGTACTATAATATGTTTTCATGACCAATGTAAACTTTCAGTAAATGATATCCATTTATTTCCATGTTCTACATCAGGAGCAAGCCTTTTATCTTAACAAAGAATATAATAAGAGCATGCCTTTTATTGTAGGATTTGAATCTTAAAAGTGAACCTAAATCCTTAATCTGCAAGGTTTGGATATGACCTCATCCGAATCTGAAACCCAATAAGTAACATGAAACCAACTTACAATAGTAAATATCAAGTTTGTGACTCATCTTATATTAAAGTTTGAATGCTATGTCAAATTTAGATAAAAAAGAGTTGGTGATAAGGGAGAATTCATAAGCTTATGAGGAGGAACTGAAATTGATGTGATGGAAAGGATTTAAGAGACTCAATATCTCACACAATTACTTCCTAATGACCAAAAAAACATGACACCCTTTTATAAATGTACATAATGATTACCGGATTGTCATGTCTACCGTGTGAATTTTGGATGTTACTTCTACTGTGATCCTGATGGCTATTCAAGTGTTTAACTTTCTTTAATCTTTTCTGTTTGAGATTTTGGACATACTTCTAAACGTTGCTTTTACTAGATATCAATTATCAAGTATTGTTGGATACTAGGATTTTCATTGTCTGGCTAACAGAGTATGAATTGTCAACTATTAGGTTTTGTTTCATGGATCATCCCTCACCAAAGCAGTCACCTGACAAATCATGTGAAGCCATCATTCCATAAACCTTCACAAGATGCAGCTAATAGGAAATATTGCCTTCATACCCCCATTGTTGGATCAGACTCATCTGCATCAGAAGGTTTGTTTTGTATATTATGATTTCTTTCTCCTTTAATTTACTGTTAAGTAACAGATGACTGCAGTTTCCCTGCTTTAGAAACGGGTTAATGTGCACTATTCTAAAATTTATATGCATGTACCTTGATATTGATGTCAAATGAGATGAAGGTGTTTGTTGTGCTAGTTGCTTTTAGCACTTTGGCCATATATATGCCAATATATCGTGAAATTTATCTGCATATTCAAGATTTTAACCGTATGAGTTGTTATTCTCTTAAAAGTTTTTTCTTATATCATGTTCATGAACATACTGCATATTTTAATATATGACGAGTTTCAGCAACCATATTTTAATATATGTCCTCTGAATATTTGGGTCTTTAAATTACAGCCGGTTCAAGTGATTGTCAATGTAGTTTTGTTCACTTTCTTTCAAGTATTTAACATTGTTTGAATGGTATGATGTGATTGCAATGACAACTAAGTTGTTTGATCTCAAACTGAACCCAAATGTAAGAGATTGCCTTGTTGATTGTTGTGCTTTGGTGCATTAGGGATATTATTGTGCTGCTTTAACAGATTAAAAATATCCACAAGTGTGTGTGTGTGTGTGTGAATCTTCTTTCCATTCAGCTCTGTTACGAGGCCATGTCTTATAATAACCACATGAAATGATTTTTTTTGCATCATATACTTGAAGACACCATCTCCAAATTCCTATGATACACTCATATGATGAATCATATGCATTGAAAATTGAAATGTATAGTTGACTTGATCACATGATGAATCACATTAGGCTGCCACCATACAGGTAGCAAGAATTGTTTTGCTTCTCATGAAATGCACTATGTTGCTAAGATGGACATGATTTTCTCTTAGTTTGGTAATGTGAATATTTTAGTTAGTTTCAGCTTTCAAATTAAATAGCTTTTCTACTTGTATGTTTTGAAATTGCTGGGTCCATGTATGTTCAAAACTTGAGGTATACATGTGGCAATGAGGTATACATGTGTCCAACTTGAGAGAGAAATTTCTGTCCAGTAAAACCTTCTTGCACTTTACTTCATGTATTACACTGCTTTACATAACACTACTGTCCGGCAACTTCACATTTAACACACTGCATGCCTCCTTAGCCACTGAACATATTGTATTCGCTATTACATAACACTACTTGAGTATCAAAAATATTTCTATCTTATTTTTTATATCATAATGTGTTTTCTTCTCAATTTTGTGTAGGTTGGCGTATATGTTTTTGATGGTTGTGGATAGCTGCTAGAAGGAAAGAGGCGAGCTGTTTTTTGGCCTACAAATATTTGTAAATGGAATGGTTTATTTTGGACTACAGATACTTTGTAAATGGAATGATTTATTTTGGCGTAAAACTACTTTTTCTACATCTTGAATGTTTTAATGACTACTACTTTTTGTACATCTTGAATGTTCTAATGAAATATATCATATTTTGGCAAATCTTTACTATATCTTGATTGATCGAAATGCAAGTTGCGATTGAAATTGTCTGCGATTATTGTTATTTACATGTGATACAAAACATGTTATGAAATATAAAATTCTGTAGCTTCATAATATGAAATTCTGTAGCAGGTTTATAGCACTCAAAACGTCTAAATTGCTGCTACTACGATAGCATATGATGTCTAAATTGTTGCTACTATGATAGCATATGACGAACGCTATAATAAATCAAATCATTCATCAAACGCTATAAATCATCCACAGCATTCACAAATGCTATAAATAATCCACAGCATTCATAAACGCTATAAGTAATCCACAGCACTCATGAACGCTATAAACTATCTACAGCGTTCTAGAATGCTATAAAGTATTTACAGCATTCATAAACGCTATAAACCATCAACAGCATACACGAACGCTATAAACCTTCTACAGCATTCATGAACGCTATAATGTTATAGCGTTCACATGTCTGGACATACTATAGCATGGGCGATCATAGCAGACAGAATCTGCTATAGAAGGCTTTCTATAGCATTATGCGCATGCTATTGTAGGCCATATTTGTTGTAGTGGAACCATGTGGATGATTTTACTAAGAGAAAAATGATTAATTCCAACAAGGACGTAAGTTAATTTTTGTTGTGCGGGCTCGGACTCGACACGTACTCCAGATTGTCTCGTGCATGCACGGGAGTGTTCGGAGGGAAGGCGTGGGCTAGCACTCGACTATGTTGATTGTGGGATGATATAAAACATCAAACTCTGTTTTAGAGTATTGGTGTTTTAGTCCCACATCGGATATGAGAGATGGTGAGGGCTCACTCCACTCTATAAATAGAGCCCCCTTGCCTCATTTTCAAGATGCACCAAAGAAGAGAGTTAAGAGAGTCCGTAAAGTTCAGGAAGCCCGTCCAAGTCACAAATATTGACTAACGAGCGTTCCAGAAGTTCACTTAAACTTGCTGGTTCCTGAAAGCGGATCGTATAGAGGCAAATCTTGCTTTGAGCAACGGTGTTTTTACACCTCCAGCAGATTTAATCCTCCTTTTTACACCCCAGCAGATTTAATCCTCCTCCTCTTCTTCTTCTTCTTCTATTTCTCTGTAACTCGTTCTTCAGGTTTTAAGGCACCTACTGAGTAGGAAGGACTAACTTTGTTCTTGAGGTCTATCTCATTTGTGGCACCTACTGTGTAGGCTTACTAAACTCCTCATTTGTGGCACTTACTATGTAGGCTTGTTAAACTCCTCATTTGTGGCACCTACTGTGTAGGCTTGCTAAACTCCTTATTTGTGGCACCTACTGTGTAGCCTTGCTAAACTCCTCATTTGTGACACCTACAGTGTAGGCTTGCTGAACTCCTATTTTTCATCTATATCCACGCCTCGGGACTAACATACTCCAATCTGGTTGTCCTCATGTAGGTTAGGTAATTTGCATCATGGTAGGCTAAATATTTTTCTGTTTATGCCTAAAAGTTTACCGGGTATGTTGGACATGGTTCTACATTAGTCAGACATGATACGGTATGAACACGATGAAATATGAACATGACGATACTAACACAACATTCATTTTAAAAAAGATATTAAAACATTTTAAGTTGAATTCAAGGTAAACTAAAATTCTGGCGCCGTCTTGCTTGTACTTGTACATGGTAACATGACGAGCTAGAAATTTTGGTCGGCAGGGCACAAAAAACTTTTGGCCAACAAAGGAGCAACTTTATTGCAATCAAAGTATTCTAACTATTACTTGGTAGTTTAAAGACGAGTTAATTTTTGTAGGAATGACAAAATTTTAACAGTTATTCTCGGAACTTTTTGGATTATGTTCAAAATTTTATTAATAAAATTCGAAACTTCTAAAATAGTTGCAAATAAATTATAAAAAAACCTAATGTCTAGAAATTTGGTAAACAACAGAAAGAAGAAAAGAATAAATTTATTTTATACTAAAAAATATATTATCTACTAACACTTTTCGAAGAATATTATATGGCCTCCTTTGGTTAGTTGAAAGGGAAGAAAATGAAAATCCTTTGTTATTTTCTTTCTTTTAAAAATTACAATTCCAACTATTTTTTTTTCGCTTTTGAAAATGTCAAAAACAATTAGAGGAAAATGTGAATCCTTAGATAGTAAAATGAATCACTGGGTTGGTGAAGGAACCATGCATTTTTTTTCCTATTTTTTTTCCTTTTAGGAATCAATTTTTTTTTCTACTCATTTTATTTGGTATCCAAATATAAAAAATAAATGACTTTCTTTTGTAAGATCCTGATTTCGTGAAGCAAACATGACCTATATGTATGAAAAAATGAACATATTTTTAGTTAATTGATGATAGTCACTAACATATTGTGTTGTGCTCATAAAGCAATAGTTGCAATAAACTGGTTAAAACAAATACTCCGCCTAAAATTCTCTTTTAACTTTTCCGCATATTGTTTCATATATTGTCACAAAGAAAGGGGAGCCAAGTTAGATTAACAGACTTTTGGTATGTTTAAAAATCATGGGTTCAAACCAACTTCTATATTTTTTTTTTCCACTGGGATTGGTGACAAATGATGTGCTAGTTTCCAGCCTTCGTTCTAGCATTTTGCATTTGTCAATGTAGATTCTGATTTAACGTGTTGCCAATTGCTCTCCCAATGTATGTCCCTATTCTCCAAAAATGAGATTGTAAATATATATTGAAACCATCAACTTTGCTTTGTAAAAATCAAAATTGTGTCCTAACATAATTTTTTTTTGAAAATCTTACAATTCTAAACCAAATCCAATTAAAACAGATATCAATACTTTCTTAAATTCACTACACATTGGGTTAATTAGCATTTAGACCGTAAATTATATATCAATTTAAAGTTTAAATCACAGCATGTCTAATTGGAATGTTTAGATCCGTAATTTTTACTTTTAATTTTTTATTTATACCATGAACATGAGTACAAGATAATAACTAACACATGCTGAAAAATGGTAAATAGAAGGAAAAAAAAAAGAATTAAATGTCCAAATTTTACAATGCTACGTGTCAAACTTAAACTCTAAGCTTATACAAAATCCAAGATCTAAACCCTAAAAGTAATTAGTCTATAGACATTTGGTATCCATACGTATAAATTGGACTATACGTACATTTTCTGTTGCATAAAACCAAATATATACAACTATAAGGCAGGGAACAAAACTCAAGCATGCATATATGCATTATTTTCATCCTCACTCGAAGCTAGGGGTGAGCATTCGGTTTATTCGGTTTAAACTGAACCGAATAATCCAAAATCGAATTGAACCGAAACAGAATAAGCAAAACTGAAACCGAACCGAATTGGCCCAAAACCGAATCAAACCGAACCGAATTAAATCGGTTAGGTTTTCGGTTTATTCGGTTTATTCATTTTTTTTTTTTTTTTTTTTTTGATTTTTTTGTTAATATATATAGTAACTAAATATACATAGACATATTTAGTATATACCTATATATATTTAGTATACACCTATATATATTAATACTTATATATATATAGTACACACACACACACACACACACACACACACACACACATATATAAATTAATTAATTAAATTTTCTTATTCGGTTTTCGGTTTTGAACCGAAACCGAAATCCAAAACCGAAACCGAATAAGAAAATTTAGTATTTTCAAAACCGAAACCGAACCAAATTTTTTTAAAACCGAACCGAATCTCTTATTCAGTTCGGTTCGGTTCGTTCGCTTTTCGGTCCAAAACCGAATAATGCTCACCCCTACTCGAAGCCGATCGATAGACTCTCTCCAATGGGAAACGTCAAGTCTTGCATTCCCCGGGGGAGCGCCGGCGGTCAGCCATACGCCCGGCTCGTGTTCCCCAGCGGCCGCGTCCAGCGTGTCGCCGCTCCCGCATCGGCTGCGGAAGCGATGCTCGACGCGCTGGCCCCGCTGCACCACGTCGTGGCCCGCAAGGGGGAGCTGGTCGAGGCCCGTCGGGTGATCGTGATGCGCGCGGACGAGCAGCTCGTGCTGGCGGAGGTCTACTTCCTCCTGCCGAAGAGCCGGGTCGGATCGAGGGTCGACGACCGGCAGCTGGGGGTCATCCGTGTTGCGGGAGCCGGGAGGAGGAGGGCGGTCGGCGACGGCCGTCGCGACCGACAGAGGAAGGTGTTTTCGGAGGAGGACATGACTGGCCTAGCCGGTCGGGAAATGGAGTTCACGTCGAGGGACAAGTTCTGTAATTGGAAGCCGCTTTTGGACACCATACCGGAATCTAGTTTGGAATTCGTGACCCTTTTTTAAGCAATTCGGCAAACGAAAAAAAAAAAAAAAAATCTGACGAGGAGTATAAATCGACACAAATATTTGTCAAACCAAAATTGGAATTAAAAATTTCACATACAAATATGGAGTCAAATTTGATTAATTAAACAGGTTGCCACTATATTATATGTGCCAAATTTGTCTATATTTTATACAAAACACATTGAAAACTTCATATGCTTCAAATTCTCATGTTAGTTCTAATCATTCAAAAAGTATGCAAGTATTATAGGTTTCTGAAAAATACTAAATTTTTTGCTTAACATACTAGTTTTATTCATGTGATTGCTAACAAGGTTCGCGTCTATATGTTACTGTAAATGGATTAGTTTTGTAGATTGAGTCCTGAATCTTATGTACAACTGCTGCCATATGTATAATATCATTTATGTACACACATCTGTACGTTTTTATGGTTGGAGAGTCGAATCATGCCAGTTCCATCTGAAATCTGCACTACTTTTCCCATAAACTATAAGCGCCGGACAAATCGTTTAGCCGTTTTAGACATGGTACAAATACTAAAAAAGTTTTATCTTTAGTCACTCTAAAATAATAATAATAATATTGAAATTTTCGAAACCACATAGGATGGTACATTTTGCACTACCGATGCCGACCGTATAACTCATAATGGGTTGTGTCTACCAAGTTTAATCCATTTGATCCCTTTATTGTAAATAAGAAACTGAATCCTTACCGGCAATGTTTTAAAATTCGGACCAGCGATTGAACCAAATTTTTGGTTATAGGTCGGATAGGAGTTTAACCGGGATTCAACCAGAGGTCAATTGGAATTCAAATAGATTTGGTTTAATTTGTTTCAAATAGCTAATATATTCAAATTTACTTCATGGTTCGGTTCTTAGCATATTTGGTTTGATTTAATTTTACAACTATAAAGTCTTTCAAAACCAAACCAAAAACCAAATGTCCAAATCTCACACGATAAACTTTTTTTGAGATTTTTTTAAAAAAAATCAAAATTGGCCAGTTCAACCGGTTAAATCCGATTCTGAAAAACCGACAGTTCCTTAAAAACTTCCTTTCACGTCATACCTGACCAATTTTTTTGACAAAATCAGTCGGACCTGGTCGGACGTCGGTCCGGTCTGATTCTGACAACAATCCTTACCACTACCTTGTTTGATTTGGGATAACCTCTAGCCTAGTGGTTAAGAGAGATGCATGCTGTAACGACCCGCTCCGTCCTAGCGGAACGCTGATTCAAACGGCAAGTACAACGACTCAAACGAGCCGTCGACCCGATGAAGAATTGATGCAATACTTACATTGGCCCATCAAGGATGAATCCAGACTTAGACTTTCAAAGGCGCAGTCGGAGTATCGCTCGGCCGATGCAAACATCGCTAAGGTGGGTGGCTCCGATGAACCTGCATTTGCTTAGCCTAAACACTTAATAATACAGACACTATCATTAGATTCGCTAGGCGATAACACCGTGCATGCTAATGAATGACTCAACGCACCTAGTTAAGGGAATAATCTCATCTTGTATGCTTGTTTAGAACATGGAAAAGATACTAAAATCAGCTAGAATAGCGACGTATATTAGCGACGGCGGAAAAAACAGTCGCCGATAATTGACTATAGCGACTCCTAGTGTTACACGTCGCTGACCATCGCTGCGTAGCGACGTTCCGCGACGTAGCGTTTATTACGTCACTGAATGGCGACGTTTTGCGACGGATATTTGTTTACGTCGCTGTATTACGACGTTTTGTGACGTATATTTTATACGTCGCTGACGTATTTCATATAGGGTTACTGGCCCGATCGAAATCACAATTTTTTACCCCAAATATTTTTGTTCCCGCTCGATCCCCCTCTCCCCTCTCCCCCCGGCGAACCCTCCCCACCGGCGACCGCTCCCTCCGGCGACACCCTCCCCTTCTCCCCCCGGCGACCACGCTCGCCCGCTGACCCCTCCCTCCGGCGACCAGCCTCCCTCCTCCGACGAAGTCTCCTTCCTCGCCGCCTTCCTCCTCCGACGAAGCCACCCTCCTCGCCGCCTCCATCCTCCGACGAAGCCACCCTCCTCAGGTAAACCCTAACCCTAGCCCTAGCTATCTAGACACAGACACAGACATGAGAACCCTAACCCTAGCTGGGGTGGTCTTGCTGTCAAGGGGGGAGGGAGGGGTAGGGGTGGGTGCAGGGGGGTGGAGGGGTCTTACTGTCGAGGGGTGGAGGGAGGGGTGGGGGTACCCGGGGGTGGGGGGGTCTTGCTGTCGATGGGGGCAGGGTTGGGGTGGGTGCAGGGGTAGGGGAACGGGGGCAGGGGAGGGAGGGTCTTGCTGTCTGGGGGGGCAGGGGAGGGGGGTCTTGCTATCGAGGGGGGTAGGAGGGAGGGGGGCAGGGGTAGGTGGGAGGGGGGCAGGGGACAAGACCCTAACCCTATTTCGGACACGACTCTGTGACACATGACACAGGACACAGGACAGGATACAACACATTATATGCTCTAAATCCAGTTTTGATCGACCCTTGTAATTAGATGTGATACCATATCTATATACCCTCATTATATATATATATATATATATATATATATATATATATATAATCTACTGTATATATAATACTCTATATATAACATATATATATATACATAACATAATTATAGAGAGAGTAAAATGAGAGGGTGAAGGGGTGTGAGGGTGTGTGTACAAGAGAGTGTGTGTGAGAGGGGTGTGTGACACATATGTGTGTGTGTGTGTGTGTGTGTGTGTGTGTGTGTGTGTGTGTGTGTGTGTGTGTGTGTGCAATGCTGTGACAGGGAAGGGGGTTAACCTCAGAAAACTGGGAACACACACACACACAATATATACATATATACCTATATATATAAATACACATATCTACATATATACATGTATATACATACTCACACACTTACATACACATACAAATACATATATAAATATATATGTATACAATGTATATACACAAAAATACACATATATATACAATCAAAAATCCATTTAAAATTCATTTTAAGAATCTGAAAAATATCAGGAATCACTGTTCATCACTGAACATAGGGGTAAACCCAAATTCAACCCAAAATGCTATAAACCGTGATATGTTAAATGCCTGCAGCTGCATCGTAGCTCAGGAATATGACTGAGAGGGTGACATGGTTGTCACATTAAGGGTCTTTGAGGAGGTGACATGTTGTGAACAGATGTATCCTTATAGTTCTCCTACGTAATTTTAAAGAAAATCCGTAGGAGAACTATATATAAGGATATATCTTTTCGTAACATGTCTCTTTGTCAAAGACCCTTAATGTACCAACCATGTTACCGCGATATTGGTATTGGGATACCAATAGCGATAAGGTAAAGGGTACCAATAGCGATAAGGTAAAGGGTACTAACTTAAGGTATTGGTATTGGGATACCAATAGCGATAAGGTAAATGGTACCTTGGTAGGTAATAACTAGAAATAGGATATTTGACTTAGATTTGACCTTGTTTGACCAAGGTTGACTATTTTGACTGAAAGTCAAAGTAGAGTCAACATCTGACCTAGATTGGACTAAGAGTTGACAAAGTCAACTATAGGTCAACCCTTGACCTACTTTGACCTTGTTTGACTTTGTTTGACTTAGCTTGACCTTGTTTGACTTTGTTTGACTTAGTACAACCTAGTTTGACCTAGATTGCATATCATTGTTATTAGTAACTGTCCGCTACTAATATGTGTCCCATAATAAGACATAATATACGAATTTGTGCCTATTGGATAATGTGTGTCCATCTTTGCAGAATTATTTCCAAATGGATATGAATTACTACTTGCAGAATCGTTCATGGATGTACAATCGTCATCCTGATGATATGTGTGGTATACGGGATGAATACATAGCGGGAGTAGAGTAGTTCCAGCAGTTTGCTAAGGCGTTCCCTCAGTACATGGACGGCACCAAAATTAAGTGTCCGTGTGTGAAATGTCATAACGTTAAATATTATCTAGAAGTGAAAGTGATATATCATTTGTACTCGAGGGATTTCACGCCTAATTACTACCAGTGGACCGCACACGGAGAACTTGTGTCTTTAGCATCAGAGTCGGAGCCTTATGTTGAGCCGTATATGCATGCGGGACCTAATTTTGTTTCAGATAATCATGCATACGACGACGGGTGCGTGAACATGGTTTTCGACGCTGCGGGGCCTAGTTTCGTTCATGATGCACCTGAGGAGGCATCGAACGTCGATGCTGCACAGTTCATGGAGTTGCTGGAGAAAGTAAGGACTCCATTGTATTCTGGTTGTAAGGATCATTCACCGTTGGAGGTGGTTACAAGACTGTTGAGCATTAAGTCAGATTTTAACATGTCGCAAGAATGCTACAACCGAGTGTTGGAGTTGATTATAGAGATCTTGCCGGCGGGTGCTAAGTTGCCTAAAGACTTCTACCGGTCTAAGAGGATGGTGAGATCGCTCTGGATGGGATACAAGAAAATCGATTTTTGTCGCAATGGGTGCATCCTATACTACAAAGACGACAAGGACGCAGATGTGTGCAGATTTTATGGTGCTGATCGCTATAAGACAACTAGTATAGGAGGGTCTACCGGTACAAGAAGACCGACCGATTCAATGTACTACTTGCCTTTAATGCCGCGGTTGCAAAGATTATTTATGGTGAAAGAGACGGCCGAAAATATGAGTTAGCACATGCGAGAACAGATTGAAGGAGTGTTGGATCACCCATCCGATGGAGAAGCGTAGAAGCACTTTGATCGAGTGTATCCTGATTTTGCTTCAGATCCGCGTATTGTCAGGTTGGGGCTATCTTCTGACGGTTTTACTCCTTTTGGTCTTTCGGGATCCCAGTATTCGTGCTGGCCTGTGATTGTCACTCCGTATAACCTACCGCCTTGGATGTGCATGAAGACTCAGTACATGTTTTTAACCGTTATAATTTCTGGTCCGAACAATCCCAAGAGGAACATTGATGTGTACTTACAGCCTTTGATAGATGAGTTGAATCAGTTATGGGAAGTAGGCGCTAACACGTACGATGTTTCCAGGAAGCAGAATTTTCAGATGAAGGCAACCCTTGTGTGGACCATCAACGACTTTTCGGCCTATGGAATGTTATCTGGATGGAGCACTCATGGCCGTCTCTCATGTCCGTATTGCATGGACCGTAGTAAGGCTTTCCGCTTGAAATACGGAGAAAAATCGTGCTTCTTTGATTGTCATCGGCAATTTCTGCCAAAAGATCATCCGTTCAGAAGGAACAGGAATGCATTCCGTGCCGGCGTTGTAGAGAAGGGTGATCCACCGCCAAGGTGGTACGGAGTCACGATATGGGAGGAGGTTAGAGATTTTCCAAGTGCTATCGAAGATCCTACAACTGGGTACAAGTGCGATGGATTTGGTAGAGATCATAACTGGACAAATATGAGCATATTCTGGGATCTGTCATACTGGAGTACCAATCTGATCAGACATAATCTTGATGTCATGCATATTGAGAAGAATGTGTTTGATAACATAATTAATACTGTGATGGACGTAAAGGAAAAAATGAAAGACAATCCCAAGGCCAGGTTAGACTTAGAAGAAATATGCAAACGTCCTGCGTTGCATTTGATAGAGCAGAATGGAAAACAGTTTCTGCCAAAGTCAATTTTCTCGCTGGACAAGGAGGATAAAGTGAGACTTTGTCGGTGGATCCAGGGCCTAAAATTTCCAGACGGATATGTGTCAAATCTGAGAAGATGTGTCGATCCGAAGGAAAATAAAATGACGGGTATGAAGAGCCACGACTGTCACGTATTCATGGAGAGGTTAATTCCGATTGTATTTCGGGAATTCTTACCGCAGGCAGTTTGGGATCCATTGACGGAGCTTAGCATATTCTTCAAGGACCTTTGTTCTAAGAAATTGCTCGTTGATCGTCTAGAAAAGCAAGAGAAGGACATTACGGTAATACTGTGCAAGCTAGAGAGGGTGTTTTCTCCTAGATTCTTCGACTCTATGGAGCATTTGCCGATTTATCTATCCTATGAGGCACGTGTTGGTGGATCCGTCGAATATCGATGGATGTACCCATTCGAGCGACATTTGAATCACCTAAAAAGAAAGGTAAAAAATAAGGCACGGGTCGAGGGTTCTATTTGTGAAGCCTATGTTCTCGAAAAGATTACAAACTTTTGTTCGATGTATTTCAAGCCTCATGTTGCAACTAATAGAACTAGAGCTTCCAGAAACGACGACAGAGATCATGAAAGTAATAATACAATACTGAAGGTATTCAATCTCCAGGAAAGCCATCGGGTAAAATGAAGAAGAGATATCTGAACGATGATGAGCTAAGGGCTGCTCAGGTGTATGTGTCACGACCCGCTACCCAAATTGTTGGGCCAGGCCGAGTCATGTCCAGCCTACGTTGAGATAAAATGTAGTAAGCTGTTCTAAAGACAACAGGATAAGACTAAATGTACTAACAGTTCTATAAGTGAAGAAGAATCATAAATGCTCCAAACACAAAAGTCGTCGTATATAGTAAAATATCCAAGTACAAGTAAACTGAAATGTAAAACTGGATACATGTCCAGTTACAAAATGATATAGTCTAATACATGTCTACTCTCAAAAGTCTAAGTAAACAAAAGACAACTAGGCGAGGTTCCCCGCAGGAACATCCTCGTAAAGCAGAGCCGGGTCCTCGGCAGTAATCCCATAGTATGAGTCACAGAGTAACTCCTCCTCAGTAAGGACACCTACAACGTTATCCTGTCAGGACGAGAGCAAGCACTAAATCTAGCAAACTAGCATATGAAACATGGAAATGAACATGAGAGAAATCACTAGAAAGCATGGCATCACATAGTCTATCATGGCAAGGATACATATGTCATAGAAACAGATGTATATGTAATGTTTAAAACTGTAGCAGGTACGTGATCGGTCAATAGATGTACAATGTACTGTGGTACATGTAAATAAAATGTACATACGTACAAGTCAACAAGCATAGGTGTACATCCGTACAAAAATGCGGGATAATGGCCTACGGCAAAGTATGCATATAAAATGCGACCTCGCTCGCTACTATAGGGGGGTCATGATCACGTACTCTACCATCAGTTTCCCCATAACCCGTATTCTATCATGTGAGAGATACATAAAGACAGTTCTAAGTATGGTAGTAACTGGAAGTACAACATATAGAATTTCTAACTTGCTACCCCAAGGATCAGCATTTAACATGGTGGAGTTTGCAGTTCATTTATGTGACAATATGTAAAGTTCGTAGAAAGTACTTGCCTCTAGCAAAGCAAAACAAAACAAGCTGCGATAACAGTGCTATGGATGTCCAGTAACTCATCGCTGTAGAAGTAAAATATAATAACTTAGTTTTACACTAAGCTAAAATACTAGGACACTAATTGGTGAAACACGACTTGTGACTGGGTACCTAGCCAAAATGATGACTTGGCATAGGAGACCAATATGGGGTGACACACTATGTTAACTAACTTTCTAGGGTCTTTATACTAGTGAGGGATGGGGTTCAATACGACTAAAACTCCAAATAACACAAAAAGCTACAAGTCGTAATTAATCAATAAATAAATCAAAAGATCATTGTGTTCTAACAATTTTAGAGATAGGCAAAAAGCCTAGTTTTTCTTAAAGTAAAGTACTAAAGTGATCCTTATTAATCATAGAAATTTATTATAATTTTTCTGGAATTTATTATCCAGTACAAATATTTTATAAAAATCAGTTTTCCTAAGTATACAGAAAGTGGGTTTTGGTTTCATATGCCAAACTAGTGGCAAAACAGTAAATTAAATACTACAAAAATTATACTAAATTAGCTAACTTAACATAGTATCTAAAAACTATTTTTCCATAATTTTAGCAATACTTTAAGTATTTTTAGAAAATCAAAAACAGCAATGCACACAATAATTAATTATCTGCGTATTTTGTCCATGTATATAATTTGAACCAAAGTTCAAATACAGGACCCAAGGCCATGAATCAAGTCCAATATGACTTGTACAGGTCTTGAATGTGTGAAAACACATTTGAGCCTAAATACCCATGCTAGGCTTGGACACCAAATGGTTGCAGTAATTTAAATATACAAAAAATACTAAGTGGTAGAAAAGCAAAGTAAATATTAATATTTTATTTATGTGAAAACTTACAAAATAGTCATAAAAATATGACAAGTAATATTTATATATTTAAAATATACATATGTAAATATTACATAATTTACTTAGGCTAAATAATTATGTACTTAAATATATATACTTATAACATATATATATATATATTTTTTTTATTTAAATATACTTATAACATATATATATATATATATATATATATATATATATATATATATATATATATATATATATAAGACAACAAATATTATATAGTATGTAATAGTTTATTTATACATAAAGAAATATTCATATACATATATACACAAATATATATATATATATATATATATATATATATATATATATATATATATATATATATATATATATATATATTTAAAAATATATATATATATATATATATATATATATATATATATATATATATATATATATATATATATATATTTAAAAAAAATATATATATATATATATATATATATATATATATATATATTTATATATATATATATATATATAATAAAACAAAGAAAAACAAAAGAAAAACAAAAAGAAAGAAAAAAGAACACAAACAGAGGGCTCGAACTCGGCCCTCTGTGCACAGTGAGGAAGACTCGGAGCCCCACCCGCTAGCCAGTTGGCCTGAGCGGACTTGCTGTTAGGATGGGGCTCGGGTTTATTTTAAGGAGTTCGATTAATAATGGGTTTTTAACCCGCTAAAGAAACAAACCCGACCCATTAAGTTATACCGTGTCCTGACAGTTAGGGACACGGCTAAGGAACATGACACAGTATCTTATGTCCAAACTCAGCACGACACGCACGAAATGATTCGGCCGTGTCCAAACTTACCCAAAGACTGCCCGTGTCCTGGCGAGTCACCCACGTGAGTTCGAGACACAAATAGGACACAGAAATAGTACTGACACGTACGTGTCCGAAGTGGGGCTGCTGTCGGGGTGGCGACTGGACGGAGGAGACGTCGTGGTGGTGGCGCGTGGGTGGCGCTGGGTTCGTCTCAGCGAGGCGCTTCGACTGGCGGTGGTTGGGGGCGGTGGCGACTGCTGTGGAGATGGCGACGGGGTGTCGTCGGAACTAGGGTTCAGGCGAGTTTAAGTGGGGAAGACGGGGGCTACGGTGGTCGGAGTTAGGTCGTAGTGGTGGTGGTTGGTCGAGGGAGGTGAGGGGGTTCTTTTATAGGGGTGCCAAGGCGGTGGGTGGCCGGATTAGGGTTAGGGTTTCGGTTTAGGGTCGTCGGAAAATTAGGGGGAAGGCGGTGATCGGGCTGGGAAGAGAGGGTAGTTTACATTTAGGTCCCTAGGATTTTAGGAAATTAGGGTTAGGTCCTTACTTAGGATAATTTGCAAATAAAATTTTGCAAATCGATATTTACAAAGATTTAAATATTGCAGAAACTATTTAAAACATTTGAAATAATTGTAAATCTATATTAGAACAATTCTAATATTTATAAAATGATATTAAAACAATTTAGAAAATTACATATAGATATTTTTGTATTTTAAAACTCATTTAAAATCATTCAAAAATTCTAGAAAAATTCCTAAAAATTCCTAATAATTATTTAAGGCTGTAAATGACATTAAAATTTAATTAACACTAATAAAAAAATGAATTTGAAAATCAGGGGCTTACAAGTCTTCCCTCCTTGAAAAATTTTGTCCTCGAAATTCGCAAGGATTGAAGACCCGACAATATTCTAACATAGCAAGTAATGCAACAAAATGACTAAGGCTGCGATCGAAACTAACCTCTAAGGTATCAAGTGGGAATGGGTGGTTCCCTCGCAGCGGTTGGATCGAACAAGTAAGGGAATCTCTTCCTCATGTCCAACTCCCTCTCCCAAGTAGATTCACCTGGGGAGTGACGGCTCCATGCTACTCGCACTAGGGGTATAACTTTGTTCCTCAGCCTCTTCTCTCTCCGGTCTAATATCTTCACTGGCTGCTCAGAAACTATAAGGTTCGGTCCGACCTCCAACTCTGAATGATCTAGCACATGATTGGGGTCTGGAACATATCTCGTCAGCTGAGATACGTGAAAGACGTCGTGAACTCCTGCTAGGTTGGTTGGAAATGCAACCCTGTAAGCTACCTCTCCGATCCTGCCAAGTACCTCGAACGGCCCGATGTATCTGGGGCTCAGCTTCCCTCCTCGTCCGAACCGGATCGTCCCTCTAGTAGGTGATATCTTCACTAGCACCATATCACCGTCTGCGAACTCCATCGGCCTGCGACTAGCATCAGCCCAGTGTTTCTGCCTGTCCTGAGCTACTCTGAGCCTATCTCTGATCATCCCGACTTTCTCTGCTGCATCCGTGATCATCTCTGGCCCAAGCATAACTCTGTCTCCGACATCATCCTAAAAGAGCGGTGTACGGCATCGTCGTCCATATAGCGCCTCGAAAGGAGACATACCAATACTGGCCTGGTAGTTGTTGTTGTATAAAAACTCTACCAAGTGCAGATGGCTCTCCCATGATCCTCCGAAGTCCAGCACGCAAGTCCTCAACATATCCTCCAGCGTCTGTACCGTCCTCTCGGACTGCCCATCTGTCTGTGGATGGTACGTCGTACTGAACTTGAGCCTACTGCCCAATTCCTCCTGCAAGCTCCTCCAGTAGTAGGATGTGAATCTGCTGTCTCTGTCTGACACGATGCTCACCGGCACTCCGTGTAGGCGAACTATCTGCTGCATGTATAGCTCCGCCAACTTCTCGGTGGAAAGCCCCACCTTGAAGGGTATGAAGTGCGCACACTTCGTCAGCCTGTCTACGATGACCCAGATGGCATCCTTCCCTCCTTGGGAACGAGGAATCCCTGAAACGAAGTCCATCGTAATATGTTCCCACTTCCACTCAGGAATGGGTAACGGCTGCAACAAACCAGCTGGCCTCTGGCGCTCCGCCTTGACCTGCTGGCAAACTAGGCATCTCGAGATAAAATGCGATACATCCCTCTTCATCCCGTGCCACCAAAGATGTTCCTGCAAGTCACGGTACATCTTGTTAGCACCAGGGTGAATAGAATATCTCGATCGGTATGCCTCCTGCAAGACTGCCTCTACTAGATCTCCCTTTGGCACGCACAATCGGCTGCCATGCCTCAGGGACCCATCCTCTGCTATAGTGAAGTCATCCAGCAATCCAGCTAATGCCTGGGGTCGAAGTCTGCGAAGGCTCTCATCTGTAGACTGTGCCTCCCTGATCTGCTCCATCAAACCTGACTGAATGTCAAGTGCCATCATCTGTATCACTGATCCTGGCCGAACTAGCTCGATACCGAGCTTCTCCAGATCCTCCCGCAAATGCCGATCAATCATCAGGTACCATGCCATCGGATGCCTGCTCAGCGCATCCGCCACCACATTTGCCTTCCCGGGGTGATACTGTAAATCGATGTCGAAGTCCTTCATCAACTCCAACCATCGTCTTTGCCTCATGTTCAGATCTTTCTGCGTGAACACATACTTCAAGCTTTTGTGGTCAGTAAAGATTTCTACACGCTCTCCGTATAAGTAATATTTCCATAACTTGAGTGCAAAGATCACCGCAGCTAACTCGAGGTCATGGGTAGGATAATTCCTCTCATGAGTCCGCAATTGCCTAGATGCATAAGCAATTACTTTCCCATGCTGCTGTAGAACACATCCTAGCCCCTTCTCAGAAGCATCGCTGAAAATGGTGAAACCTCCAGAACCTGAAGGTAAAGTCAGAACTGGAGCGGTCGTCAGCCTCCTCTTCAGCTCCTCAAATGCCGCCTGGCAGTCCTCAGACCAAATGTACTCTGCGTCCTTCCGCGTCAGCTTCGTCATGGGTTCAGCTATCCTAGCAAAGTCCTGGACGAACTTTCTGTAATAGCTTGCTAAACCCAGAAAGCTCCTGATCTTTGAAACTGACGTCGGAGCCTTCCACGTCTCAACTGCAGCAATCTTCCTGGGATCCACCGAGATTCCATCTCCAGTGACTACATGGCCGAGAAACTCCACTCGGTCTAAAAAGAACTCGCACTTCGGCAATTTGGCAAACAATCTCTCCTGCCTCAGAATCCCTAAAACTATCCGCAAGTGCTCTGCATGCTCCTCCGGCGTCTTCGAGTATATTAGGATGTCGTCGATAAACACTACGACGAACTTATCCAGATACTGGTGAAATGTCTTATTCATCAAGTTCATAAAGACAGCTGGCGCATTTGTGAGACCAAATGGCATCACCAGAAACTCGTACTGCCCGTACTTCGTGTTGAACGCCGTCTTCTGGATGTCTGCTGGCCTAACCTTCACCTGGTGGTACCCGGATCTCAAATCTATCCTGGAAAACACCTTCGCCCCGCTCAACTGGTCGAACAAATCATCTATCCTGGGCAGAGGATATTTGTTCTTGATAGTGATGGCATTCAAGGCCCGGTAATCAATACACAACCGGACTGTACCATCCTTCTTAGGCACAAAGAGTACTGGCGCTCCCCATGGAGAAGTACTGGATCGAATGAAACCCTTTTTCAACAGGTCATCAATCTGCTCTTTCATCTCTATAGCCTCCTTGGGATTCACTCTATAGCAAGCCCGGGATACTGGTGATGAACCCGGCACTAGATCTATAGTGAACTCCACATCTCTGTCAGGCGGAAGTCCTGGAAGATCCTCTGGGAATACATCCATAAACTCCCTAATGATAGGGTGTGGCGGTGCTGCGTTCCCGACTGTAGCACAACAGTTCGGCTCTAGGCTGATCTTCGGTCCTGTCCTCCTGACACTGAATGGTGCTGTGCCTAAGGGACTGAACACAATACTACCCTCATGGCAATCTATAGATGTATGGGCATAGCTAAGCCAGTCCATCCCCAATATGATATTATAACCGGGGAGCGGCATCACAAAGAATTGCCCTCTGAACTCTCTCCCGACTATAAAAATAGAACATCTATAGATAGATCTAATAGGCACTGGTCCTCCTCCCGTCATCACTCTACTAATCTCCGCCGTAGGTGTAGCTACTAGATGATGTTTATGCATAAACTCTAATGATAGGAAGCTATGAGATGCACCAGAATCAAACAAACATACAGCTAGAAAAGTATGCAAATAAACATGACCTGTGATGACGTCAGCTAAGTAATCCGGCTCCGAAACCTGCTCCGACTCCGGCTCAATGGCTAGGCTATAGACCTTCCCCTGAGGTCCCTTCTGCTGCTGCAGATGCTGTCCAAACCTCTGCTGCTGAGTCGGAAGCGGTCCTCTAGGTCCCTTGGACGCTGGGTAGTCCCGAAGCTGATGGTTGGCAGACCCACAAATCAAGCACTGCTTCAACCTCTTCCTACAGATGGAGATGTCGTGCCCTGGTCTTCCACAGAAAGAACATATGGCTCCCTTCTGCTGCTGCTGTCGGGGTCCCGGGGCTCTAACTGGCGGGGTCTGATGATGTGGTGTAGGGGGACGGTAAGTCTGCTGGGGTGGCGTTGGTGCTTTCTGCTGGAAAGCCTGACGCTTGGACGGTCCCTCATGATGTACAGAAGCCGGCCTCTTGCATGACAGAAGACGCTCCTCAATACTCCGGGCCAACTCTAGGCTCTGGTAGTAGTCAGTCGTACCGTTCGCCACTATAAGGATGCCAATGTCTGGAACTAGACCATGGCAAAACCTACGGGTCATCTCCTCTGGATCAGTAACCAGACTAGGAGCAAAACGGCTCAGGCGACTAAACTCTCCCGCATAGTCATCAACAGAACGGTTCCCCTGTTGGATGTTCTGGAATCATAGCCCCATGGCTACTCTAGCAGTGGTCGAGAAGAATTTCTTCTTGAACTGGGTCTTGAACTGGTCCCAGGTGGCTCTACCTCTCGCGAACAACGGCTCATTCCTGAACCAGACTCCGGCTAAGTCTATCAGCAGAAATTCTGCTGCCTCGACCTGAAGATCATCTGGCATCCTAACTCCCAGAAGCTTCCTCTCTACAGAATCTAGCCAGTCATCAGCTACTACTATGCCCTCAGTCCCTGAGAACTCCTTGGGATTCAGACCCATGAAGTCCTTGACCGTCCCCGCTCTCTGCTGTGGCTCTACATGTGGTGGAACCACGGGACGTCCCTCAGAACGCTCCATGCTCTGGCGGAGTAGGGTAGTCTGCTCCTGATGGGTTGTTAGGAACCCCTGGATCAGTGTGAGCAACTGGGTCCCGTCGAGTGTGACGGAAGCCTGGGTGGGTATAGTGATAGGGGGTGGTGGAAGTATCGGGGCCTGCTGGGACTGGGATGTGGAAGGAGGTATCTGGGTCTGTAGATCTGTGGAGTGGGGGAATGTGGTAGGTGGAGGTGCATCAGTCAACCGGTCAGTTGACTGGATATGGAGGGCCCCATTCTCGGGGGTAACATACTGGGACGAACGAGTAAGCACCATCTAAATTACACATAAAAAGACTTATAAGGACTTGTTTAAAGCAAGCAATCATATGCAAGAAAATCTAATTATAATAGCAAACATGTGATGTATTTCCTATGTTACAATCCTAGCATTCCTCTAAGTGTTCTAAGCGTCTTTCCTAATGTTGTCTAATTACCTTAAGTTCCTAATTGCAGGCATGCTTGGTACAATAACGTAACCAAACAGTTTAGTCAGGACCTGCATGGGCCACCACTAAAAACATGTCACGACCCGCTATCCAAATTGTTGGGCCAGGCCGAGTCATGTCCAGCCTACGTTGAGATAAAACGTAGTAAGCTGTTCTAAAGACAACAGGATAAGACTAAATGTACTAACAGTTCTATAAGTGAAGAAGAATCATAAATGCTCCAAACACAAAAGTCGTCGTATATAGTAAAATATCCAAGTACAAGTAAACTGAAATGTAAAACTGGATACATGTCCAGTTACAAAATGATGTAGTCTAATACATGTCTACTCTCAAAAGTCTAAGTAAACAAAAGACAACTAGGCGAGGTTCTCCGCAGGAACATCCTCGTAAAGCAGAGCCGGGTCCTCGGCAGTAATCCCATAGTATGAGTCGCAGAGTAACTCCTCCTCAGTAAGGACACCTACAACGTTATCCTGTCAGGACGGGAGCAAGCACTAAATCTAGCAAACTAGCATATGAAACATGGAAATGAACATGAGAGGAATCACTGGAAAGCATGGCATCACATAGTCTATCATGGCAAGGATACATATGTCATAGAAACAGATGTATATGTAATGTTTAAAACTGTAGCAGGTACGTGATCGGTCAATAGATGTACAATGTACTGTGGTACATGTAAATAAAATATACATACGTACAAGTCAACAAGCATAGGTGTACATCCGTACAAAAATGCGGGATAATGGCCTACGGTAAAGTATGCATATAAAATGCGACCTCGCTCGCTACTATAGGGGGGTCATGATCACGTACTCTACCATCAGTTTCCCCATAACCCGTATTCTATCATGTGAGAGATACATAAAGACAGTTCTAAGTATGGTAGTAACTGGAAGTACAACATGTAGAATTTTTAACTTGCTACCCCAAGGATCAGCATTTAACATGGTGGAGTTTGCAGTTCATTTATGTGACAATATATAAAGTTCGTAGAAAGTACTTGCCTCTAGTAAAGCAAAATAAAACAAGCTGCGATAACAGTGCTATGGATGTCCAGTAACTCGTCGTTGTAGAAGTAAAATATAATAACTTAGTTTTACACTAAGCTAAAACACTAGGACACTAATTGGTGAAACACGACTTGTGACTGGGTACCTAGCCAAAATGATGACTTGGCATAGGAGACCAATGTGGGGTGACACACTATGTTAACTAACTTTCTAGGGTCTTTATACTAGTGAGGGATGGGGTTCAATACGACTAAAACTCCAAATAACACAAAAAGCTACAAGTCGTAATTAATCAATAAATAAATCAAAAGATCATTGTGTTCTAACAATTTTAGAGATAGGCAACAAGCCTAGTTTTTCTTAAAGTAAAGTACTAAAGTGATCCTTATTAATCATAGAAATTTATTATAATTTTTCTGGAATTTATTATCCAGTACAAATATTTTATAAAAATCAGTTTTCCTAAGTATACAGAAAGTGGGTTTTGGTTTCATATGCCAAACTAGTGGCAAAACAGTAAATTAAATACTACAAAAATTATACTAAATTATCTAACTCAACATAGTATCTAAAAACTATTTTTCCATAATTTTAGCAATACTTTAAGTATTTTTAGAAAATCAAAAACAGCAATGCACACAATAATTAATTATCTGCATATTTTGTCCATGTATATAATTTGAACCAAAGTTCAAATACAGGACCCAAGGCCATGAATCAAGTCCAATATGACTTGTACAGGTCTTGAATGTGTGAAAACACATTTGAGCCCAAATACCCATGCTAGGCTTGGACACCAAATGGTTGCAGTAATTTAAATATACAAAAAATACTAAGTGGTAGAAAAGCAAAGTAAATATTAATATTTTATTTATGTGAAAACTTACAAAATAGTCATAAAAATATGACAAGTAATATTTATATATTTAAAATATATATATGTAAATATTACATAATTTACTTAGGCTAAATAATTATGTACTTAAATATATATACTTATAACATATATATATATATATATATATATATATATATATATATATATATATATATATATATATATATATATATATATATATATATATATATATATATATATATATATAGAAAATACTTATATGTATATAAAGAAATAAATATATATAATATACATATATACATATGTATACATAGTATATATATATATATATATAAGACAACAAATATTATATAGTATGTAATAGTTTATTTATACATAAAGAAATATTCATATACATATATACACAAATATATATATATATATATATATATATATATATATATAAAATATATATATATATATATATATATATATATATATATATATATATATATATATATATTTATATTTATATTTATATATATATATATATATAATAAAAACAAAAAAAAAACAAAAAGAAAGAAAAAAGAACACAAACAGAGGGCTCGAACTCGGCCCTCTGTGCACAGTGAGGAAGACTCGGAGCCCCACCCGCTAGCCAGTAGGCCTGAGCGGGCTTGCTGTTAGGATGGGGCTCGGGTTTATTTTAAGGAGTTCGATTAATAATGGGTTTTTAACCCGCTAAAGAAACAAACCCGACCCATTATGTTATACCGTGTCCTGACAGTTAGGGACACGGCTAAGGAACATGACACAGTGTCTTGTGTCCAAACTCAGCACGACACGCACGAAATGATTCGGCCGTGTCCAAACTTACCCAAAGACTGCCCGTGTCCTGGCGAGTCACCCACGTGAGTTCGAGACACAAATAGGACACGGAAATAGTACTGACACGTACGTGTCCGAAGTGGGGCTGCTGTCGGGGTGGCGACTGGATGGAGGAGACGTCGTGGTGGTGGCGCGTGGGTGGCGCTGGGTTCGTCTCAGCGAGGCGCTTCGACTGGCGGTGGTTGGGGGCGGTGGCGACTGCTGTGGAGATGGCGGCGGGGTGTCGTCGGAACTAGGGTTCAGGCGAGTTTAAGTGGGGAAGACGGGGGCTACGGTGGTCGGAGTTAGGTCGTAGTGGTGGTGGTTGGTCGAGGGAGGTAAGGGGGTTCTTTTATAGGGGAGCCAAGGCGGTGGGTGGCCGGATTAGGGTTAGGGTTTCGGTTTAGGGCCGCCGGAAAATTAGGGGGAAGGCGGTGATCGGGCTGGGGAGAGAGGGTAGTTTACGTTTATGTCCCTAGGGTTTTAGGAAATTAGGGTTAGGTCCTTACTTAGGATAATTTGCAAATAAAATTTTGCAAATCGATATTTACAAAGATTTAAATATTGCAGAAACTATTTAAAACATTTGAAATAATTGCAAATCTATATTAGAACAATTCTAATATTTACAAAATGATATTAAAACAATTTAGAAAATTATATATAGATATTTTTGTATTTTAAAACTTATTTAAAATCATTTAAAAATTCTAGAAAAATTCCTAAAAATTCTTAATAATTATTTAAGGCTATAAATGACATTAAAATTTAATTAACACTAATAAAAAAATAAATTTGAAAATCAGGGGCTTACAGTATGTATTACTCAACTGCGATAAGAAGGAAGTAGAGAAACTGGAGGGATAAATAATTAATACGTCTATATTATTTTAATAGTGTTGATTATTATACTATTACATTAATTGAACGATGTTGCTTTCAGCATATTTAATGATGATGTGAGGTCAGGTATGCCACACATAACAGAAGAAGAACTAGAACAAAAAATGAGGCATTATTTTTTATCATGGTTGAGTGCATATGTAAGACTTGAGAACTCTGTAATTACCTTTCTGTATATGTACTTGATTGAGAATGAGCTTAATTGCTTCTTTCGTGGTATTTAGGTCGATCATCCATACGCAAGACTTGACAATGAGTCTATTAGAACGCTAGCCAAGGGACCAATTTATGCTGCAAAAATATGGCCAAGCTACTATGTTAATGGGTTTAGGTTCAAGTCAACAACTTGCCCGATCAGAGACAACTTTGTGGATCTCGACTCCACCAAAAACAGCTGTTTGTGTGTCAGATCTTCGAACTACAAAGATGTTGATGCGGGCAACAATTTCTATGGCGTGCTACGGAAGATCGTGGAGTTGACATATAGTTATGGAATAGAGCCTGCTAAGATTGTGTTATTCAGGTGTGATTGGTTCGATCTGAGCGAAGGTCAAGGTTGGAAAGTAGACAAGCACGGTCTTGTTGATATAAACTATCGGCGTCGATATCAAGCCTATGAACCATTTGTCCTATCAAGTCAGGCTCAGCTCGTGTACTTCACAAGTTATCCTAAACGGGGAACAACAAGGTCGGACTGGTGGGCAGTATGCAAGACCAAAGCTAAAAATACCTTTAAGGTTGACGTTATAGCTTATCAAGAGGATGAACTACCTCTTGTAACAAATATTATAGAAGTGGACACAACGGAAGTTCCTCATTACACATCTAATTGTGTCGAAGAAGTAGAATTATCTGAAGAGGAAGATGCAGATAAAAGTGAAGATGTAGAGGAGGAGAAAGAAGAAAAAGAAGAAGAAAAAGAAGATGATGATGAAAAAGAAGAAGTAGATGAGCTAAACGAACTAGATAAATTTTCAGAAGAGGATTAAATCTGTACGTTTGTTTTATCATCATATTTGACACTTTAGTGACACTTCTATCATATAAATCTGTGAAACTTCAGTGACACTTTATTGACACTTTTATCTGTGACTATAATATTTTTAAAAATCTGTAATGTCTATCATATAAATATGTTTTTTTGTTTTATTGTCATATGTTATAATCAGGTATGACTAGACCATCTGGACGACGCGGAGGATTTTATATTAGGTAGTCCCGTCAGCCTCGGACGGAGGATGGAGATTCCGTACCCTCATCCTCATCTCCGAGTACGCCATTGTACCGTTTTGTTCCCGGTCCATTACCGGGACAGGGCAGTACCAGCAGGTTGGCGACTCCTTCCTCGTCATCTAGCCTTCCTGATCCCGTATCCAGCATCCCTGATCCCCCATCCAGCATTCCTCCTGCCGACGGCTCCATGGGTGGAGCCGACGCCGAGCATATGGAGGACGGCGATCAGACTGATCCTGTCCAGGCAGGAGGTGAGAGCGACCCTCCATGCGCTCCTCCGGGCGAGACGCGTATGGAGATTTGGACGGACGGGCCTACGAAGTAAGTTAATTAATTAATATATATTTCTCAAATGATTATATGTACATATATATTCATGAAAATTATTATTGTATAGATATCAGTCTTCTGCAGTACAGAGACAGCTGGGAGTATTTATGAGACAGAACCATGGTGGGCCTTGGATTAACTACTCAGATGCTCCCGCAGATAGGAAGGCCTTTTGGTTCGCCCACTTCAAAGTAAAAATTTTGTTTATTTTTAAATTTTAATAATCATTTGTATATATTATACAACTTTTCTATTTTACTTCTTGTAGAGGACCTATTTCTATCCACCACACCGGACGGCGAAGATCGAGGGCCAATTTTCTGTCGTCGTAGCCAAGCTCATCTGTGATGCGATCCACGACCAGAAGTCTCGTGATCGCTCCGGACAGCCGATCCATGGTTGGATCACGCCAGAACAGTAGACTGCGATGAAGGCTAGATTCAGCGAGCTCAAGTACCAGGAGCGGTCTGACAAGGCCAAGGTGGCGCAAATTTTAACAGATAAAAAAGGGTGAGGGACCTGAACATGGTGACTGTCTTCCTGGTCACCCATCGGAGGGATGGGGAGTTCATTGACAAGAGGACGACGCAGGCATATGTACGTTCTATTCTTTATATTAATTTACTATAATTTAGAAAACAGGAAAATAGATATCAATATAGACTTTAGCAAACACTTACATGTTAGCAAACATGTTCTAGGCCGAGTTTGTTCGGCTACAGGAGGAGGCGGCTGCTGCTGCTAGTGCGCCAGCAGAGGGAGGGGCTGGTACTTTCTCCCAGCCGCCTACAGCTCCATCGTCGGACGACCTCTGGATGACCGCCGTTGGCGGTCTTCAGAAGGGTACGTACTACGGTACGGGATCCTACGGCACGTATTTGGCTTCGGAGTCATCCCGGGCCCCCTCTGTCAGTGCGCAGTCTCCGGCTTCGCAGGCGTCATCACGAGCTTAGAATATTCGTCGTCAGATCGAGGAGCTGTGTCGCGAGTTGCAGCAGCAGATTTCTGATGCGGTCGAGCGACGATCCGACCCTCCGATCGTCACCGGACGATTTGATGCGGTCGAGCGCAGTATACAGGAGCTGATGAGTCTGCAGCAGGATACAGCTGCCAGCTTGCACACGCTCACTGAGTCTACGCAGCGTACAGAGCGTAGACAGGTCGAGCTGGAGGGATCGCAGAGGAACATGTCTGCCTCACTCATTCAGGTATCGGCTTCGCTTGAGGCGAGTACTGAGAGGGTGGTAAGTACCCTTGCTGTTTATGGTGAACGACTGCGAGAGCTGGAGCAGATACGTCCTCCCGGTTCATCGACGGTGCCGACTCCAGACATTGTACTGCCTCCTACTGCCCCTACGGTACAGCTCACACAGGAGCAGTATGAGTACATGCTATCCCAGATACACGGCAGGGGTCCTCAGTGATCCAGTAGATTTTTTTATCATCTTTGTATTTATTGGCCCTATGGGCCCATTTACCGTTCTGTACACTGATTTTGAATATTATTTGACTCTGTTGGACATGTATGTTTGTTGGACATGTATGTTGGTGATATTTAATTTGTTGGTATTTTCATTGAGTACATGTATGATATTTAGTTATAGACTGTTATAATGGGAGATTGTTATTCATCTTTTAGTTATAGACTGTTATGATGGAAGACTGTTAATTGTGATGATATCTGCGACGGGGATGACAAATATACCTACGCTGGGTTATAAGCGATGATCTGATATAAAAAGGAGGTGGTGCCCAAATTTTAAAAAAATATAATGTGTATTTTTGTGATGATGTGTGTCTGTGTTTACAGTGAATATGAAATACAGTATTCGAAACCATCGACAGTTTCGATTACTGTTGTATGTTTTATCTTGGATAGAAAGAGCAACAGTTCAGGGTGTACTTCTGAGAGCTTCATTTTTACGTCCTTCACTTTCTCGGGACGTCGTAAAGGATCCCGAGAAGGTGAAGGACGTGAAGAGGAAGCTCTGAGAAGTGCACCCTGAACTGTTGCTATTTTTATCCAAGATAAAACATAGAACAGTAAGCGAAATTGTCGATGGTTCGAATACTGCACTTCACACACACTGTAAACACAGACACACAGCATAACAAAAATACCAATTATATTTTTTTAATTTTTTTTATAACATCTGCGACGTATAGCGACGTTTTGCGACGTTTTGCGACGTATAGTACACGTCGCTATACGTCGCCAAATAGTGATGTAACGTCGCTATCCGTCGTTATACTGCTGACGTTGCATATGACCACCTGAGAGCTGACGTCGCTAAAGTTGTCGCTAGGCGTCGCTAAAATGCTGACGTGGCTACTATGCCATGTTATCATATATAAAGTTGACGGCGTCGCTAAGTGGTCGCCCTACGTCGCTATAGTGGCAACGTATGATGACGTCGCTATCTGTCGCTAATGTTGCGACGTCTAGCGACACTAAATGCGACGTCGCAAATAGCAACGAATTGCGACGAAATTGTAATCTGCGACAAGCCTATACGCGACATCCAATTTTCGTCGCTAAATACGTCGCTAATAGAAATTAGCGACAGATTTTCCTTTTTTAGCGACGTATTCTGACGTCGCTAAAAGGGATTATTTTAGTAGTGAGAACTCAAAAAATATAAGAACTCTCGCACCGCACTCCACGCTCATGCCAAGGCACAAGCTTACATTTCAAGTTCCTTATGCGTTCAATAATGAAGCAATGAATGGTCTACAATAATAAAACGGGAAGACTATCGACATAGTCATTCCGAGTAGAGTATAGCAACATTGGAAGACTTCGGGACCGATAGATCGCTAAGGCGACTCCCGCACAGGAAGTTGCATAATATATGAATGAACGAATGAACGAATAAGTGAATGAATGAATCAACAAATGAATGCATGAATACGTGAATGAATCAATGAACGAACGAACAAATGAAAGAAAGAAAAAAAAGAATGAATGAAAGATAAAAAAGAAAGGAATAGTTATTTATAGGTATGACGGGAACGTACAACGGGACTCGCTACCCGCGCTGCACGGACGCCGTCGCCAACCTGGTCGATAACGCATTATGGCTCACAGACAGCCCATGGCTCAAAGACAGCCGTTAAGTTAAAATGACAAGACAATACGAAATGGTCGTGGACAACCCACTCGTATACGGGAGGAAGAATCAAAAAGGGATTCCAAGGCAACGATCAATGACATAGTTGTCGGCCTAGAAGGAATCATGGCTTACGGGCGGCCTGTGTGCGAGCTCGGGCACACATGAGACGTAAGGCCGAATATTTCAAAAGACTATCAAGGTGTACCAGCCATCACGCTATGATAGGTGAGAATACCAAGGGAAACATGTCCAAAATTGCTTGTGATGCCAGCGACCGGTGCATATAGATTAAGTGGGCTTGCTGGTGACAATCCACTTACAAGTCCTTGCATTGAAATAAAGTAGTCTAAGTTAACTAAACAATTGAATAGTTGAGTGAACATGGACGTTAGAACAAAACCCTTCGAGCATAACATAACTGACTGGTTGAGTCGATAGGATATCCGAGTAAGAATGATCATCGGAATGAGGCGTGGTCATATTGTATCTTCGCAAGCGTGAACTCGTCGTAGAATCTGAGGCAGGAATACGCCCTTGACACTGAATGTTTATGCAAACTCCGTTAAGTTGTTATATATGAATTTTTGACTAACTTGGTTTACTTTGGACAGGGAAGGCCGGACGGTAAGTATGGGTAAGTCGTGCTTGTATTTTCATGTGACACATGAAATCGGTAACACAAGATAGGTTATAAAATATGCCATAAAACTGATCCTAAGGCAAGATTAGAAAGACAATGAATGATAGTTGATACACAGAAGTAAAATGAACGTGTTGGGTAATGATAGCGAGTGGGCGAGCTAGCCTCCCCACCAGTGCATAACAATGTACTGATAACCTCACAGTTTGCTTGCAGGGTACATGAGACGTCGGCGGGTGCGGAGCTTTCCTTGAACGTGCAGCTAAGGCGCGAAGCTAAATCTGGAGCCTTGGAGCGTTGCAAAGGAGCTGGAGCACCATATACAAGGCATAACGTATCGGAACATCGTCATAAATTATTCCATATTGTAAGCCACTTGGCACGCCTTTTAAGTTTCAGAGAGAAAGAAAGAGAGCTTGAGAGACTTGTAAACTCGGCCTAGCGCCGCTTGTAAACTTCTTAAAAATCAATAAAGAGTTTGAATTCGCTTTAACTTGTGTTATTTACTTTCCGCTACAAACAGGGACACTTTGTGCGACTCTGTGGCCTAACTCAAATCAGCCGTTTCTGGACTTGGCCTTGCACGAGAGAAACTTAGTCTCATGCGGCATCATGCCTTAGCGAGGACGATCGCTCCTACGGGAGCGGGGCGTGATAGATTGGTATCAGAGCACGGTTTTACGTCCATGGACTTTATTTCGATTCTCTCAGTTTTGAAAGCTCGTTTGAAAACAAAAAAGTATACGCTCTCTCTCATTGTACCTTGGGATGTTCCATACAATAAGTCTAATATTTTCAAAAGCTCGTACGAGTACTCGATTGAACGGGATCGATAGGCGAAGGCCTTTGTGCCAAACCATGACGGACTTGAGTTGAAAGAAAACCAATGCTAAAAGTTAACAAGTTAAGTGCGTGCTTGAATAACCTTACGCTGACAATAGCGAACGAGTACACGAAACCTAAGTATAGTTCGAATGGGATGGTTATACACACAGCCTTTTGGCTAAGATGTGTCGAGTATCGTACACCTAGACCTTCTGGTCTGAACGAGTTTGTGAGCGAGATCGACTATCTCTCGAACAAGAATAAGTGAGACTTAGAACGTATGTTGATAGAGACGTTACTTGACCAACGCTAAAGCGAACACGGGAAATGGTTCTTGGACTTTGAGAAACGGGCGAACGCGCAATTGAACATATCGGTTGGGAATCGAATGACCTTTTGAGGAATTGTAGAATGACTTGACCCCGAGTGGTGTATGTGATAGCTTCGAAGAAGAATAAGAGTGAGTGTCGACGACCAGTCGAGTGGCTCGAACCCTGAGTGGTGTATGGACGTCATAGAAATCGTTCGAGCGAAACTAAAGAATTTACGGATAGAACGAGTATGTCGGCAAGCGAAGATATCGTACAAAGCCTTAGAACGAGTAACGCTTAGTTGGTCGTGATTTCGAGAATCTCAAACGAAATATTGTTCGGACGAATTATGAATGTATAGTGCAAATTACAAAACAAGTTGAATAGAGAGTAGGAACGATGAAATAAATGGATGTCTTGGTTGAGAAAACGTAGAAGATCGTATGTACAATTTCAAATAGTCGACTAGATTGAACCCTGAGTTAAGGTGAAATACTCATAGATGAGATCGAAGTTAGCACGATTGGAAGATAGCGTACATGAAAAACGTTGGTTTGAAGATACGAAAATGACTAAGGATTTGGAATAGATGTTGCTCAATGACGAGTTAGCATGAGACAATACTAATTGAGGAATTAAGTTGCACGACTCAGAATTCGTTACAAAAGGAAGATCGTCAGGTTATGTACATCGTCGATGGTATTGAGGTGTATCAAAGATTGATGTACGATAACTCGGGGGTACTCTGATTCGATGAATGATGATCGTGTTAGAAGTTATTGTTTCGAGGATGCTATGTTGGGGATTTTGATAGAAAAGCAATGTTTGGATGAAGAAGGGAAGTGACTTGATTGTTCGGTGATAACCACAACGACAATGATCTTGTCTTGTGCGAACGCAACTCCAGCCTCGCACATACGTCGCATCGGATTTGGGACGATCATTTCGCGTGAGCGTTGGCATGGTGATTCATCTCCAGCGGAAATGATCGAACTTGAAATATCATGACATGGCAATTTTGATTGCTTCGACTTGTGGTTTGAAGTGAAGGTGAATTTGAGCATTGTTAGGACTTGTGATTGGCAATTAAAAAAACTTGAGGATTGAGTAGACCCAATCTGCGTATCGAAAATGAGTAAGTCTAGACTCAAACGCAAGAGTTACGTTCTGATGAGGACGATTATTCCGCGAGAATGTTGACATGGTGATTCATGTTCTCCGTGGATAATCAGACTTGTGTGAGATCAGGACGCGACATATTGCAAGGCTAGACGACCTTGTGATCGACTACGTAAATTAGATAGGATGGATACGTGAATTATATAAAACATACCTGAAGAGATAGACTACAAAAATTGCTAGTGTGGATGCACGATATTAACATGTCGAGGATTCGGTTGATGATAACCTATCGCAGGATGACTTTCCTAAAAGAGATCGGACTTGGAGCGGAGAATGTGTTGATGCGAATAGGATGAACACTGCTGGATGTTTAAAAATTTGAGTGAAACGAACTTGGGTAGAAACTTTCGTACAAACGAACAAATGGTTTGACCATAGGATTTGGGGCGAGCATCGTGCAATGACCTTGCACGATGAACCATGGACTTGACTTGTAACTATGACATTGTGAGATGACCAAGCGGATAGACGGACGACCCTATGCTGAGTGATTGAACCTGTGTGACTGACATTTACAGTATCGTCTGGACGAACGATAGACTTGGGGCAACAAGACTTAGAGTTAGGACATGGAACTGGGAGTGTGCGTTAACGACAACGATACTAGCCCTAAACAAAGTGAATTATAGGCATAGATATTGTGCAAGTAAAGTTGGAATAACAAATTGAATTATTGATAGAAGACGTACTCGATGATAGTACAATACTCGGTTTTGAATCGGACGGGAAGTACTTAGACTTGGTCGACTCCGCTAAGAAGAAATCATATTGATTTTATAAACAAGAACGCTTGAGAAACGAATCGGACCATCTCAAAGACCGAGATAAACGATAGTGAGACGCGCATGAGTTCGATTTTAATCAAAGTTAACGGAACGATCGACAATTCGAAACTATCAGGAGTAGCTTGTCCGACTTCGCTATCACTAAGCTTGGTTGAAATATATGTATTCGGAGGAAGCCTTGAATATGTGCACGATCCAAACTCAGCGATATGATGAACTCGAATGCAGCTGCAAGTGGGTGTTGAGATGCGCATAAACGAAAGTGAGTTAGCCTCAGCCTACGACTTTCGTGTTTGATAGATTACAACACACCTCGTGCGACCATTACAGTCCTGTGACAGGGCAAAATAGCAAGCACAATAGCAACCAAGTTATAGAAACATGACGATTGAATTGGTACCATTGACTCTTACATGAGTGGTAAAGTCGTTTAATAAAATTGACCAAATGCATACGACACGAAACCTAAAACGATACCAGGTAAAGTTCGATATCATTAAAGGATAAAGTCATACGATAGGAATTGTCTAAGATACACACACGACATGAGTTAAGGAACGATAGGACGACTTGCACTTAGTAAGTCTCGAGTACAAGACTTGTTTTGAGTGATGTAACATCGCTAAGGTGGGTGGCTCCGATGAACCTGTATTTGCTTAGCCTAGACACTTAATAATACGGACACTATCACTAGAATCACTAGGAGATAACACCGTGCATGCTAATAAATGACTCAACGCACCTAGCTAAGGGAATAATCCCATCTTGTATGCTTGTTTAGAATATGAAAAAGAACACGAAAAATATAAGAACTCTCGTACCGCACTCCACGCTCGTGCCAAGGCACAAGCTTACATTTCAATTTTCTTATACGTTCAATAATGAAGCAATGAATGGTTTAAAACAATAAAACAGAAAAACTATCGATATAGTCATTCGGAGTAGAGTATAGCAACATTGGAAGACTTCAGGACCGATGGGTCGCCAAGGCGACTCCCGCACAGGGAGTTGCATAAAGTATGAATGAACGAATGAACGAATAAGTGAATAAATGAATCAATAAATGAATGAATGAATACGTTAATGAATTAATGAACGAACGAACAAGTGAAAGAAAGAAAAGAAAGAAAGAATGAAAGATAAGAAAGAAATGAATGGTTTGCGACAGGTTTGACGGGGACGTGCAACGGGGCTCGCTACCCGCGCTGCACGGACGCCGCCGCCAACCTGGTCGATAACGCATTATGGCTCACAGACAGCCCATGGCTCAAAGACAGCCGTTAAGTTAAAATGACAAGACAATACGAAATGGTCGCGGACAACCCACTCGTATACGGGAGGAAGAATCAAAAAGGGATTCCAAGGCTACGATCAACGACATCGTGGCCAGCCTAGGCGGAATCATGGCTTGCGGGCGGCATGTGTGCGGGCTCGGGCACACAGGAGACGTAAGGCCGGGTATTTCAAAAGACTATCAAGGTGTACCAGCCATCACGCTATGATAGGTAAGAATACCAAGGAGAACATGTCCAAAATGACTTGTGATGCCAACGACCGGTGCATATAGATTAAGTGGGCTTGCTGGTGGCAATCTACGTACAAGTCCTTACATTGAAATAAAGTAGTCTAAGTTAACTAAACAATTGAATAGTTGAGTGAACATGGACGTTAGAACAAAACCCTTCGAGCATAACACAACTGACCGGTTGAGTAGATAGGATATCCGAGTAAGAATGATCATCGGAATGAGGCGTAGTCATAACGTATCTTCGCAAGCGTGAACACGTCGTAGAATCTGAGGCAGGGACACGCCCTTGACACTGAATGTTTACGCGAACTACGTTAAGTTGTTATACATGAATTGTTGACTAACTTGGTTTACTTTTGACAGGGAAGGCCGGACGGTAAGTATGGATAAGTCGTGCATGTATTTCCATGCGACACATGAAATCGATAACACGAAATTGGTTGTCACCCTCACTTTTTCAAGATATGGGTAAAATGATAATTTTATATTTTAGAATATTTTTGGGAATTTTATTTCATGAATATTAATATTTAATGATTATAGGAGTCGGATTCGAATTTCATCGCATTCCGACTTAATTCGGGACTTCGGAGAATTTTGACTTGAGTTGTGTTTAACACATTAATTTGTCATGGCCCACCAAACTTGACATTTAGGTTTATGAGTTTGGACCAGTCCCCTATGAGTGTTTAGACTTAAGTATGATTTTTATTTGGACTAAACTAACACCCAAAACCAAATTAGGAGTTTAACTTAGCATAGAAGTAATAGGGAGGGGCAAACTTGTAAATAACAAGTGCCCTAACCCTCCCACATAGGGCCGGCCACACCCCCCTTCCCTCTTTCTTCTTCCCACTTTAAATTTTCACATCTTCTTTTTCTCCAAGTTTCTTTCAAAAAGAAAGAATAGATTTCCTTGGAAATCATCTCCAAAATAATCTCTTCTTCCCATTTTTCTTCCATCCAACTCTTCCTCTACCCCAAGTGAAGCTTCTCCAAGCTTTTGGGGGCAAGAAGTGCAAGGGTGTATCCTAAACAATTCATTGTGTCAGAGCCGTGTCGGAGGACTTTCGAATCGGGAATCTATCTCCCGATAGGTACAACCTATTCTCTAACTTATTCTTTTCAACATGTAATCTAGATTGGACCCCGTAGGATTGATCTCCGTATTTGTGTCCCTATTCGTGTCAAGTTTGAGTCCGTTTGGAGTGTCCTAGGATAAGTTAGGATTTGTGGTTGTGTCCTTGAGTTTCTCCCAAATTTGGACACTTTTAGAATAATTAGATTTGGCCTCTAAGTGGTTTAGGCATTTCTAATTTCATATTTAGTGTGTGTGTTCATATATATATATATATATGTGTGTGTGTCCATATACATATATATATGTGTGTGAGAGTGTTTATATATATATATATATATATATATATATATATATATATATATATATATATATATATATATATATATATATATATATATATATATATATATGTGTGTGTGTGTGTGTGTGTGTGTGTGTGTGTGTGTATATATATATATATATATATATATATATTTTGTGTGTGTGTGTGTGTGTGTGTGTGTGTGTGTGTGTGTGTGTGTGTGTATATATATATCACTCATATACAAATATATATATATATACTTGTGTGTGTATTTGTATATAGAGAGGGGATGGAATGAGAATTTGTATGTGAGTGATATATATATATATATGCCCCCAAATTGACCCCCTTTTGACCCCCCAAAATCCACCCATATATATGCCTATATGTATACCTATATATACGTATATATACCCCTATATATACTCTATATATACACCTATTCACCCACTAAAATAACCCCTACAACTAGTCCTAAGTGGGAGTGAAAAATTGAGTTTGAGTGAGTGAGTGAATGGGTTAGTTAGGGTTTGGTGAAGGGGGTGATTTTGAGTTCCGTGATTCGGAACGCGTCCAAACTTGGAGGGGACCTAGCTAATATAAATAGAGTTTGCGGGTAGGCTCCTAGGTTGAAGACGGGGCTTCGTGTGGGATTAGGAGAATGGTATCGCACGATATCATTGAGTATCTTGAGATATTCAAGATAACGGGTAAACGACCAATATGGACCGTAAGATGGACTGGATGTCCACTTACCCTAGGGAACTTGGTAGGTAATGGTTGTATAGGCTAGTACCCTACTACCCTAGGAAGCCCGGAGTGAAATTCCTAAGGGAAGGCCACTTGGCGTCAAGTTAGAATGGTTTAAGGGTAAGTGTATTAAAGGGGTAATCGGATAAATTCAAGATACGGGGTTCGGATATTCGGATTGACTTGAAACTTAGATGACTTGTTAGGTACACCCTACAAATGTCATATTTGAACCGATTTTGGCTCGGTTGACCCAGAGTTGACTTTTTACCCAAAAGTCACAATGAATCAATACTTTGTCTAAATTGGACCAAATCCAAACCAGAGTTGAGCAGTTGACTAAAAGTCAACTGTTGGTCAACATTTGACCAGTTTGACCTAGGATTGACCTAGAGTTTACCAGAGTTGACCAGGATTGACTAGTTGATCAAAAGTCAACTGTAGGCCAACTCTTGACCCCGTTTGACTTGCTTCGACTTGTTTTGACTTGCGATGACTGGTGTGACCTAGAGTTGACTTAGTCTGACTTAGATTGACTTGATGTAACTTAATTTGACCTAGATTGACTTGACAGGACTTAGTGTGACTCAGTGAGACCTACTTTGACCTAGATTTCATATCATTCATTATAAATCATTCTTAACCTTGTTAAACTTAAATTAACATGCAATATATCTCATCTAGGTTTCTGATTACCACTCTGAGCATTGATATACCCTACAGCTCAGGACGCAGGCGAGTACATTCATGATAGTTTTATTGTCTTGATATGTGCTATATCTGATTCAGTCGTAGTATCTTACTTGATTCTCAGTCACGATAGTTCACGGACTAGTATTGTCGATTCCTGTCATGAGATGTCATTCCTGGATTTTTTGGGATACTGATACTTGCTTAGCCTTGATTCTTGTACTTGTATTGACGCTGATTCCTGAAGAGGACTTGCTCCCCTCTTAGGGAATCCCGCGTCATGACGTGCTATGTCCGGATCCGTATACTATTCGGAGAATGAGGAATTTTATAGATAGTGTGATCAATGCCCACCTTGAGTTACTACTTGTATCATAGCTATACCCTCACCTCATGATGGGTTTAGCCTGATCTGTGCTACTACTTGCTCCATAGCTTGCCATCCCGGCCGGGCCGAGTCTACGTACTTGTAGCCGGTCGGCTGGAAGCCTGATCTTAACCCATACCGATCACATTATGCTATAAAATTCAAGGCACATTTTATATTTATTTTATCTTATCATATATCCTGCTCTGCTCTACATTCAGTACTTTCTCACCATGCTATGATATACAGTTACTCACATGCTCTACATGCCTTTACATTGTACCTTGATTGTAGACTAAGTTCTGCTCGAAAAGAGTTACAATCCCGGTCCTTGTTTGGTTTAAGGGTTGTAACTCAGCTTTCGAACGGTTCCCAAGTCTTCATATATCTTTGTCTTGTAGTTCATTATATTGTCTCTTATAGAATTTGTCAATTCACATGGAACTGCTGTTAGTGCTTGTACTTGTCCATTTTTCTGACAGGATACCGTTATGATATTACAGATGATTCTGAGTCGGACTGCTCGAGCTAGATGGAGTAGTCCAGGACCGTGGCCTTATAGTAGAGCCACTAGACTTTGTTCTTCCGGAGTAGTGTAGCTTAGTTGGGTTGCCTGGACTGCGATCCAGCTAGTATTATCAGACTGTAGCTTTCTATGTTATATTTTGAGACCATGTGATATTGTATATATCTGGGCTTGTGTTGGACACTGGACTTATTCCTTTTCATCTATCATATGTTTCCTTCTGTGCTATCTACCTTAGTTTTATTCTGTGATTGAGACTGTATTGCTATGTCACCTCCATTCGGAGTGTATATACTGTACAGGTACCTTTATACTGTTAGTCGTATTATTTACAGACGTTATATACAGCGTTCTATCGTCGATACTGCAGCGTAGGCTGGACGTACCCACGTGCTCGTGTCCCTCATAAGGGTGCCGGTCGTGACATTGGTTATGAAATATGCCATGAAACTGATCATAAGGCAAGATTAGAAAGACAATTAATGATAGTTGATACACAGAAGTAAAATGAATGTGATGGATAATGATAGCGAGTGGGCGAGCTAGCCTCCCCACCAGTGCATAACAATGTACTGATAATCCCACAGTTTGCTTGTAGGGTGCAGGAGACGTCGTCGGGTGCGGAGCTTTCCCTGAACGTGCTAAGGCGCGGAGCTAACTCTGGAGCCTTGGAGCATTGCAAAGGAGCTGGAGCACAATATACAGGACATAAAGTATCGGAACATCGTCATGAATCATTCCATATTGTAAGCCACTTGGCACGGCTTTATATTTCAGAGAGAGGGAGAGAGCTTGAGAGATTTGTAAACTCGGCCTAGTGTCGCTTGTAAACTTCTTGAAAATCAATAAAAAGTTTGAATTCGCTTCAACTTGTGTTATTTACTTTCCGCTGCAAACGGGGACACTCTGTGCGACTCTGTGGCCTAGCTCAAATCGGCCGTTTCTGGACTTGGCCTTGCACGAGAGCAACTTAGTCTCGTGCGGCATCACGCCTTAGCGAGGATGATCTCTCCTACGGGAGCGGAACGTGACACATGCGGCCCAAGTGGTCAGGAGATCGATTCCCGGTGGGAGCGTTCTAAACAATTACTTTCTTTAATATATGTGTGTGTGTGTGTGTGTGGAGAAAAAAAAATTTTATTGTTTTGTTGAGAAGTGTATATATATATATATATATATATATATATATATATATATATATATATATATATATATGTGTGTGTTTATATGTAATTTATTATTATAAATATATTTTTGGTATATGTTAAAATAATAGTTATATTTATGGGTTTTAAAGTCCAATTTTATAAATGAATAACTAATTTCACTTTGGATCCAACTTTATATAGAAAAATTATATTTTTCTAAATTAAATTTAATTTTAACTTTGGATCCGATCTATTAACAATAAAAATTGTTCAGCCGAATAAACTGAAAAAATTGAATCCTTTATTGGTTTGGTTTTGTTCGATTAGATTTGAGTTTTACAAATTCGAGTTTTCGATTCAACTATTTTAATTTGGGCAAAACTGAATAAACTGTACGCTAACCCCACACACCCACCCATTTACCCAAACACAAATAAAAGATTAGTACTCTAGTTTCTATCACAAATTATAGAAACTCAAGAAGTAGTAAGGAGGATATTATTGTAACTAATATGGAAATTTTCATCCAGAGCATCAAAATAATTTTAAATCTCAACCAGGGCACAAACTTTCGAAAAATAGTAAAGAAAGCACAAAAATGCCCCTTTGAAGGATGTTCACCTTTTTTGAAAATATGTAAATGACGGCTGTTAGCTTGGCTTGGCGGAAAATAAAATTATAAGGAAAAAAAAAGCTCTTTTCCTTGAAAAAATATCCTTCCTATAGACGTTTTTCGCATGTACTTTTTTAATAAATAAATTTTGTCATCACTCAAGCTTTGCAAATCATGAACAATTGGATCAACGAGAAGTTTTTCAAAATGGTTGCGAAAAGTAATTCAGTCACCTAGCAAATTCCTGGATAACAAGATCAATCAAATCAGTTTAGAGCAAAAATAAAAAAAATAGATGAAGCAGCAAAGCACACCCCAAATGTCAAAGGGCCGGCCCTGAGGTGTTGGAGGGCCCGGGGTGAAACTTCCAAAATAGGCCCCATAATGTAAAAAAAAGCATAAATAAAACTAGAACAAAGATTTGTTGTAGTCAAGATTTGAATCAAAAAGCTCTTAAATGCAAGTCTAGCATTATAACGACTAAGTCACAATGATTTTTTGTTAAAAAAGGCACATGATAAATACTAGTTTTATTTTAAACAGTTCCATGTCGGTGCCCCCTTTCGTCAGGGGGCCCTGGACCGTCGTCCGGCCTGCCCTGGGCCAGGGCCACCCCTGAAATGTCCCAACAATCACAAGAGCTCATTCAAGGAGCATGACAAACGACAATATTCACTAATACAGGGCAAACCCAAAATAAATGTATTGGAAGGCCTAGGAGTTTTAAGAGAGCAAAGTAGCAAAAGAGTAATTAACTGCAAAGTAATTCAGTCACCTATATTTTTTACAGAAAATTTACTGTAGGATAAAGAATTCGTTAAAAATTAGTAAAAAGGATATAAGCTTGAGAAATTAGAAAAAAACGATAGAGTACGACAGATAGTCTGTCGGAATTGGAGTCATGTTCAAATTCCGACAGATGGTCTGTCGGAAATTGGACTTGTCCAATTTCCAACATACCGTGTGTCGAAATTTAGACATGGCTTGTCCAATTTCCAACATACCGTGTGTTGGATTTTTGAGGAATTTGGACATGGCTCCAAAATTCCGACACACGGTTTGTCGAAAATCCGACATGGCTTCTTAGGTCATATGCACAGCAAATTAGAGGGAAACCCAGACCGTCCATTTCGGATTTTCGACAAATCGTGTGTCGGAATTTTGGAACCATGTCCAAAAATTTCGACACACCGTCTGTCAAAAATTGGGCATGACTCCAATTCAGACAGACTGTCTGTCGTACTCTATCGTTTTTACTAATTTCTCAAACTTATGTTGTTTTTACTAATTTTTATCGAATTCTTTATCCTACAGTAAATTTTCTGTTTTTTTATAATCTTATTTCCCGTCCACCCTGACAAAATTTACTGATGAAAAAAGTACATGAGGAGAACGCCCACAGGAAAGACATTTTTCCAAAGGAAAACGTCCATAGGAAGGACGTTTTCCTTTCTTATAATTTTATCAGAAATTTTCGTATAAGGGGAAAAAGTTTAGCAAAATTTCACCAAAGAAGAGAACTTTGAAAAAATTTCAATTATCAAGGGACAATTTGCCATGTTAGATGGCGCGGTGTAAGCAGACTGTACGAAACTCTAAAGAGAGAGGAGGGAGCGCCACCTTTATTGGCGCGATAGAGAGAGAATATGAGAGAGTGGGAGAGAGAGGAGGAGTGATAGGAGAGAGGAGAGAGGGACGGCACCGCCAACTATGTTGACGGTATGGAGGGTGGGACCCTTGTTAGCAATTCGGTAAACGAAAAAAATTCGGAACGGCAAAAGTACGAGTATAAATCGGCACAATACTAGTAAAATACGGTCAAAAATTTGGTCAAAAATTCATCTAACGAAAAACATTCGGATCGGATTTAATTCGTGTTTAGTATGTTTCATATGAACCAATTCGGCACTAAAAATTCGGCATATATATTGGGCTCACCCACCTCTACTCCTTCATAAACAAAGGTTCAGTGTGAGAATAAGAAGAGATTGGATTATGGAAAACCGAAAGATTTTTCTTTGATTGTTGCAAGCAACATGTGCAATGACTCTTGGGTTTCTTTTTTTTGGTTACTGTGAGATTTTTTTTTTCTTTTGATAATTTTTAGAATGGGGAAATTTATGAAATATCCAAAAAACGAAAAAGTTTTATGAAAAATCCACCGTGCTATAAAATTTCATCGCGTGCCCAGAATTAGCAAAAAATATATAAAGAGGGTTCCGAATGACCTTTTTGCCCTTCCTTCTAATTTATTGAAAACACCCACGAAACTACTCTTCAAAAAAACGTTTCGATACTTCATCTTCTTCCACACGCTGCTCACTTTCGAATCTAGGTTTTCTCCTCAAAAATCTTCAAAAACTCGTCGAAAAAATTTCGGAAAGACCGAGACAAACGACAAAAGTGCTAAAACGGAGGTCAAAACATCATTTTTTTGCGATTCTAAAATTTTGAAAGGCCATTTAACGGAGAAGCGGTTACTTTCAGGCTCCTCGAAGATACGCTCGTTTTGGGACAAATGGGGCCTCGTTTCGACCTCCCAGTCAAAAGTTATGGCCCTTCAAAGTTTCAACTGACCATAAAATGCAGGAGAATGGTCATTCTCCGTGTTAGAACACGAAAAATGTTAATTTCGCATGAGGGTGGCCATTCTCCGTGTTAAATTACACGAAGAATGGCCATTCTCCGTCTTAATTTACACGGAGAATGGCCATTCTCCGTGCTAAATTACACGGAGAATTACACGGAGAATGGCCATTCTCCGTCTTAATTACACGGAGAATGGCCATTCTCCGTGCTAAATTACACGGAGAATGGTCATTCTCCGTCTTAATTTACACGGAGAATGGCCATTCTCCGTGTTATTTAGCACGGAGAATGGTCATTACAGTGTTAAAACGCAGGAGAATGGACATTCTCCGTATTAGAAACACGGAGAATGCCATTCTCCGTGTTAAATAAAACGAATAATGCCATTCTCCGTGTTAAATAAACGGAGAATGGCCATTCTCCGTGTAATTTAGCACGGAGAATGGTCATTCCAGTGTTAAAATGCAGGAGAATGGCCATTCTCCGTGTTAGAAATACGGAGAATGTCATTCTCCGTTTTAATTAAGACAGAGAATGTCATTCTTCGTGTTAAATAAAACAGAGAATGACATTCTCCGTCTTAAGTCTTAATTAAAACGGAGAATGAAATTCTTCGTGTTAATTTACACGGAGAATGGTTATTCCCAGTGTTAAAACGTAGGAGAATGACCATTCTCCGTGTAACTTAGTACGGAGAATGGCATTCTCCGTTTCTAAATTACACGGAGAATGGCCATTCTCCGTGCTAAATAACACGGAGAATGACATTCTCCGTGTTAAATGATACGGAGAATGGTCATTCAAATATTAAAACACAGGAGAATGGCATTCAACACGGAGAATGACATTCTCCTTGTTAAAAATGCAGGAGAATGACTATTCTTCATGCGATATCGACGGAGAACAGTTGACAGAAACTTTTTTTTTACTTTTTTTTTGTGGAAAGAAATTTGACATGAATAAAGATTCAAGAGTTTTCGTTCTTCTTTCAAAACAATGCTAACTCTTATGGAAAAGAAGAAGAAGATCTTCTCTCCATAATTGACCTAATTGTCGGAGAAGAAGAAGAATAAGAAGAAGATAAGCGATGATCGGAGTTCGACTGAAAAAATATATGGTGAACTACGAATGATCTTTGCGATCTCTGCTGAAGATGAGAGCAATGGAATTCAGATCTCTCGTGAAGAAGAAGAAGAAGAGAATCGCAATCCAGATCTGAGTTTGTGCGGAGGGGTAGTTATGGTATTAATTTTGTAAATACAGAGCATCTAAAGGGAATCTTGGAATACTTAACGTAGAAATATATAATTCTGGACATTTCATAAAATCCATCATGCGGGTGAGTATTTCATAAAAACCAACCCCGAAATTGGGTTCCTCAGCAATTTCTAGTTTTAGAATTGTGCCGGTCTTAATATCTAATAGCAGCAAGAGTCAAGAAAGTCAAGACTGTTGGGTTTTTTTGTCACATTTTTTTGGCCAATTTTTTTAAAAATTCGTACGGTACGCGTTTAAAACGCCACATGCTTAAAATTCGCGTACAAATCTGAATTTTTTAAAAGTACGTAAGTATTATACGTTTATGTAAGATACGAAAAAGTACGCGTTTAAAACGCCACATGCTTAAAATTTGCGTACAAATCTGAATTTTTTAAAAGTACGTAAGTATTATACGTTTATGTAAGATACGAAAAAATTTGCGTATAATACGCATTTTATTCGGGTGATTGCTAACAAGGGGCGGGACCGCCATCAACAATGGCGGTATAGAGAGAGAAAGGGAGGGGGCGGGAGGAGTCATCAGGAGAGAAGGAAAGGATAGGGGAAGGGGGGTCATTAATAGAGGGAAGGGGGCATTAATAGAGGGAGGGTGGAGGAAAAACATTAAATAGAGAGAGGGGAGGGGGGACATTAATAAAGCAGAAAATTTTATCTAAAGTGAAAAAATATCCAATATTTACGTAGAACATGACAAATTTGAAAAAAATTATAGGTATAGGGATCTGGCGCCAGTGTAACTGACGCCCATTTTTTTTTTTAAGAAACATGGCGCCAGTTGCACTGGCGCCGAATAAAATTTTTTAAAAAAAAAAAAAAAAGTGGCGCCAGTCACACTGGCGCCGGGTTTTGTGAGGGGGGGGGGGGGGGGGGGGGGGGGGGGGGGGGGGGGGGGTGGGGGGGGGGGGGGGGGGGGGGGGGGGGGGGAGGTGATGGGCTGCAGTGCTGGGGGGTGATGAGATGCGAATAATAACAAATAATATATGCAAATTAATATCTACAAATAAAAAAATATATATAAATTAAACACATATCCAAATTAATAACTACATAATATTATCTAATCAAACACATATCTAAAATTTAAATCATAACAAATTATATTCAAATTATATTTTAAAATATTCTAATATAATTTAATTTTTTATATATTTTATTAATAATATTATTGATTTTTTTATACGTACAAAGCAATAATTAATAAATAAATAAATATAAATTAAACACATATATTTTAAAAAGGTGAAGGGTGTTTTTTTCTGTTTGCTTTGTTATTTTTAGAAAGTTTGTGCTCTGGCGGCTGAGATTTGAAAATATTTGTATGCTATGAGTAAAAATTTCCGTAACCAATAATATGGTCTATTTTTTATATTTTAATAGTGTACAGTTCTCAAACATTGAAAATTAATAAATTCGGCAGGGGACTTTGTTTCAAAATTGCCACCACTAAAATACGTTCATTGGAAATCTACATATCGCCATTTGAGAGAAGTCCATGTTATTGAAACATGCTACAAGAATGAATAATGTTAGAGCGCATAGATGTCACATTTGGTCAACAATAATTGTCTTGAGGGGCTGGTTTTCTGGTGTTAGGCAATATAAAAATATTGCTTATTAAATTAATGCTAATGGAAAGTACTCAATATTTTTTTGGTTAATATTTAAATAATTATTTATTTATTTTAAATATTAACATTGTATTCATGACAGGTTGTTGCAACAAATTCAAATTAAGTTATTATATCACCAAAATTTATATTTACCATAATCATAATATTAATATAACTATGTATCATGCTTTTATTGATGCGTTGATTCATCTCTTTCTTGTGTTTAGATTGTTAATTCATTTCTTATCTTTATATAACTTGTCTCATGCTAAATTTAAGGTATAATATTGAGATAATGGAGGAAACTAGAGTTACATAGAAAAAAATAAGTATTTAAAAGTAGACTAATATGCTTATCTTTGACTAATATGCTTATCTTTTAACACATTTCTAATTTGTGAATCTTAGTTTTGCATTCCTATAGCGATTTCTGGAAGAAGTTGAAATATGTTTTCTCATTAATATAATGATCAATGACCAAAGTTGACAACCACTTCTATCTTAGTTTTGCATTCCGGATCAGAAGGACTATCTACGGCAATTTTTCGACGAAGTTGAAATATGTCTTCAATCTAACTCAACTCAAATGTAATTACTCTAACTTGATACCCTCAAATATTCCGCTTTTTCAAGTTGATATCTCAACTTTTTTTTTTCAACTTAATACCCTAAATTTTTTTTGGACAATAATGTCCCTACCTAAAAATTAAAACTACCACTCAACCCCTCCCCTCTCCCCTCCTCCAGCCCCCCCCCCCCCCCCCCCCCCCCCCCCCCCCCCCCTTCCGGCCACCACCCTCGCCCCCGCCCCTCTCCCTACCGCCCCGCTTGCACCCTCCGCCCCTCCCCCCCCCCCCCCCCCCCCCCGCCTCCCGCCCCTCCTGCACCCTACCCCTCCCCCCCCCCCCCTCCCCCGCTCCCCTCCACCCTCCCGTCCCGCCTGCACCCTCCCCCCCGCCCCGCCCGCACCCTCCGCCCCCTCTCCCGCCCCGACTGCACCCTCCCCCCCCCCCCCCCCCCCCGCTCCCCTGCACCCTCCCCCTCCTTTCCCGACTCCACCATCGCCGGAGAGGGAGGGGGGAGGGGGTCGCCGCCACGGGAGGGGGAGGGAGGTGGTCGCCGGAGAGGAAGGGGGGGGGGGGGTCGCCGCCGCGGGAGGGAGGGAGGTGGTCGCCAGAGAGGGAAGGGAGGGAGGTGGTCGCCGGAGTGGAGGAGGGGGGGAGGGAAGAAGGGGGGAGGGAAAGGATAAGGGCATTTTGGAAATTTTTAAAAATTTAGGTATCAAGTTGAAAAAAAAAATAATAGTTGAGATATTAAGTTGTTGAGTAAAAAAGTTTATGGTATCAACTTAAAAAAATAGAATAGTTGAGGGTATCAAAGTACAATTTAGCCTATTTAATAGGCAAACGTTAAAGGCCACCCAAATTTTACTAAGGGCCACCAATATAAAATTTAAAAAAAAATTACAAGTTTACCATTTTGAAAACACTAAGGGCCACCATGTTCCTGTCAATCTAGAACTGTAGGACAGGCCTGCAGTCCTCAATTGACAATATTTTTTTTTTACCCACAGTGACTGCAGGGTTTGCCTGCAGTCCAAAGTAAAGATAGAACTGCAGGCAAGGCCTGCAGTCCGTCTTCCAATCGAGAGTGAGGAAGGAGGGTGTGGAGCTTGGATCGGGTGGTGGAAAAGGATCTGGAGCTTGAAACCATCCTAGGTCTCTCGGCAGCTGCAGTCGGTTATCCATCAGAAGAAGAGAAAGTAGAGGAAGAAGAAGCGATGGTGGCGGAAGTGGCGGCGAGAGCTCCGACGAGCAAGGTCCTGTGGGGGGAGATCGACGAGGACGACGGGAAGGACCTCGACTTTCTCCTCCCGCCACCGACGCGGGTCCGGAGGCTAGCCCGGGCCCGGCTTAGCAAGCACGCGATCGAGCGCCGATCCTGGCACAAGTTCGACGACGCGGTCCACGAGGACGTCGGCAGCCGCCTCACCATGGTCTCCATCGAGGAGATCCTCCTCGAGAGGCCCAGGGCTCCAGGTTCAAGTCCTCTTCCACCACCGATCCATGTCCGCCGGCTCCTCCTCCTCCCCGAAGCAGTCCTCCTCCAAAGTCCTCTTGGTGGCCCTTAGTAAACTTGTGAACTTTAGGTTGCTCTTAGTAAAAAAAAAACAAAAGCATGGTTGTCCTTAGTACATAGGTTGCCCTTAGTAAAAAAGGGATGACATTTAACATTTGCCATTTAATATTGTTAGTACTTGAATTTTATTCAAATACTTGTACTACTGTGAGTGAAAGTGTATCAAATGTAATTGGACAAGAAAAACAATAAACTCAACGTGAGTTTTCTGTGTCATTTAATAGTGTTAGTATTTGAATTTTATTCAAATACTTGTACTACTGTGAGTGAAAGTGTATTTGCTTATAATAGTTTATAATAGTACCGCATTATCAGTTGTATGCAGTTGAATTAATTGACGCTTTACTCTACCATGAAATTGAATTCTCTAGCAGGCATAAGCATGAAATGGAATTCTCTAGCGTCTGGTACAATAATTGGATTATATTTGTGTATTATTACTCCTGAACGTGAACATGAATATCACTAACCTTAACTTTCAACTAGTATGGCTTAAGTTTTGGACATAAATTATACGGAGTTGCTACATTGTTCGTGGTTTGTAACTGTGTATATTGACTGTCACATGTGGCGGCCGACAGTTGGCTTTCTGGTTCGGATGGAACCCGAAGATAGTAGCGGACACGCCCTCCATTACAAACCGTGGACAAAATATTATTTTCGTCCCATGTACGTATATAAGCTTGTGATAGGATATAGATGCTTACAAACAAAATGTTATCATATTAATCAAGATTTAATGTAAAAATTGAATAAAATCCAGTTATTTCATTAAAGTCTGTATAATAATGCATACTGACTAATTTGATTTCTATTTGAAATTGTTAAATGGTAGTATTGTGCACAATTGTCATTAGTCAAAAAATCGGTATCAGAAATTCAAGTTAGTAGACTGGAGTGGGCTCTCATATGATAAAAAATAAAAAATTAAATATATCCCCAAAAAAAAACAAAATTGAAGCCGGCTGGAGCCCACCGGTGGTTTCGCACTAACATTAGTTGTTTTAGATCAGAGGGACAATTGTTCTCCTTTGCTCTACTTCTTCATCTTCTGAATTAGGAAGGCAATTGATAAAGGCACTGCATAATTTGATCGGGGCTAGCCCATTTGTAAGTTTGTGTTATTTACAAGTTTGCCATTGAAAAAATTTATTAGGACTAGTCCATTAGGTAGTATAAAAGTCAATTGTTTTATTTCTCTTCTCTTTCTCTTCTTCCTCTCAAATTTTCTTCTAATCTCAAATTTTCTTCTAAACCCTAGATTGAGATTTCTCTTGTCCCTACAAAAATCTTCCTGTTTTGTAACCCTAGATTGAGATTCATCCCGCATGCTGTCACACGCGCGCGCGAGAAGAAAGATTGGAAGTCCTGATTGTATGTGGACTGCCCAGTTTCCTGGCAGTCCACATACATATGTGGACTACCAGGAAACTGGGCAGTCCATCACAGAACTTGTTGTGAGCATGGACTGTCCAGGAACTGGGCAGTCCACATACAAATAAGGACTGTCCAATTTTCTGGCAGTCCAACAAACTGAATGGACTGCCAGAAAACTGGGCAGTCCTAAGTCACAGCATGTGAAACAAAGGACTGCCCATTTTTCTGGCAGTCCTTACTGTATGTAGGACTGTCCAATTTTCTGGCAGTCCTGAATACAGTAAGGACTGCCAGAAAAATGGGCAGTCCTTTGTTTCACATGTTGTGACTTAGGACTGCCCAGTTTTCTGGCAGTCCATTCAGTTTGTAGGACTGCCAGAAAATTAGGCAGTCCTGGTCGACGCACAGTTTTCTCGTTCATGCATACTTGTGTTTAATTTAAATGGGTAATTTTCCACTCCGAATGTAGTTTAATTCAAATGGGCTACAGACAATTGAAATAAACAATATAATGGATGCTTGAATTTTTCAATTTAATTTCTAGGGTTTTGGAAACAAATAGAGAAAGAATTTGGGTGCCATCGATCTTCTTGAGAAGAAAATTTGGAAGAGAAGAGGAAGAAGAAGAGAACATTTCTAGGTGGAAGAAATTTCTAGGAATTTCAAATTATCTTCTTGCTTGGGGATGGAGAAATGGTGGAGGAGAAGAGGAAGAAGAAGAAGAGAGGAATTAGGGTTTAGGAAGAGAGAGAAAAAATTTTGCAAATGAGAGAAAAATTTTGGGTTTAGGGGAATTTTACTTTGGGACAGCCCAAAATCAAAAAAATGGGCTATCCTGAGTAAAACACACAAAAAATTGGGCTACCCCAATCCGGGCTAGCCCCGATCAAAAAAGGCAGTGCCTTTATCAATTGCTATTAGGAAACGATGGGGGCATGTATATATATTTAAGGTGGGTCTAGACATAGGACCGGTCCATGAATAAGTCTGAAAAGATAATCTTCGGATATAGACAACCTGTTAGTCTCGGAGCTTGATTAAAGATGAAAAATTGATGCAATCGAGATCTGAGAGTCACGCAAAACTTTGTAGTAATCAAACTCAAGATCTACGAAGATACAAAAAACCAAAGAGCCAGATTACAATATGAAAGAGAAAAATAGAGAAGAGAAGATCCCTCGTTCTTCCTTGCAAACGTGTTGCAATAGGGACAGAACGAGTTACAATAATCTAGAGAAAGATAAGATGAAAAAAAGTTGATGGGGTGTCAAAACATCGTTGCTCAAAGCAAGATTCGTCCCACACGAATTGCTTCCAGGAACCAGTAAGTTGAAAAACTTGTGGAACGCTCGAAGTCACCTCTGTTCTGACTTCTCGGATGGACTTACAATGGCGGCAGCAGCTCCCTCCCTCTCTCTCTCTCTCTCTCTCTCTTTTGACTTATAAAATTCGTAGTTCTACACAAAGGAGGCCAGAAGAGAGTATATATAGAGAGAGGGTGGAAACCCTATCCGCCTCTTCAGTTATGGAAAGATTGAATCAAATCCCACAAAGATAGCAATGAACTTCATTCAAATCCCACAAAGATGGAAACGAAATTAATTCAAATCCCACAAAGATGGAAACGAAATTAATTCAAATCCCACAAAGGTGGAAAAGAAATTAATTCAAATCCAACAAAGATGGAAACAAAATTAATTCAAATCCCACAAAGATGGAAACGAAATTAATTCAAATCCCACAAAAAGTGGATTTGAATTAATCGCAATGAATCAGTCTTTCCATAACTGACTTGTAGCCTGCACAGTCAGCGGAGCCCTCCATGCGGCAGCAGCAACAGTAGCCTGGCCGCATGAGCCATATGGCCTCATGGCCGCATGGACCGCATGGGCCACATGGACCGCATGAGCCACATATGAGCCGCATGCCGTATAAGACCGCATGGCCGCATATGAGCCGCATGACTGCTGACGTGCTAAGTGCAACGTGCGCCAACAAAGCGTCACATTACGCCTCATGAGCCCATGAGCCCGAGCCCGAGTCCGAGTCCGAGTCGCTAAGCCCCTTTGGGGCTTAGCTCCAAATGGAATTAATCCAAGAGAATGACAAAAGCATTAATGCTTAATTCTTGGAGCCTTATTCTTACCTCCTAGTAAAATCACCTATATGGTTCCCTCCTTAGGGTCACCATCCCATGTGCATTTCTCAACAACACAACCAAGTATATATGTTGAGATAACTCATGGTGGATTTGCGATGTGGGACTAAACTTTTACAAGGCATATTGAGAGCAAGCTCTCTCCATGTAAAGAAAGCACCAACAATCTCTCACATATCACAACATATATATGTGTCCAGGGTTGAGCGTTCCCCACAGTAACTGTCCATTTTGCATTAGGATAGATGTCGCTGACGACTTGAATCTTCCCGCATGGGTTAAATAACAATGTGATACAAGAATGGACTACGCCTTGAATTCTGCACCACAATTGTAATTCTTTCCACTCATAAAATGTAGGTACGTGTGCTTCTGGCTGCACATTAAAGGCCCTGTGCCAGCCTGGTTTCAGTGTATAATTTTGGACGTCTACAAGTTTACCCTCAAGAGACGGCCTGATATCTATTTTTATACACTATAGGTGATTTCTTTATTAAAGAGACATGGCATGAAGCCTTGCGCTTCCTTGCGGTGCTACGCCGCTATGACATGGCCTGAAGCCGAGGCATTACCCCTACATGGGAACCTCATCGTAGTGTCATACTACTGTAGCATGAGGTCTCAGCCTCTTTGTAGTGCCAATCTACTCAGCATGAAGCCTAAGACTTCCTTGCGGTGTTACGTCGCAACGACATTGCTTGCAAGGCCGAGGCTTTACCCCTACCTGGGTACCTCATCGTGGTGTCGTGCCACTGTAACATGGGGCCATCCTCCCCTTTGTAGTGATGTCTACAACTCTTTAATTACGTCATACATCATTAGGCTACCTGCCTATTTGCGGTGCTATGCCGCTATGACTTGGCTTGCAAAGCCGAAGCATTACCCTAGACCTGGGAACCTCATGGTGGAGTCACCACACTGTAGCATGGAGTTTCACTCCTTGTAGTACTGCTCTACCGTGCTTCCTGTAAAGCACACCAGGCATTCACTCTGCCTGAGAACTCATTAAGACGTTTAAGCCAACCTTCCACAGGATCTGTTTTTTTTCTGCAGAAAATACATAGTAGACAATAGTGGTTATGGGTTCGTATCCTTTCCATGTTCCAGAGAACAAGTACCCACTGTTACCTGATAGTTTTCCAGTCAGTGATCCTCCTTTGAATCAAAAGTTAGATGCCTAGTAGATTTCTCTTTGAACTAATAGCATAAAATTTTATGGTAGGATTACAAAGACACACTATCAGAATGCCTTCAAGCCCATTTTACATGCTGTGTCATCGACCAACTGGCGGTTGAGGTCCTTTGTGAATGGATCTGCCAGGTTCTTCTGACTCCGAACATCAATCACTGCAATTACACCTCTTTTGATAAGATCGTGTACTGCCCTGTGCTTCAACCGCACAGTCCTCTTCTTACCATTGAAGAGCTCATTTGATGCCACCGCCACAGTCGCGTGGTTGTCACAATATATCGGTATCGCCGGTATCTGAGCCCCAACCACTGGAAGATCATATATGAGCTTTCGAAGCCATTCTGCTTCATCTGCTGCAGTTTCAAGTGCATAGAATTCAGATTCCATGGAAGAACGATAGAGTATAGTCAGCTTCTTCGACTTCCACGATATAGCAGCTCCATCCAAGGAAAGGACATAACCACCTGTGGATATCTCGCTTTCCACCTCTGAACACCAGCTAGCATCACTGAAGCCTTCCACTACTGTCGGATACCCGTTGTAGTGTAGTGCATATGTCTGAGTCTTCTTGAGATATCTCATCACCCGCTTCACAGCTTTTCAGTACTCAATCCCTGGGTTGCTTGTGAATCGACTAAGCATTCCCACGACAAAAGCTATGTCAGGCCTTGTGGCAGTGGTTGCGTACATCAAACTTTCGATAATGCTAGAATATTCCAGCTGTCTGACGCTTTTCCTCGAGTTAGGCTTCAGCTTCTGATCACCCATGTATGGCTATCGATCCCTGGAAGATCCTTATACCCATAGCGTGTGAGCATCTTCTCAATGTAGTGAGATTGTGACAGCGCTACTCCAGTGTCTGTCCGGATGATCTTTATGCCCAAGATGACATCTGCATCCCCCAAGTCCTTCATACTGAACTTGGTTGAGAGGAACTTCTTTGTCTCCGTGACACAGCCTATATCCGTCCCTAGGATTAGCATGTCGTCCACGTACAGACAAACGATGACTCCTCTTCCATCAGCGAACTTTGTGTAAACACATTTGTCCGCCTCGCTGACTCTGTAGCCGTTTTCCCTAATAACTTTGTCAAACTTCTCATGCCACATCTTGGAAGCTTGCTTCAAACCATACAATGATTTTACCAACTTGCAGACTTTGTCTTCATGACCTTTGACGACAAATCCATCTGGCTGTTGCATGTAAATCTCTTCGGTCAGCTCCCCATTCTGGAATGATGTCTTTACATCCATCTGATGTATCACCAACTTATGTACAACAGCTAGAGCGATTAACATTCTGATAGTGGTCATCCGAGCTACTGGAGCGTACGTGTCAAAGTAGTCTATCTCCTGTTTCTGAAAAAATCCCTTGGCTACCAGCCTGGCCTTGAACTTGTCAATAGTTCCATCTGCCTTCATCTTCTTCTTGAAGATCCATTTACATCCGATAGGCTTTTCTCCTTCAGGTAGATCTATCAACACCCATGTGTTATTAGAGGTGATAGAGTCAAACTCGTCATTCACTGCCTCCTTCCAGAAGATAGCATCTCTGGTCTTCATCGCCTCATCATAGGTATAAGCAGATCTGCTTCCACATGATAGGTGACAAAGTCATCTCCGAAATCTTTAGGTCTCCTCGCTCACTTTGCTGACGGCTCTGCGTGTTCTGGTACAAGAGTTGTTTCATCAACAACAGCTTCTTCTTGGACTACTAGCCCATATGAGATTTCAGTCTCATTTGCACCTACATAATTTTTCGGAATGTCCGAAAGAATAATGTTTTTGTCTTTTGCAAACTTGTCTTCAAAGTATTCAGCATCGTGAGATTCGATGATATGATTTGACTCAATATCAAGAAATCTTCGAGCATCACTCTTCTCGGCATACCCTAAGAAGATCGCCTTCATAGTCCTTGTCTCCAGCTTCTGAATCTTCAGATCTGGGAGCTTCACATATGCCAGACACCCCCACACTCGAATGACATTCAAGTTTGGTCTGGCTTTGAAGCAGAGTTCATGAGGAGTTACGTCCGAAGTTGCATATGGCACCCTATTCAGAATGAAAGTGGCCGTTAATGCAGCTTCTCCCCAGTAGCATTTTGGAAGACCTGCAGTAAGCAGCATTGAATTCATCATTTCTGTTAATGTTCGGTTCTTCCTCTCTGCTACTTCCGTTGGATTGAGGAGAATATGGAGCAGTAGTCTCGCATATGATTCCATGTTCTTTGTAGAATGATGCGAAGTCATGAGTCCTGTACTCCCCTCCTCGATCACTTCTCAACCTCTTGAGTTGTTGTCCAGTCTGCCGTTCAGCTTCGGCCCTGAACTCTCTGAACTTCTCGAAAGCTTCGTCTTTAGTCTTGAGCAAGTAGACGAACGCGTATTTTGAGAAGTCGTCGGTGAAGGTTATGAAATACTTTATCCCGGCCTTCGTGGAGAAATGTTTGAAGTCACAAATATCGGAGTGTACCAATTTCAGAAGATCTGTGCTTCGATTGACCCGATGAAAGGGTTTCCTTGTGATCTTCGTCTGAGCACACACTTCTCACTTCTCCACCTTACCCCTACATTTGGAGATAAGTCCTAGACTAGATATTTTGTTAATTATTTTACAATGAACATGTCATAGTCTATTATGCCACAACTCAAGAGAATAATCAAAAAATACAACTGCATTAATGTCATTAAACTGGTTGACAAGCTGAATTTTAAACATTCCTTCGGTTTGATAAGCCTTCCCGAAGTATGTTCCCTTCTTGGACATCACCATCTGACCTGCATTGATGTCCATCCTCAAGCCTGCGTTGCAGAGCAGGCTCCCAGAGTTCAGGTTCTTGGCAATCACTGGAACATGCTTCATACCTTGAAGCGTCAGAGTGTTCCCAGAAGTGAGTTTCAGCTCCACAGTCCCGATCCCCAGAACTTCAGCTTGGGCCTGGTTTGCCATGACAACCTTCTCAGATATCGTCTGGTACGTGACGAACCATTCCTTGCCAGAACAGACATGGCAAGTCGCACCAGTGTCTATCCACCAGTCAGAGTCAACCCCCACAGTTGTGACATGTGCGATCATAGCAACAATGTTAGAAACCAATGAAACCTTACTAGGCTCACCTTTCTCTGATTGTTTAGGCTTGGATCTGTATTCACTCTTGTAGTGGTCTTTCTTGCCACAATTGAAACAAGTCACGTGGGACTTGGACTTCTGTTGCTTGAATGAAGGACCCTTCACTTTTAGATTAGTGAAGTCCTTCTTCTTGTGATGAGAAGCCGCCTGCTTCCCCTTGGGATCTCTTGTCTGTACTAGATTGGCCTTAGCCAACTGTTTGGACAGAGTGTCCATCTTCTGTTGGGAACGAATCTCGTCCTCAACATGGATCTCTTGAAGTAGATCTCCCAAGCTAATGTCTAGCTTCTTTCTGAGCATCCTTGCATAGAAGGTAGTCGATCCAGCAGGAAGTTTTGAGATGATCCCTCCAACGACAAACTTGTCGGGAAGGGCATCTCTTCGTCTTCCAGTTTCTGACGCAGCTTCAGAAATTTCTTCACCTGTGGCAACATGGACTTCTCGTTCTCAAAGAGCAATTTGTGATATTTTTCAACCACAAACATCTTGCTCCTGTTCCTGTCTTCTTCATACAGTTTTTTCACAGACTCCCATATGTCTCTGGCAAATTCCTTCTTCGAGTAGGATTCTGCCAGGGAATCCTCCATAGCATTCCGGATGAGAAGCCTGCAGATGCTATTTTTCCTTCTCCATTTGGCCTGGAGTTTGGTAGCCTTATTGATTGCGGCAGTAGATCCAGTGTCTGGAACAGAAGGTTCTTCCTCCAACACACTACTAAAATATGCTCTATTAGCGACGTTATTTAGCGACGGAATAAAATTCCGTCGCTAAACATATAATATAGCGACTCCCTTCTATTGATGTCGCAAACCGTCGCTGAATAGCGACGTTCAGCACTACGTCGCTGAATAGCGACGTCCAGCGACATATTATTAAAATATGTCGCCTATATTAAAATTGTTGCGACGGTTAGCGACGTCGACTGGTGACTTCGCTAACTATTTTACTTAGGGCACACTGTGCTCTTTTTTCCCCCCACTCGAAATTTTTTTCCCCCTCTCCAAATTTTCTCCCCCTCCTCGAGCTCCTCCGGCGACTCCCCCCCCCCCCCCCCCCCGCGATTTCCTCCGGCGACTCCCCCCCCGGCGACCCCTACCCGTCGTGCTCCTCCTCCTCTTCGTCAGGTAAACCCTAACCTAACTCCTCCTCCTCCTCCTCCTCCTCCGCTCCCACGGACACACACACACACACGGACACACACGGACAAGGACACACACACACACACAGACACACACACACATACAGACACAGACACACACACATACTCCTCCTCCTATATTGGATTCGAATATAGGAATGGGCTGTTTAGACTGAACAGTCCTGTTAGTTTAAATTCTGGTTTTAATTCCTTGTTCTCAAACTAATTTTGATGATTAACTTTCATGTTAAATACATTCACCTGTGTGTTAGCTACTATGGTTAGGATTTGCATTGGACAAATAGGAATTTCGAAATGAATTTTGGATTGGTTTGGGGTTAATGAACTGTCACAAACCTGGAAACCATTTTCCTGAGAATGGCTCACACCACTGAGTTCACATGTACCATACACATCCACATGAATACTAAATTTTATTACATACATTATACTAGCTGCTTTTCCCTGTTAACACATTATTTTTCCAGTTACATGTCCACTCTCTACACACACACACACCCTCATTTGACACACTATTTTCCAGGTTACAAATACACACACACATACATGTACCACCACACAATACCCTAGTAGCTAACTGCCATTTTTGACACATACACAAAATGAGAACAGTCCCATATACATTACATACATATGCAAACCTATCACATATACCCTATCTATATACACCATGTACTCTACACACACACATTGCCCCATTGACACAAAATGGTATCACATCCAAACACACACACTTGACACACTAGCCTATACTTGTCCACACCTATTTGTTGAACTGCCATGTACCATACACCCATACCCACACACAGGTTAGCACCATTGATAAACATAATGACACCAAGATATTACTTGTGTGTATGAGATAGCTTGGTACTAGTTTTAGTTGATTGTGTTTTTTTAAGACTAAACAAATGACACCAAGATATTACTTGTGTGTATGAGATAGCTTAAGTTGACTTTGGTCATTACTGGTACTTGAATTATAGGTTAGGCTTGTATAGCCTTGAATGGTGTGTGCTAGCTAGTATGGGCTAGTTAGGGCCTAGTAAGATATGAATTATAATGTATTGGTATTGGGATACCAATAGCGATAAGGTAAAGGGTACCTTGGTAGGTAATGACTAGAAATAGGATATTTGACTTAGATTTGACCTTGTTTGACCAAGGTTGACTATTTTGACTGAAAGTCAAAGTAGAGTCAACATCTGACCTAGATTGGACTAAGAGTTGACAAAGTCGACTATAGGTCAACCCTTGACCTACTTTGACCTTGTTTGACTTTGTTTGACTTAGCTTGACCTTGTTTGACTTAGTACAACCTAGTTTGACCTAGATTGCATATCATTGTTATTAGTAACTATTCGCTACTAATGTGTGTCCTATAATAAGACATAATATACGAATTTGTGCCTATTGGATAATGTGTACGTCCATCTTTGCAGAATTATTTCCAAATGGATATGAATTACTACTTGCGGAATCGTTCATGGATGTACAATCGTCGTCCTGATGATATGTATGGTGTGCGGGATGAATACATAGCGGGAGTAGAGCAGTTCCTGCAGTTTGCTAAGGCGTTCCTTCAGTACATGGACGGCACCAAAATTAAGTATCCGTGTGTGAAATGTCATAACGTGAAATATTATCCAGAAGTGGAAGTGACATATCATTTGTACTCGAGGGGTTTCACGCCTAATTACTATCAGTGGACCGCACACGGAGAACTTGTGTCTTTAGCATCAGAGTCGGAGCCTTATGTTGAGCCGTATATGCATGCGGGACCTAATTTTGTTTCAGATAATCATGCATACGACGACGGGTGCGTGAACATGATTTTCGACGCTGCGGGGCCTAGTTTCGTTCATGATGCACCTGAGGAGGCACCGAACGCCGATGCTGCACAGTTCATGGAGTTGCTGGAGAATGCAAGAACTCCACTGTATCCTGGTTGTGAGGATCATTCATCGTTGGAGGTGGTTACAAGACTGTTGAGCATTAAGTCAGATTTTAACATGTCGCAAGAATGCTACAACCGAGTGTTAGAGTTGATTATAGAGATCTTGCCGGCGGGTGCTAAGTTGCCTAAAGACTTCTACCGGTCTAAGAGGATGGTGAGATCGCTCTGGATGGAATATGAGAAAATCGATTCCTGTCGCAATGGGTGCATGCTGTACTACAAAGACGACAAGGACGTAGATGTGTGCAGATTTTGTAGAGCTGATCGCTATAAGACAACTAGTACAGGGAGGTCTACCGGTGCAAGAAGACCGACCGATTCAATGCACTACTTGCCTTTAACGCCGCAGTTGCAAAGATTATTTATGGTGAAAGAGACGGCCGAAAATATGAGTTGGCACATGCGAGAACAGATTGAAGGAGTGTTGGATCACCCATCCGATGGAGAAGCGTGGAAGCACTTTGATCGAGTGTATCCTGATTTTGCTTCAGATCCGCATAATGTCAGGTTAGGACTATCTTCTGACGGTTTTACTCCTTTTGATCTTTCGGGATCCCAGTATTCGTGCTGGCCTGTGATTGTCACTCCGTATAACCTACTGCCTTGGATGTGCATGAAGACTCAGTACATGTTTCTAACCGTTATAATTCCTGGTCCGAACAATCCTAAGAGGAACATTGACGTGTACTTACAGCCTTTGATAGATGAGTTGAATCAGTTATGGGAAGTAGGCGCTAACACGTACGATGTTTCCAGGAAGCAGAATTTTCAGATGAAGGCAACCCTTATGTGGACCATCAACGACTTTCCGGCCTATGGAATGTTATCTGGAATGAGCACTCGTGGCCGTCTCTCATGTCCGTATTGCATGGACCGTAGTAAGGCTTTCCGCTTGAAACACGGAGAAAAACCGTGCTTCTTTGATTGTCATCGGCAATTTCTGCCAAAAGATCATCCGTTAAGAAGGAATAGGAATGCATTCCGTGCCGACGTTGTAGAGAAGGGTGATCCACCGCCAAGGTGGTGCGGAGCCACGATATGGGAGGAGGTTAAAGATTTTCCAAGTGCTATCGAAGATCCTACATCTGGGTACAAGTGCGATGGATTTGGTAGAGATCATAACTGGACAAAGAGGAGCATATTCTGGAATCTGCCATACTGGAGTACCAATCTGATCAGACATAATCTTGATGTCATGCATATTGAGAATAATGTGTTTGATAACATAATTAATACTGTGATGGACGTAAAGGGAAAAACGAAAGACAATCCCAAGGCCAGGTTGGACTTAGAAGAAATATGCAAATGCCCTGCGTTGCATTTGATACAGCAGAATGGAAAACAGTTCCTGCCGGAGTCAATTTTTTTGCTGGACAAGGAGGATAAAGTGAGACTTTGTCGGTGGATCCAGGGCCTAAAATTTTCAAACGGATATGTGTCAAATCTGAGAAGATGTGTCGATCCGAAGGAAAACAAATTGACGGGTATGAAGAGCCACAACTGTCATGTATTCATGGAGAGGTTAATTCCGATGGCATTTCGGGAATTCTTACCGCAGGCAGTTTGGGATCCATTGACGGAGCTTAGCATATTCTTCAGGGATCTTTGTTCTAAGAAATTGTTCGTTGATCGTATAGAAAAGCAAGAGAAGGACATTGCGGTAAAACTATGCAAGCTAGAGAGGGTGTTTCCTCCTGGATTCTTCGACTCTATGGAGCATTTGCCGATTCATCTATCCTATGAGGCACGTGTTGGTGGACCCGTCGAATATCGATGGATGTACCCGTTCGAGCGACATTTGAATCACCTAAAAAGAAAGATGAAAAATAAGGCACGGGTCGAGGGTTCTATTTGTGAAGCCTATGTTCTCGAGGAGATTACAAACTTTTGTTCGATGTATTACAAGCCTCATGTTGCAACTAATAGAATGAGAGCTTCCAAAAACGACGACGGAGATCATGAAAGTAATGATACAATACTGAAGGTATTCAATGCTCCAGGAAAGCCATCGGGTAAAATGAAGAAGAGATATCTGAACGATGATGAGCTAAGGGCTGCTCAGGTGTATGTATTACTCAACTGCGATGAGGAGGAAGTAGAGAAACTGGAGGGGTAAGTAAATAATACGTCTACATTATTTTAATTGTGTTGATTATTATACTATTACATTAATTGCACGATGTTGTTTTCAGCATATTTAATGATGATGTGAGGTCAGGTTGGCCATACATAACAGAAGAAGAACTAGAACAAGAAATGAGGCATTATTTTTCATCATGGTTGAGTGCATATGTAAGACTTCAGAACTCTGTAATTACCTTTTTGTATATGCACTTGATTGAGAATGAGCTTAATTGCTTCTTTCGTGGTATTTAGGTCGATCGTCCATACGCAAGACTTGAGAATGAGTCTATTAGAACGCTAGCCAAGGGACCAATTTATGTCGCAAAAATATGACAAAGCTACTGTGTTAATGGGTTTAGGTTCAAGTTAACAACTTGCCCGATCAGAGATAACTTTGTGGATCTCGACTCCACCAAAAACAGCTGTTTGTGTATCAGATCTTCGAACTACAAAGATGTTGATGCGGACAACGATTTCTATGGCGTGCTACGGGAGATCGTGGAGCTGACATATAGTAATTGAATAGAGCCTGCTAAGATTGTGTTATTCATATAGCGTCCCGCTTTCGATAGGCGACGGAACTTCATAATATGCTAGCGCCGAGTCAGATCGGCCGGGAACTTAGATGGCCATCTGACTCGATCGCTAAGCTTGGTAAACGTTAACGCCTTGCGGCATCGATTCAAATCGATTTGGACGGAAGTTACAAGAATCGATCCAACTAATGGAACGACTTCTGTTGGAATAAGTCCTAGATGCAGCGGGCTGCGTCTCGGCGAGTGAGCTCTCTATAAGAGTCCCTTCGACGGGACCGGACCGCTGTATGGTTTTCTTGGAGCTTTGCCGCTGGGCTTAATGAAGTGCTTTCGCGTCGTTTTCATGGATACAATTACAATTTCGATACAAGGGGAAAAGAAGGAATTCTAACAAAGCGTTGGTGCCATTGTAGGAGCTCGCGTAACTAAGGATTTACGTTGCGTAGCGCTTGGATGATCGGTACGAAGCAAAGTAATCGGTGGGTGATTCGGCCTTCTTTTCTATTCTGTCCCGCAAACTTATTCCTTGCTTCGAATTCATTCAAATCGAACGATGCCAAGTTAATTGCATGCCAATCCACTAAGTCAAGAACTCGGGAAAAACGTATCAATTTTGAGTAATCTACTCGGAAAAATGCAAGTTTCTCACATAACTGGAAAAGTTTAAGGTTCTAGTAAAAAGATAGACTATTTCAGGTGCTGCAAAATATTATGAAACGTCGATCATGGGTTATGATGCCTCGGACAATTTGGTGCCCACGGGACGCTAAATCGGTGTACGGCTTTGGGAAAAATGAATCGTTGCATGAGTTGCGAGAAATGATAATGTCGTTCGATACTATCCGCGCTATACAAAACTGTTCGCATATATGAAACTATTCGCACATAGGCATGGTCATGGACAGCTTGTGCACAAGTTCGTTTTCCTCGAAACGGTATCCGGGGCATCGGAACCGATTCGTCCTAGGGGGAATAATTCATCGTGTTTTGGCGCGAGGCATGCGGTACCTTCAGTAAGGCTTGTAACCTAGGCTGAAAGGGTAGCGTCGCATGCCAACTTCGATTAAGTCCCTAGTGGTGCGTAGCACCAATGACCGCATATAAGATAGTTGCATGCTCACCTATTGTCTTATGCAGGTGTAAATATTATCTCTGTTTTCATGCAGGGACGAGCACGGCCGTGGTAAGAAATATGATAAACTGCGATGTTATGTTGTATGCTTTAATACTCAAAGATGGCTATCGAATATGAACTGAATTCATTTAGTTCTAATAGAAAGACAACTCTAAAGCATGCCTATCCTAACAATCAGAGTCGGTTTAGACGAGGAAAAGAAGGAATTCTAACAAAGCGTTGGTGCCATTGCAGGAGCTCGCGTAACTAAGGATTGACGTTGCGTAGCGCTTGGACGATCGGCACGAAGCAAAGTAATCGGTGGGTGATTCGGCCTTCTTTTCTATTCTGTCCCGCAAACTTATTCCTTGCTTCAAATTCATTCAAATCGAACGATGCCAAGTTAATTGCATGCCAATCCACTAAGTCAAGAACTCGGGAAAAACGTATCAATTTTGAGTAATCTACTCGGAAAAATGCAAGTTTCTCACATAACTGGAAAAGTTTAAGGTTCTAGTAAAAAGATAGACTATTTCAAGTGCTGCAAAATATTATAAAACGTCGATCATGGGTTATGATGCCTCGAATAATTTGGTGCCCACGGGACGCTAAATCGGTGTACAGCTTTGGGGAAAATGAATCGTTGCATGAGTTGCGAGAAATGATAATGTCGTTCGATACTATCCGCGCTATACAAAACTGTTCGCATATATGAAACTATTCGCACATAAGCATGGTCATGGACAGTTTGTGCACAAGTTCGTTTTCCTCGAAACGGTATCCGGGGCATCGGAACCGATTCGTCCTAGGGAGAATAATTCATCGTGCTTCGGCGCGAGGCATGCGGGACCTTCAGTAAGGCTTGCAACCTAGGCTGAAAGGGTAGCGTCGCATGCCAACTTCGATTAAGTCCCTAGTGGTGCGTAGCACCAATGACCGCATATAAGATAGTTGCATGCTCACCTATTGTCTTATGCAGGTGTAAATATTATCTCTGTTTTCATGCAGGGACGAGCACGGCCGTGGTAAGAAATATGATAAACTGCGATGTTATGTTGTATGCTTTAATACTCAAAGATGGCTATCGAATATGAACTGAATTCATTTAGTTCTAATAGAAAGACAACTCTAAAGCATGCCTATCCTAACAATCAGAGTCAGTTTAGACGAGTTGGTTCGTCTCGTCCACTTAGCAAGTGTGCTAATCCCCTCCCCCAATTTCCCCAGGTGCGACGGGCGCTCCAACCTAAAACGAAGCTGAAGTGCGGAGAGGCATTTTGAAGCTCTTCCTATACTGAAGTATTTTGAAACCAATTCAAGTCGACGGCTTATGTATAAAGGGGCGAATGTATGGGACGGCAAGCGTAGTTCAGGCAACTTGTCGAATGTATTTTCTTTCTGTTTTTAATCAATGTAGCCGCAACGGCATCCAATGTAAATTATGACTTGCACTTCGTTGCAAGCTATGAATGAAAAGCATTTCTATCTTCCTATACTGCATCTTATATTCTGATGTGATTTGTGAAGTTTCGACTTGGCGTATTTATATCAAAATCAAAAGATAACCGTTTGAGAACTTGTCATCTTGCCTTGCACGAGCGTAACTCCAGGCTCGTGCGGCATCACGCCTTAGCGAGGACGATCAAATCGGCAAAAATAATATCGGAGACGAACGTTGCCGACTCGGGGCGTGACAATTCAGGTGTGATTGGTTCGATCCGATTGAAGGTCAAGGTTGGAAAGTAGACAAGCACGGTCTTGTTGATATAAACTATCGGCGTCGATATCAAGCATATAAACCATTTGTTCTATCAAGTCAGGCTCAGCTCGTGTACTTCACAAGTTATCCTAAACGGGGAACAACAAGGTCGGATTGGTGGGCAGTATGCAAGACCAAAGCTAGAAATACCTTTGAGGTTGACGATATAGCTTATCAACAGGATGAACTACCTATTGTAACAAATATTATAGAAGTGGACACGACGGAAGTTCCTCGTTACACATCTAATTGTGTAGAAGAAGTAGAATTATCTGAAAAGGAAGATGCAGATGAAAGTGAAGATGTAGAGGAGGAGGAGGAGTAAGAAGAAGAAGAAGAAGTAGATAAGCTAAACGAACTAGATGAATTTTCATAAGAGGATTAAATCTGTACGTTTGTTTTATCATCATATTTGACACTTTAGTGACACTTCTATCATTTAAATCTGTGACACTTCAGTGACACTTTATTGACACTTTTATCTGTGACTATGATATTTTTCAAAAATCTGTGATGTCTATCATATAAATATGTATTTTTGTTTTATTGTCATATGTTATTATCAGGTATAACTAGACCAGGAGGACGATGCGGAGGATTTTACATTAGGCAGTGTCACGCCCCAGAACCAGAATACTGGAGAGCGGGAGCAGACATAGCCAGCTACGTATATTGAAATGGAAACCACCTCGATATACGGTCACGGCTGTCTAGAAATATGAGGGTTTACTACAAGCCAACAGTCTCTTATGGTCATGAACAAGCCTAATGTCTCAATCACAAGCAAGTAAATCAGGTCGCAAGATGTATGATCATTAAATATACAATAATAAGGCATCCCAAATATCACATATTCAGCTGATCATGAAGCTAGTCATTACAAAATGTTAGGACTAGCAAGAGTTTAGTCGTACATGATCAACCCTAGGATTTGTTAATCATGTTTACAGCCCGTAGGCAGACAGTAAGTAAAGTGCATCGAGCTAACAGGTGCGCGTCGGCTAAACGCCTCGAAAGAATAATTTTTACAATAGAGTGAGCGAAACAAAATAGAAAACCCACTCGTAGCCCGGGTTCCTTCTAGTCGCCACTATTGGGCTGGAAGCTTGGTAGATCCTCGGGAGCTGCTCCGAAATCTGGCCACATAAAACCAGCTGGGTCAACCCCAGAAAGAGCAAGTGCCACAAGGAGCCACGAAATAAGAACAAAAGCCAGCAATCAGCACAAGAAAATCTAATATTAAAACTAAAAATTTACGAAAACATGTCAAGATGATATACGACGAGATAACCATGGAACTATTCCGATAACCAGGTTACAACCCGTAAACCAAACAAGGACCGGGGTTGTAATCCTTCATCTGAACAGAACTTGGTTTCCCACCATTTATCGGCAAGATAGTAATGCAAGAAATCAAGACAGGGAGCAATCTTGTACTGGATTAAGACATGGCTACACTGGTTATACCTCATTCAATCAATCACGGCCAAGCAGATACTACGGCTTACTACTTTAACTAACTAGGATTATCACAGGCCTAATTACTAACAAGATGCAGTGAGATTAATCCACAGCCACAAGCCCTGCAGACCATCCAGGTTACCTAGGTCGAAAGTTAGGGGTTGAATTCTGGTGGGTACATCGCCCGGGAGACAAATGTACCCTTAGGTGACTTAGAGGGTGCAACACGCGACGGTGTGCTGGAAATGTGCCCTACTCGACGGCAGGCTACAGATCCCACGAACGCCCAGGTAACGGGATTGCCTGTAGCTGTGTCATCTCTTCATGACTACTAAGTTATTCTAGTTATTAACCTTAATCCATTTTAGTAGGTACTCCTGACCGTGGTACTCAGGAGTCCCCTCCTAGACATGATGCAAGACAGGATAAGTGGATTAATCAAGCAAGCAAGAAGAACTACCCACGGTGTCAAGGCAAGTCAAGTTAATTAGCCGTCGCAACAGCATTAAGATAAATCATGTCAGGGTACTTGTCAGGAGTGCGCCACGACGGGCCACTATCATGTCAGGTTGGTCATGTCAGGAGTGCACCACTACAGGTCACTGTCGTGTTATGCTAGTTCTTTGCCATACCATGCCATGTACAATAGTCATTCCAAACATATTAAGTAAAATCAAGTTCATGACAAAATCAAGTGCCACAAGGGGCTATAGAAGAGCCAAGCTTAAGGAAATAAGACCAAAACTCCAAGAGCCAAATGGTTTAAGCAAAGGGTCAAGAAAGGTACGTACGCTCAAAAGTCACGCACGCATGAGAGCTGCGTACGCTCAAAAGTCACGCACGCATGAGAGCTGCGTACGTTCAAAAGTCACGCACGCAGGAGCTGCGTACGAACAAAAGTCACGCACGCAGGAGCTGCGTACGAACAAAAGTCACGCACGCATGAGCTGCGTACGAACAAAAGTCACGCACGCATGAGCTGCGTACGAACAAAAGTCACACACGCAGGATCTGCGTACGAACAAAAGTCACGCACGCATGAGCTGCGTACGAACAAAAGTCACGCACGCAGGAGCTGCGTACGAACAAAAGTCACGCACGCAAGAAAGCTGCATGCGTGAAAAGTCACGCACGCAGGAGGGCTGCATACGTGAAAAGTCACGCACGCAGGAGGGCGACATACGTGAAAAGTCACGCACGCAGGAGGGCGGCATACGTGAAAAGTCACACACGCAGGAGAGCGGCATACGTGAAAAGTCACGCACGCCAGAGAGCTGCGTACGTGCAAAAACACGCAAGCAGAGAGATACGTACGCGTAAAAACACGCACGCAGGGTCTGGGTCTTCTTCTCCATGGCTGAGAAGAAGCTCCAATGGCTCCAAAACTTTAAGGCATCACAACTTGGCCATCCGAACTCCAAATCCAGATTTCCAAAGTTCTAACCAGGGTGGAATTGAACTCTCTTCCACATGGAAACATCAAAACCCATAAAAATCCAACTTAAGTAGATCAAAACCATGCAAAACCAAAAATAAGAAAAACCTAGATCTAGATCACAAAATGCTAAGTTCTAATGTTGATCACCATGTCCTAAACTAGCAAATGGACAAATAAAAGAGGGTTCTCATGTGGTGGCAAGGTGCACTTGCCTATGGGTGGGTGTTGTGTAGAGGAAGGAGAAGAGTGTTGTGTTGAGGAAGGAGAAGAAGAAATAAATGGTGGTTTATGAAGAGAGAGAAAAAGTTGGTGGAGTTTTAAAGAGGGTGGGATGTGGTGTGTTGAGGGTGGAGAATAGGTTATGGTGATCCAATGCACAAATAAACCGAACCAAACCAACCCAATCCAATTAAAACCGAGCCATGTCAAAAACCCAAGAATACGAGAAATATCAAAATTCTACAAGTTGAGAAAAATAAAAATACATGCAAAAATCCAGATACGAGTATAAATACGAAATACGGGAAATGAGGGTGACAACTCAACCCACCTTAAAAGAATTCCGTCCTCAAAATTTAATCAAGGAGCTAGAGATTGTCACGACAAGCGACATTAAGCACAAGCAAGTTATACTAAGCAGCTCAATCATACAATCATACAATACAAACAAGGAAGGGAAAACGTAAGGCATAAGAAAGATATTATACCTCACGAGTCAAACAGGTAGGGATATCGCGATCGGATGTCGTCCTCACGCTCCCACGTTGACTCACCTAGAGAGTGATGACCCCAAGCAACACGGACTAATTTAATAGTCTTGTTCTTGAGTATCTTCTCCCTCCGGTCCAATATAGACACGGGCCTCTCCTCATACGAAAGGTTGGTACCAACAACCAATTTCGAATGGTCTAGGATGTGGCTCGGGTCCGGAATATACCGTCGTAATTGGGACACATGGAATACATCATACACCTCAATTAGCGACGGCGGAAAAGCGAGACGATAGGATACATCTCCTACTCGTTCTAGAATATCGAACGGCCCCATATACCTAGGACTAAGCTTTCCCCGTACGCCGAAGCGAATGACGCCGCGGTTAGGCGAGATCCTAAGGAATACATGGTCGCCGACAGTAAATTCTAAGGGACGCCGATGAGCATCGGCCCAATGGCGCTGGCGGTCCTGGGCAACTCGGAGGTGATCTCAGACCTTCCTGACTACTTCAACCGTCTGGAAAATCAATTCGGGTTCGAGCATCTGCCTCTCCCTGACATCGTCCCATGCTAGCGGGGATCTGAACTTCCTGCCATAAAGAGCCTCGAAGGGTGCCATCTGGATACCGGCCTGATAACTGTTATTGTACGAGAATTCCACCAGGTGCAGATGATTCTCCCATGAACCACCGAAGTCAAGGGTATAGGATCTCAGCATGTCTTCAAGGGTCTGGATTGTGCGCTCTGACTGACCATCCGTCTGCGGGTGATAAGCTGAGCAGAATTGAAGGCGAGTCCCCAAACTCTTCTGCAAGCTGCGCCAAAAGTGTGATGTGAATCTTGAATCCCTGTCCGAGGTGATGCTGACTGGCACACCGTGAAGCCTGACGATCTGCCTGAGATACATCTTTGCTAACTGCACCGTCGACTGCCCAACTCTGAATGGGAAAAAGTGTGCCACCTTGGTAAGCCTGTCCACAATTACCCAAATAGCATCTCTGCCGGCCGGAGATCTGGGCAATCCGGTCACGAAATCCATGGTTATATGCTCCCATTTCCATTCTGGGATCGATAAGGGTTGAAGAAGTCCAGCGGGCCTCTGATGTTCAGCTTTAACCTGTTGGCAAACCAAACACCGAGAGACAAACCGGGCTATCTCCATCTTCATGCCATTCCACCAGAAATGCTGACGAATATCACGGTACATCTTCGTACCACCCGGATGAATAGAATATTGTGAACTGTGGGCTTCTGCCATGACTTCCTGTCTGATATCTCCACTGGGTACACAAAGACGAGTGTCATGCCGAAGTGTACCGTCTTCATGGATACATAACTCTGGCCTTCTTTCTGCTTCACACTCTGCTCTGAGTCGCTGGATCTTGGAATCTGTTGACTGCGCCACCCGGATTCTCTCAACTATGCTGGACTGAACCTGTAGGCTGGCCATCAATGCCACGCTGGTTGGAAGAACCACTTCAATTCCCATCTTCTGAAGATCTGCCAATAATTCTGGTTGCGCCGTCAGGAGATAAACTTCGGCTCTCCTACTCAATGCATCTGCTACAACGTTGGCCTTCCCGGGATGATACTGCAAATCCACATCATAGTCCACTAGTAGCTCGAGCCATCTTCTCTGCCGCATGTTAAGGTCCTTCTGGGTAAAAATATACTTCAGGCTCTTATGATCAGTAAAGATCTCCACTCTATCTCCGTACAAGTAGTGTCTCCACAATTTCGAAGTAAACACTACCGCCGCCAATTCTAAGTCGTGGGTCGGGTAATCCTTCTCATGATCACGTAGTTGACGTGACGCATAAGATATTACCTTCCCATGCTGCATCAAGACACACCCCAATCCTCTGCCTGAAGCGTCGTAATAAACTGTGAATCCTCCGGTCCCATCTGGAAGGGTGAGAATGGGAGCCGTTATCAAACCTCGCTTCAACTTCTCAAATGATTCCTGACACTCTGCTGTCCAAACAAACGGCACATCCTTGCGGGTCAACTGGGTCATCGGCGCTGAAATCCTTGCGAAATCTGAAACGAACCGCCGGTAGTAGCCGGCCAATCCAAGGAAGCTGTGAACCTCTGCCACTGAGCTGGGTACCGGCCATGACTCGATAGCCACAATCTTCTGGGGATCCACTTCCACTCCTCCTCGGGTAATGATGTGACCCAAGTATGATATGCGATCGAGCCAAAACTCGCATTTACTGAACTTGGCGTACAACTGATGCTCCCTAAGCGTCTGGAGGACGACTCTGAGATGCTGCTCATGCTCTGCTTCACTCTTGCTGTAGACCAGGATGTCATCTAGGAACACGATCACAAATTGATCCAAGTAAGGCATAAAAATGCGATTCATGAGGTCCATGAATACGGCCGGCGCATTGGTCGCTCCAAAAGGCATAACAAGGAACTCCCAATGTCCATACCTCGATCTGAATGCTGTCTTCGGGATGTCCTGCTCTCTGACTCTGATCTGGTGGTATCCTGACCGCAAGTCGATCTTCGAGAACACTGAAGACCCTCTGAGCTGATCAAACAAGTCATCTATCCTCGGAAGAGGGTATCTGTTCTTGATTGTCACCGAATTCAACGTACGATAATCAACATATAGCCTGGACGTACCATCCTTCTTTTTTACAAGAAGCATCGGGGCTCCCCAAGGCGATCCACTTGCACGGATGAATCCCTTGGTCCTCAGTTCTTCAATCATCTTGTATAAAATCTCCAACTCTGAAGGCGCCATCCTGTAGACTCTCTCTGATACTGGTGCTGTCCCGGGAATCAAGTCTATAGTGAACTCAATCTCCCGTTCCGACGGCATCCCTGGAAGCTCCTCTGGAAAGACATCTGAAAACTCTTCAACTATCCGGGGTAACTGCACTGCTGCTACTGCCATCCGCAATGCTGGAGAAGATGGCTCCACTGCGCCTCTGGAAAATGAAAACTCTGGCTTATCGGGGATACTAAAGACAACTCTGCCAATATGGCAGTCTATCCTAGCATACTGGTTCCTCAACCAATCCATGCCTAGGACTACATCATAGTCTGCCATAGGAAACTCTATGAATCTAGCGGGGAACTCCCTACCGCTAACTACGATCCGACACGAGAAAAACACTCGATCTACTCCCACAAGGCCGTTACCAGTAAGTATATTGAGCCTCACTGATAATGCCTCGGGCTCCAATCCTATCTGTGTCGCGAATCGTGCAGACATAAATGAATACGATGCACCAGAATCAAATAATACAGACGCTGGAGAGGAGTTGACGAGAATAGTACCTGCCACAACCTCACCTGGTGCAACTTCTTCTTCCATAGCCATCATTATGGCCTGACCTTGTCCTCTGGCTGCTGGTCCCCTCTGCTGGAAACCTCTCTGCCTATTCTGGGTCTGAGCTTGGGCTTGTGCATACTGCTGGGGGTGTTGTTGCTGGAATGCCTGAGACTGAGGCGGCAAGGACCTCGAAGACTGATACTGCTGCTGCTGAACTGGTGTTAGGGCCGGTCCTCTCACCGAAGAGCTAGAAGGATTGGATTCCGATGAACCACCCCTATTCGGGCAAGCCCCTATCCTATGATCTGCTGCTCCACAAGCCAGGCACAATCCTTGCGCCCTACGACAATCCGCCACTACATGGCCTGGCTTACCGCAATGAGAACATCCCAGCGCGGAAGTTTGCTTCTGCTTCTGCTGCTGCAGGTACGTCGGGGTCGAATGCTGAACCGACGTTACTGAGGCCGCCCGCCTCGGAGTTCCAATGGTCAATCCCCTAGCTGCCGGGGCTGGAGCTGATGATTGGTGCATCTGACTGTAGGACCGCTTCCTACCTCCGGTCCTATCCACCATCCTCTGGGAGGTGTACTCATGCCTCCTAGCTGCTCTCAAGACTGCATCGAACGTCTAGTGCTCGAACTGCTCAACTGCCAACAAGATCTCCAAATGCAGTCCCTGCTGGAACCGCTGGGCCCTATCAAACTCGGTCGCTACCAAGGTGGGGGCAAACCTACTGAGTCTAGAAAACTCCGATGCATAACTGTCGACTGTTCTGCCTCCTTGTTTTAAGTTGGTAAATATGGTCTACAAGTCGTACCGAGCCACAGCATCGAAATACTTCGTCTGGAATCTCTCTCTAAACACCGCCCAAGCAATGGATGCTACTAATCCCATGGCTTGTGCCGCTCACCAACTGCGAGCCAAGTCCAACAACTGCAGGCATACCACCTTCTCATTCTCGGGTGTCCTAGCTGCTTCCAGAATCACCTCGGTATCCTGAAGCCATGCATCCGCGGCAATCGCATCCTCGCTGCCGTCGAAGAAAGGAGGGTTCAATCGCTTGAAGCTGTTGGCCGCCTAGTTCCCTGGATGTCCGCCTCGGGTTAAAGCATCTTGAACTGTCTGGTGTAGGGCGTCGCTTCGACGATCCTGGGAAGCTATCAAGGTTCTGATGAGGCCTACTAAGGTACCATCATCTGGCTCTGTGGGCTGGACGGGCCGAACTGGTGACTCACCTCCAGTAGGCACAACTCTGGAGGCTATCCCGGAATGCTGAGCTTGATCTCCAGGTTGCTGCTGGTCCACGGGAGGTGCTCCTCCTTGCTGATCGGCAGGGTCAGGTACAGTGCCACTGAGGAAGACGACACAGGGAAATAATAACGAAGGACCAGGACAGATCAACGATACAAGCAAGTAATCAGGGCAAGAATTTTAGGGATTTGAAAATACGGGCGGAGGTCAAGGGCGAATACTGATTGAGACATCTATTCGGTAAACCCTCACATTTCTTGATTGACAAGACCTGCATGGGCCACCACTTAAACCATGTCACGCCCCAGAACCAGAATACTGGAGAGCGGGGGCAGACATAGCCAGCTACGTATATTGAAATGGAAACCACCTCGATATACGGTCACGGCTGTCTAGAAATATGAGGGTTTACTACAAGCCAACAGTCTCTTATGGTCATGAACAAGCCTAATGTCTCAATCACAAGCAAGTAAGTCAGGTCGCAAGATGTATCATCATTAAATATACAATAATAAGGCATCCCAAATATCACATATTCAGCTGATCATGAAGCTAGTCATTACAAAATATTAGGACTAGCAAGAGTTTAGTCGTACATGATCAATCCTAGGATTTGTTAATCATGTTTACAGCCCGTAGGCAGACAGTAAGTAAAGTGCATCGAGCTAACAGGTGCTCGTCGGCTAAACACCTCGAAAGAATAATTTTTACAATAGAGTGAGTGAAACAAAATAGAAAACCCACTCGTAGCCCGGGTTCCTTCTAGTCGCCACCATTGGGCTGGAAGCTTGGTAGATCCTCGGGAGCTGCTCCGAAATCTGGCCACACAAAACCAGCTGGGTCAACCCCAGAAAGAGCAAGTGCCACAAGGGGCCACGAAATAAGAACAAAAGCCAGCAATCAGCACAAGAAAATCTAATATTAAAACTAAAAATTTACGAAAATATGTCAAGATGATATACGACGAGATAACCATGGAACTATTCCGATAGCCAGGTTACAACCCGTAAACCAAACAAGGACCGGGATTGTAACCCTTCATCTGAACAGAACTTGGTTTCCCACCATTTATCGGTAAGATAGTAATACAAGAAATCAAGACAGGGAGCAATCTTGTACTGGATCAAGACATGGCTACACTGGTTATACCTCATTCAATCAATCACGGCCAAACAGATACTACGGCTTACTACTTTAACTAACTAGGGTTATCACAGGCCTAATTACTAACAAGATGCAGTGAGATTAATCCACAGCCACAAGCCTGCAGACCATCTAGGTTACCCAGGTCGAAAGTTAGGGGTTGAATTCTGGTGGGTACATCGCCCGGGAGACAAATGTACCCTTAGGTGACATAGAGGGTGCAACACGCGACGGTGTACTGGAAATGTGCCCTACTCGATGGCAGGCTACAGATCCCAAGAGCGCCCAGGTAACGGGATTGCCTGTAGCTGTGTCATCTCTTCATGACTACTGAGTTATTCTAGTTATTAACCTTAATCCATTTTAGTAGGTACTCCTGACCGTGGTACTCAGGAGTCCCCTCCTAGACATGATGCAAGACAGGATAAGTGGATTAATCAAGCAAGCAAGAAGAACTACCCACGGTGTCAAGGCAAGTCAAGTTAATTAGCCGTCGCAACAGCATTAAGATAAATCATGTCAGGGTACTTGTCAGGAGTGCGCCACGACGGGCCACTATCATGCCAGGTTGGTCATGTCAGGAGTGCACCACTACGGGTCACTGTCGTGTTATGCTAGTTCCTTGTCATACCATGCCATGTACAATAGACATTCCAAACATATTAAGTAAAATAAAGTTCATGACAAAAGGCGTAAGGATATAAAATGGGCGTAAAATATCTAATAAAATATCAAGTTCATGACAAAAGTCACGCACGCATGAGAGCTGCGTACGTTCAAAAGTCACGCACGCAGGAGCTGCGTACAAACAAAAGTCACGCACGCAGGAGCTGCATACGAACAAAAGTCATGCACGCAGGAGCTGCGTACGAACAAAAGTCACGCACGCATGAGCTGCGTACGAACAAAAGTCACGCACGCATGAGCTGTGTACGAACAAAAGTCATGCATGCAGGAGCTGCGTACGAACAAAAGTCACGCACGCATGAGCTGCGTACGAACAAAAGTCACGCGCGCAGGAGCTGCGTACGAACAAAAGTCACGCACGCAAAAAAGCTGCATACGTGAAAAGTCACGCACGCAGGAGGGCTGCATACGTGAAAAGTCACGCACGCAGGAGGGCGGCATACGTGAAAAGTCACGCACGCAGGAGAGCGACATGCGTGAAAAGTCACGCACGCAGGAGAGCGGCATACGTAAAAAATTACGCACGCCAGAGAGCTGCGTACGTGCAAAAGCACGCAAGCAGAGAGCTGCGTACGCGTAAAAACACGCACGCAGGGTCTGGGTCTTCTTCTCCATGGCTGAGAAGAAGCTCCAATGGCTCCAAAACTTCAAGGCATCACAATTGGCCATCCGAACTCCAAATCCAGATTTCCAAAGTTCTAACCAGGGTGGAATTGAACTCTCTTCCACATGGAAACATCAAAACTCATAAAAATCTAACTTAAGTAGATCAAAATCATGCAAAATCAAAAATAGGAAAAACCTAGATCTAGAACAATGGAGACTCCAAATCACAAAATGCTAAGTTCTAATGTTGATCACCATGTCCTAAACTAGCAAATGGACAAATAAAAGAGGGTTCTTATGTGGTGGCAAGGTGCACTTGCCTATGGGTAGGTATTGTGTAGAGGAAGGAGAAGAGTGTTGTGTTGAGGAAGGAGAAGAAGAAATAAATGGTGGTTTATGAAGAGAGAGAAAAAGTTGGTGGAGTTTTAAAGAGGGTGGGATGTGGTGTGTTGAGGGTGGAGAATAGGTTATGGTGATCCAATGCACAAATAAACCGAACCAAACCAACCCAATCCAATTAAAACCGAACCATGTCAAAAACCCAAGAATACGAGAAATACCAAAATTCCACAAGTTGAAAAAAATAAAAATACATACAAAAATCCAGATACGAGTATAAATACGAAATACGGGAAATGAGGGTGACAGGCAGTCCCGTCAGCCTCGGCCTGGGGATGGAGAGGGCAGTTTCGTACCCTCATCCTCATCTTCGAGTACGCCAGTGTACCGTTCTGTTCCCGGTCCATTACCGGGACAGAGCAGTTCCAGCAGGTTAGCGACTCCTCCTTCGTCGTCCAGCCTTCCTGATCCCGCGTCCAGCATCCCTGATCCCCCGTCCAGCATTCCTCCTGTCGACGGCTCTATGGAGGGAGCCCACGCCGAGCATATGGAGGACGACGATCAGAATGATCCTGTCCAGGCAGGAGGTGAGAGCGACCCTCCATGCGCTCCCCCGGGCGAGACGCGTATGGAGATTTGGACGGACGGGCCTATGAAGTAAGTTAATTAATTAATATATATTTCTTAAATGATTATATGTACATATATATTTATAAAAAATTATTATTGTACAGATATCGGTCTTCTGCAGTACAGAGACAGCTGGAGGTATTTCTGAGACAGAACTATGGTGGGCCTTGGATTAACTACTCAGATGCTCCCGCAGATAGGAAGACCTTTTGGTTCGCCCACTTCAAGGTAAAAAAATTGTTTATTTTTAAATTTTAATAATCATTTGTGTATATTATACAACTTTTGTATTTTACTTCTTGTAGAGGATCTATTTCTATCCACCACGCCGGGCGGCGAGGATCGAGGGCCAATTTTCTGCCGTCGCAGCCAAGCTCATCCGTGATGCGATCCACGACCAGAAGTGTCGTGATCGCTCCGAACAGCCGATCCATGGTTGGATCACGCCAGAGCAGTGGGCTGCGATGAAGGCTAGATTCATCGAGCCCAAGTACCAGGAGCGGTCTGACAAAGCCAAGGTGGCACGATCGAGCGCCGATAAGTGGTGTGGTGGCTCCATTCCGATGACGTAGCATTTTCGTCGTCTGGTACGTTTCCTATGACGGACATTAATTTATATATAGTTTGATAGAATGTTTAATACTAATAATAGATAATATATTTTAACAGGTAAAAAAGGGTGAGGACCTGAACATGGTGACCGTCTTCCTGCTCACCCATCGGAAGGATGGGGAGTTCATTGACGAGAGGGCGACGCAGGCATATGTACGTTCTATTCTTTATATTAATTTACTATAATTTAGAAAACAGAAAAATAGATATCAATATAGACTTTAGCAAACACTTACACGTTAGCAAACATGTTCTAGGCCGAGTTTGTTCGGCTACAGGAGGAGGCGGCTGCTGCTGCTGCTGCTAGTGCGCAAGCAGAGGGGGCTGGTACTTCCTCCCAGCCGCCTACAGCTCCATCGCCGGACGAGCTCTGGATGACCGTCGTTGACGGTCTTCAGAAGGGTACGTACTACGGTACGGGATCCTACGGCGCGTATTTGGCTTCGGAGTTATCCCGGCCCCCCTCTGTCAGTGCGCAGTCTCCGGCTTCGCAGGCGTCTTCACGAGCTGAGGATGTTCGTCGTCAGATCGAGGAGCTGCGTCGCGAGTTGCAGCAGCAGATTTCTGATGCGATCGAGCGACGATCCGACCCTCCGATCATCACCGGACGATTTGATGCGGTCGAGCACAGTATACAGGAGCTAATGAGTCTGCATCAGGCTACAGCTGCCAGCTTGCACACGCTCACCGAGTCTGCGCAGTGCACAGAGCGTAGACAGATCGAGCTGGAGGGATCGCAGAGGAGCATGTCTGCCTCACTCACTCAGGTTTCGGCTTCGCTTGAGGCGAGTACTGAGAGGGTGGTGAGTACCCTTGCTGTTTATGGTGAGCGACTGCGAGAAGTTGAGCAGATACGTCCTCCCGGTCCATCGACGGCGTCGACTCCAGACATTGCACTGCCTCCTACTGCCCCTACGGTGAAGCTCACCCAGGAGCAGTATGACTACATTCTATCCCAGTTGCGCGGCAGGGGTCTGCAGTAATTTCATTGATTTTTTATGACTTGTATGTATTGGCCCTATGGGCAAATTGTTTATTGGTACACTTTCGTTTGTACACTTGGTGGGAAACTTTTTATCTTCCAATTTTATTTGACTCTATTGGATGTTTGTGAGATGTGTGTCTGTGATATTTACTTTGCACTGCCTGTCACGACCCGCACCCGCAATATACGGATACGAATACGTGGGTCACGTCCAGCCTACGTCGCAGTATCGACGGTAGAACGCTGTCTAGTACCCAATAAAATACACTACAACGAGAAGGTCCATGAACTACTAATATCTACCAATGTACTCAATCATAAACCAACATCTAAAGAAGATAAGACAAGAAAGATAACTAAACACAAGAACATCTAGAACTACTAGAAAGATCATAAGACAGGAAAAATAAAGAATGGGAACAAGACAACTAAAGGTACTACTAGGCAACTCACATAGAGGAACAGTGAGAACCACCTCAGCTAGAATCATCCTGCAGTCCAACAAATGTGGCACAACTACTCCTAAAATTTTGTCAACATATCCAGTCAGGATGGAACGAGCACAAATCTCAAATAACAGTTCTAATTATACGATATTGAAAATGTAGCAGTAAATAGAGAGAATATACGAGATAAATAATGTGTACATGAATCATGGTAAGGCATGTCAAGACTGTAACTGAATGTAAGAACAGAAAAACATTATAAATCATGTACAAAAATCCGGAACCATATCTATGTGAGTTTAGTATTAGTTTCAACATGTGATCGGCTTAGAACTTGATACAATGTTTGGCCTGGCTAATCATACGTGAGTGTATGATTAACACTATACAATGATGATACAATATCTGTGGGGTATTGATCACATATCTATGCTAACACCCCCATCCCTGACTAATATGGTGGATCCAGTCATGACACGTGATTCTTTGAGAAGGTAGCTAGCCTTTGCAGGAATCCTGTCTATACAATGCACAAGGAACTAGAAAAACTTGCACAAGGCATACCATATATAAGAGGAATAACATCTTATGACGGGATCCAGACAAATACCATTCCGTGTGAACAATGTGTCAAGAGAACAAGGATATCTACACTAAATACTAGAAACAAAGACGATATCATAAAACAGAAATATTATCAGAGAATGTACTCGCCTGGGGTTCTGCTGTCAATATGAATCAGGGTTCAGAGTAAAACCACAGACCTAAAGATAAAATAATACAAGAGCTGATCAGGGTCAAAAGACATACTAAACATCTAGGTCAAACTAAGTCAAACTAAGACAACTGGGTCAAGGTTGACGTACAGTTTGTAGGACCGATTGTAGAAACGAGTTGTAAAGCGCAATACTCTAGAGGGGGTGAATAGAGTAGGCAGCAGAAATTAACTATTTAAAAAATGTTAGTAATAAGATCACAGATAATATATCACAGATATGTAAATAAAAAGTAGAGAGTAGAGAGCAAACGCAAACACAAGGATGTATACTGGTTTCCCTCTTGTGAGGACTAGTCCAGTCGGAAGAACTCTAGCTTCCAGTTGAATCCACTATAGAAAATCACCACAAGTTTTCATCCGAAGTTCTTGCAACTTCTACAACGCGAGCTTTGATCCGAAGTACTCGACCAACTTCAATTGTGAAGTGTGTAACTTCAATCAAGCCTCCGATTACAACCACTCTGAAACTTCTAGACCTTACCGCACTGGCAAATCGACTAGAGGATTGTAACTGGCTTGGGATTTGAAAATGAAAGCTCAGAATACTTTGGAAGAAGTAGTAGGCTTATAGAGAAGAGATATGAAAGTGAATGAGTGTAAGTTGAAATGATCGAAATCCTTCTCTATTTATAGTTTTTCTAAAGGCAGAATTCTGGCAGAATTCGGGCAGAACTCTATGAGAAAATCTCGGTGGGATCCGTAACTGCAGGAAGACCAAGTTCAAAAAGCAACGTTCACTAACCGAACTCTGGCCGAACTCTGGCCGAATTCGGGCCGAACTCTGGCCGAGTTCTGTTGGAGTTCTGTCAGGGTTTTTGCAAACTGGTTTTTGGGCTTTTTGAAAAGTCAGGCAGTTAGGAAATAGTTTGGGCTTTTGTAAGTGGGCTTGTTTTCAAAAATTAAAGGGTATTTTGAAAACGTTTCTTGGGTAGCCTATTTGCCAGTACGATGCAGTGTACATCGTATTCCTAGACTCAATAAATATGAAAAATATATTGATGAAATAAGAAAACCAAGAGCCCTTTGATGACGCCTTTCTTCAGATATTTTGAGCAGAGATGAAGACGCCTTTTTCCTTGACGACGGTCGTCCAAAGATAAACAAATCTGGAAATCTGAATACCTTTCGGGGGCTTCGCCCCCGAACCCCTGACGGGGGGCGCTGCCCCCTCGACCATGTCCGCTGACCGAGCAGCGGAACCCCCGATACGAGGCCCCGGATAGGTCGTTAGACGGTTCAGAGAAATCTTCTTATATGATGTCGTCTTTGGCCCATCAATAATTCTCTATTGTATATGTCCTGGTTTGACAAAGCTTGATCATGCTTACTGCATGTCTACAAATACATGTTAGACAAACAAACCAATATGATACAAGCATAGCAATATGATATAGAACATTTAGGACAATACTAATATTAGGACAATGCTAAGTTTAAGTAGCAACATGATAGTGATTACATGAATATTAGTGACGTCATTATGTTAAACTTAATTGATTAGCCATATTCAAAAATATGATATAATCATTGGGCTAACACAGTTGACTTTGGTCAACTGGTCAACTCCGATCAACTCTAAGTCTAATCTAGGTCAAATAGGTCAATGGTTGACCTACAGTTGACTTTGGTCAAAAAGTCAACATTGGTCAAATCTGGTCAAAACTAGGTCAAATGTTGACTCTACTTTCGACATCTAGTCAATCTAGTCAACCATGGTCAATAAAGGTCAAGCTAGTCTCTATAAACATCTACAAGGTCAACTTATGAATTTAGGTGATTTAGAAATCACTGAAATCGACGGATCTCTAGAACAACCAAAAGGAGAAAATATTATAATAATAGGATGACACAAAAGGAAAGAAATCTACAGATGTTGTCGGATGATGAAACTAACATCACCAACGTGTCCAGAATGGTCAAAATAGCTAGAATAGCCTGTCCAAAAGTCTATTTTGGACACAGGAGCAAAACGATAATTTTTGGCCAAAATAATGTCCGCCGTTGGACACACTTTGCACCGAAAAATGTGTCAGGATAGAAGTCTACAAAACCTAGCAAATTATATGTCCACGAATCCAGAATGATGATACGAACCCAACGGTATGTCCAAAACGGGATTCCGATGTGCCGATCTCAAAATGGTACGTTGACGCGGACATTTGGAATCCGGTTTGCACGGAAATGCGTGTCGGAGCAAATGTCTTCAAAACTCAGCAAATTATATGTCAACGAGTCCAGAATGACGATACGAACTCAACGGTATATCCGGAATTGGATTCCGATGAGCCGGCGTCAAAAAGTTTCGTTGACTCAGAAAGTGGGATCCGCTTTGCACCGAAATGCGTGCCAGGGCCCACATCCTCCAAATTAAGCAAACTTTATATGAAAACATACCAGAACGATGCCACGAGTCTACTGGTGGTGTCAGAAATTGAATCCGGAGTCCCGGGTTCAAAAATAGAATTTTACAAGTGCAACACTAAGAATTCGAACGGCCAACTTTGGCGTCGAATTCGACCGACCTACCATGCTCAAACTGAAATGAAATATAAAGGGGACAGGAAGAGGGTTATACCAGCTGTGCACCAGAACTGGAAGCGCGCAAAATGGAGCTGCGACGACGAAGATACGAACCCGCGAAGTTGGCATCGCAAAACTGTCCAAAAAAGTACAATTTAAAACGTCAACTGGGCGGCCAGTTTTCACATAGCAAACGACAGAATTAACGGGTAAAATTTGAGAGGGATGAAGGGGTATATACCGAGATTGAGAGGGAGCGAAGACATCGCCGATCCAACGGTCGGATTTCTCGAAAAACGTGCACGAAGTCGCTGTCCCGAAACGAGATTTTGACTTCGTTTCTGAGCGCAGCGCCGACGGGATCCCGTGCCAAACGCATGAATAGCCCGTTTCACGCGTCATGGATGCTGCTTCCACGCCGAGATGGTGTGCTGGGGTCGCCGGACTCGTGCTTGGGCTGGGGGTGGCCGACGGCGACGGCGGTTGGCCGCACGGTGGCGCGCGACGGCGGGCAGCGCCGCCGGAGCTGCTGCTCGCACTGCTGTTGCAGCCGTGGCTAGCTGCTGCTCCTGCGCTACATACGTGTGCGGGCGTCGCTGACGATGGCACGCGGCGGCGGAGGCCCGGCGGTGGCGCGAGCGGCTGGGTAGGGTGGAGGAGTTATGGTGGTGGGGGCAATGGTGTTCGGTGGTGGTGATGGTTATGAAATGGTGAAGAAGAGGAGGAGAGGTGAGGAGGAAGGGTGGTGGCGGTTGAGCTCGTGGTGCTTGTGGTGGTGGGAGTGAGGATGATGGTGAAGAAGAAGAAGAAGAAGAAGAAGAAGAAGAAGAAGAAATAGTGGTTGTGGGGATGGTGGTGTTGATGGGAGAGGTTGCGTGAGAGAGAGAGGGAGTTATATTATGTATAGAAGAGAGAGAGAGATTAATATGAGAATAGAGAGAGGGGGTGGGATGGGATGTACGTGTACAGGAAGGGGGAGTGTTGCTCGTGTAAGGGGGGGTGAGCTGTAATGTGTGGGGAGAGAGAGAGTGTTACATATTAATGTGTGTGTGTGGATATAATATATAAAGTGAGAGAGAGAGAGATATTAATAGAGAGAGAGTAGAGGGTGTTCGGCCACATGGGGGAGGGAGGAGTTGATGTGCTGGTGATGGGGTGTGGAGTGTAGGTAGAGAGAGAATGAGTGTAATATATATATTATATTATATTATATATGTACATATATATATATACATATATAAAAGAGAGGGAATTAGAGATATTTTATATAAAATAAACGTATTTTCAAATAGAGAAAAATGTAGACACATCAGTGGGATGTATTGGCAGTCATGGTAGGGTCCATGCCAAACTGGGTCGGACGTTGGGCCAAGTTTGGACAAAGTCGAAGCTAAGATTTAATTAATTTATAAATTAAGCAAATTAAATCATGGATGAAATAGGAGCACAAGGGAGATCGAAATTGTGGCACGCAAGTGGCACCTGCATAGTTTACCCAAAACAGGCCAGGACCATATATTGGGTCGACTGGATCGGACCGATGTCGGGCCCGAAAATTAAGTTGAAAATTAAATCACGAATTACGGCAGACGATAAATTGGTCTAAATTGACCTGAAAGTTGCGCGAAGCAAATGGAGCACAAGGGAACAAGTTTGAGTGGGACACCATATATCAACATGAAGGTAATCTCGTCTACTATAAACTTCAAGAAGGAAGTTTCCAGAGACTGGCATCCCTGTTGCTCTAGAATTCCAAGTCACGGTGAAGAGCATTAATGATCAAAAATTAATTATATAGAAATAAATTATTGAAAATAATTCATTAGAAAATTCAAAAAAATAATTCGGGAAATTCAGGGGGCTTACACTGCCTCCTATTTTTATTGTGATATTTACTTTGTGATATCTGCGATGGGGATGACAAATATACCTACGCTGGGTTATAAGCGATGATCTGATATACAAAGGAGGTGCTGCCGAAATTTTAAAAAATACAATGTGTATTTTTGTGATGATGTGTGTCTGTGTTTACATTGAATGTGAAATACAGTGTTCGGAACCATCGACAGTTTCGATTACTGTTGTATGTTTTATCTTGGATAGAAAGAGCAACAGTTCAGGGTGTACTTCTGAGAGCTTCATTTTTACGTCCTTCACTTTCTCCGGACGTCGTAAAGGTTTCCGAGAAGGTAAAGGACGTGAAGAGGAAGCTCTGAGAAGTGCACCCTGAACTGTTGCTCTTTCTATCCAAGATAAAACATAGAACAGTAAGCGAAACTGTCGATGGATCGAACACTGCACTTCATACACACTGTAAACGCAGACACACAGCATAACAAAAATACCAATTATATTTTTTTAAATTTTTTTTATAATATCTGCGACGTATAGCGACGTTCTGCGACGGACAGCGACGGAACGAACACGTCGCTATATGTCGCTAACTACTGACGTAACGTCGCTAGACGTCGCTAAACTGCTGACGTGGGAAATGACAACCTGTCAGCGGACGTCGCTAAATTTGTCGCTAGGCATCGCTAAAGCGCACACGTGGCTGCCATGCCGTGTCATCATACATAAAGTTTATGGCGTCGCAACGTGGTCGCTCTACGTCGCTATTTTGGCGACGTAACCTTACGTTGCTATCTGTCGATAATTTTGCGACGTCTTGCGACACTAATCATGCCGTCGCAAACAGCAACGTTCTACGACGAAATTTTCATACACTACTAAAATATGCTATATTAGCGACGTATTTTAGCGACGTAAGAAAATAATGTCGCTATATATGTAATATAGCGACTCCCGTCATGTGACGTCGCAAATCGTCGCTAACTAGCGACGTTCAGTGACATTACATAAATTACGTCGCAGAACAGCGACGTTCAGCGGCAGAGTATTAATATATGTCGCCATATAATAAAATTTTGCGACGTTTAGCGACGTCTTTAGTTGACGTCGCTAAATGTTTTACTTAGGGCACGCTGTTTCCTTTTCCCCCTCACTCGAAAATTTCTAAAATTTTTAGAATCCCTCCCCCCCCCCCCCCGCGACTCTGCCCCCCCCCCCGGCGACTCTTCCCCCCCCCCCCCCCCCCGCGACTCTCCCCCCCGGCGACTCTCTCCCCCCGCCCCCGGCGACTCGCTCCCCCCGCCCCCGGCGACTCCCTCCCGCTCCGACGAGCTCCTCCTCCCCCAATCCGAGATCCTCCTCCTCTCCCTAGCTCCTCCTCCTCCTCCCTCTTCCTAAGGTAAACCCTAACCCTAACCCTAACTCCTCTCCCTCCTCCTCCTCCTCCTCCTCCTCCTCCTCTCACACACACACACGGACACACACACACGGACACACACACACAGACACACACACACACGGACACACACACACACACACAGACACACACACACACACAGACACACACACACTGACACAGATTTTATCATATTCTTCTTGTGCTCTTTTTCATATTATTATTCATGTGTTATTTATATGTTGTATCTCTTTACATGTATATATATATTTATATATATATTTGTGTGTGGTTGTATATTTATTTGGGGTTATGGTTGTGGGAATGTTGAGAGGTTTTGATTGTTGTGTAGTTGTTGTTCTTGTTGTTGTTGTTGTTGTTGTGTGGGAAGTAGGATGGAAATCAATGAAAGGATGAGGAAATGATGGAGATTGAAGGAGGAAAGAAGTGTGCTTATGGGGAGGGGGTTTTGGACAGCAACCAGCAGCCTGGGCTGCTGTTTTCAGCAGTTTTGGGGGGGGGGGGGACAGCAGCTATATGCTGCTGAAATTTGCAGCAGTGTGCCCCCCACTTGACATTAGTTAGCCTACTTATTAGCCCATCCTTTTAGCCTATCTTTTAGCCATTAGTTAGCCTACTTATTAGCCTTTAGTTGGACACACACACACGGACACACACACAGACACACACACACAGACACACACAGACACACACACACACACACATGTCACCTATATATATATACCTACATGTTATATATATGTGGTTATATATAGATATATATGTGTGTGTGTCTCTTGGTATAATATTCATATTGTAGTGTTGTGGTTATATTGTAGTGTGGTGATAGTGTGGGAATTGATAAATGGAATGGATGTAAGGATGATAGGAAGGATTAGTGGACCTATAATCCTATTTATATGTGTCCTATATATGCCTATATGTGTGTGTGTGTGTGTTAGCCTATATGTAAGCCTAGGTGAGAGCTTATGAGTGTGGTATCATGGGTGATATATGTGAGTGAGTGTGTAAGCGAGTTGTGTGGATGAGTGTGAGGTTAAATGTGTTAGATATAGGTTAGCATCTTAGGCCATATCCTAGTTAGATATGTAGTTGTTAGTATCCTAGAGTGTTAGAGCCTTGGTTTGGGATACCAAGTTAGGGTTAGAAATAGGACACTAGTTAGCTATTGGTATGTGTAGATATATATTAGATAGATAGTTGGATGGATAGGTGGATAGATGGATGGGGAGTAGAAGGGGAGCTGCTGCCCCCATTCCAGCAACAGCAGCAGCAAGAACAGCTGTTGTAGCAGCAGTTTACATCAGCAGTAGCACCCCCATGGCCCCCCACTTGTAGTGATTAGCACTAATGGGGGCAGGAGAGGTAATTATAGGAGTAATTAGATCTAGATCTAATTAGCACTTGGCTACAAGGCATATTCCAAGAATATTCTAGAGAATATTCCAAGTCTATTCTAAGGAATATAGCGACTCCTATCGTTTGAAATAACCACATCTTGGCTATTTGTTAAATAGATCGACCCTGAGCTCCCATGTTTAGTCGTGCCTTCAACATCATGTTCAAATGAAGGTGACAAGCAGCTGACTATGAAAAAATATGCCGTCTTGAGCTTCATAAAGAAATGCAAGATTACAAGCTCCTATGTAGTAATCTTGCATTTCTTTATGAAGCTCAATACGACATATTTTTCTATAGTCAGCTGCTTGTCACCTTCATTTGAACATGATGTTGAAGGCACGACTGAACATGGGAGCTCAGGGTCGATCTATTTAACAAATAGCCAAGATGTGGTTATTTCACAGAAGCCATGAATTACCGGGAAAATAGGAAACATCTCGTACTCCTCCCGTGAAATCGTTACCGGGAAAATAGGAAACACTTAGCAAACACTTAGACGTTAGCAAACATTGTTAATTGGTGTGTTCATCTTTGCAGAATTATTTCCAAATGGAGCTAAATTACTACTTGCGGAATCATTCATGGATGTACAATCGTCGTCCTGAAGATATGTGTGGTGTGCGGGATGAATACATAGCGGGAGTAGAGCAGTTCCTGCAGTTTGCTAAGGCGTTCCCTCAGTACATGGACGGCACCAAAATTAAGTGTCCATGTGTGAAATGTCATAACGTGAAATATTATCCAGAAGTGGAAGTGACATATCATTTGTACTCGAGGGGTTTCACGCCTAATTACTATCAGTAGACCGCACACGGAGAACTTGTGTCGTTAGCATCAGAGCCGGAGCCTTATGTTGAGCCGTATATGCATGCGGGACCTAATTTTGTTTCAGATAATCATGCATACGACGACGGGTGCGTGAACATGGTTTTCGACGCTGCTGGGCCCAGTTTTGTTCCTGATGCAGCTGAGGAGGCACCGAATGTCGACGCTGCAAAGTTCATGGAGTTGCTGGAGAATGCAAGGACTCCATTGTATCCTGGTTGTGAGGATCATTCACCGTTGGAGGTGGTTACAAGACTTTTGAGCATTAAGTCAGATTTTAACATGTCGCAAGAATGCTACAACCGAGTGCTGGAGTTGATTATAGAGATCTTGCCGGCGGGTGCTAAGTTACCTAAAGACTTCTACCGGTCTAAGAGGATGGTGAGATCGCTCTGGATGGGATACGAGAAAATCGATTCTTGTCGCAATGGGTGCATGCTGTACTACAAAGACGACAAGGACGCAGATGTGTGCAGATTTTGTGGTGCTGATCGCTATAAGCCAACTAGTACAGGAAGGTCTACCTGTGCAAGAAGACCGACCGATTCAATGCACTACCTGCCTTTAACGCCGCGGTTGCAAAGATTATTTATGGTGAAAGAGACGGCCGAAAATATGAGTTGGCACATGCGAGAACAGATTGAAGGAGTGTTGGATCACCCATCCGATGGAGAAGCGTGGAAGCACTTTGATCGAGTGTATCCTGATTTTGCTTCAGATCCACGTAATGTCAGGTTGGGGCTATGTTCTGACGGTTTTACTCCTTTTGGTCTTTCGGGATCCCAGTATTCGTGCTGGCCTGTGATTGTCACTCCGTATAACCTACCGCCTTTGATGTGCATGAAGACCGAGTACATGTTTCTAACCGTTATAATTCCTGGTCCGAACAATCCCAAGAGGAACATTGATGTGTACTTACAGCCTTTGATAGATGAGTTGAATCAGTTATGGGAAGTAGGCGCTAACACGTACGATGTTTCCAGGAAGCAGAATTTTCAGATGAAGGCAACCCTTATGTGGACCATCAACGACTTTCCGGCATATGGAATGTTATCTGGATGGAGCACTCATGGACGTCTCTCATGTCCGATTTGCATGGACTGTACTAAGGCTTTTCGCTTGAAACATGGAGGAAAACCGTGCTTCTTTGATTGTCATCGACAATTTCTGCCAAAAGATCATCCGTTCAGAAGGAACATGAATGCATTCCGTACCGGCGTTGTAGAGAAGGGTGATCCACCGCCAAGGTGGTGCGGGGCCGCGATATGGGAGGAGGTTAGAGATTTTCCAAGTGCTATCGAAGATCCTACAACTGGGTACAAGTGCGATGGATTTGGTAGAGATCATAACTGGACAAAGAGGAGCATATTCTGGGATCTGCCATATTAGAGTACCAATCTGATCAGACATAATCTTGATGTCATGCATATTGAGAAGAATGTGTTTGATAACATAATTAATACTGTGATGGACGTAAAGGAAAAAACGAAAGACAATCCCAAGGCCAGGTTGGACTTAGCAGAAATATGCAAACGCCCTGCGTTGCATTTGATAGAGCAGAATGGAAAACAGTTCCTGCCGAAGTCAATCTTCTCACTGGACAAGGAGGATAAAGTGAGACTTTGTCGGTGGATCCAGGGCCTAAAATTTCCAGACGGATATGTGTCAAATCTGAGAAGATGTGTCGATCCGAAGGAAAACAAATTGACGGGTATGAAGAGCCACGATTGTCACGTATTCATGGAGAGGTTAATTCCGATTGCATTTCGGGAATTCTTACCGCAGGCAGTTTGGGATCCATTGACGGAGCTTAGCATATTCTTCAGGGACCTTTGTTCTAAGAAATTGCTCGTTGATCGTCTAGAAAAGCAAGAGAAGGACATTGCGGTAACACTGTGCAAGCTAGAGAGGGTGTTCCCTCCTGGATTCTTCGACTCTATGGAGCATTTGCCGATTCATCTATCCTATGAGGCACGTGTTGGTGGACCCGTCGAATATCGATGGATGTACCCGTTCGAGCGACATTTGAATCACCTAAAAAGAAAGGTGAAAAATAAGGCACGGGTCGAGGGTTCTATTTGTGAAGCCTATGTTCTCGAGGAGATTACAAACTTTTGTTCGATGTATTTCAAGCCTCATGTTGCAACTAATAGAACGAGAGCTTCCAGAAACGACGACGGAGATCATGAATGTAATGATACAATACTGAAGGTATTCAATGCTTCAGGAAAGCCGTCGGATAAAATGAAGAAGAGATATCTGAACGATGATGAGCTAAGGGCTGCTCAGGTGTATGTATTACTCAACTGCGATGAGGATGAAGTAGAGAAGCTGGAGGGGTAAGTAATTAATACGTTTACATTATTTTAATAGTGTTGATTATTAGACTATTACATTAATTGAACGATGTTGTTTTCAGCATATTTAATGATGAAGTGAGGTCAGGTAGGCCACACATAACAGAAGAAGAACTAGAACAAGAAATGAGGCGTTATTTTCCATCATGGTTGAGTGCATATGTAAGACTTGAGAACTCTGTAATTACCTTTCAGTATATGCACTTGATTGAGAATGAGCTTAATTTATTTTTTCGTGGTATTTAGGTCGATAGTCCATACGCAAGACTTGAGAATGAGTCTATTAGAACGCTAGCCAAGGGACCAATTTATGCTGCAAAAATATGGCCAAGCTACTGTGTTAATGGGTTCAGGTTCAGGTCAACAACTTGCCCGATCAGAGACAACTTTGTGGATCTCGACTCCACCAAAAACAGCTGTTTGTGTATCAGATCTTCGAATTACAAAGATGTTGATGCGGACAACGATTTCTACGGCATCCTACGGGAGATTGTGGAGCTGACATATAGTTATGGAATAGAGCCTGCTAAGATTGTGTTATTCAGGTGTGATTGGTTCGATCTGATTGAAGGTCAAGGTTGGAAAGTAGACAAGCACGGTCTTGTGGATATAAACTATCGGCGTCGATATCAAGCCTATGAACCATTTGTCCTATCAAGTCAGGCTCAGCTCGTGTACTTCACAAGTTATCCTAAACGGGGAACAACAAGGTCGGACTGGTGGGCAGTATGCAAGACCAAAGCTAGAAATACCTTTGAGGTTGACGATATAGCTTATCAAGAGGATGAACTACCTCTTGTAACAAATAATATAGAAGTGGACAATACGGAAGTTCCTCATTACACATCTAATTGTGTAGAAGAAGTAGAATTATCCGAAGAGGAAGATGCAGATGAAAGTGAAGATGTAGAGGAGGAGGAGGAAGAAGAAGAAGAAGAAGAAGAGCTAAACGAACAAGATGAATTTTCAGAAGAGGATTAAATATGTACGACGCGGAGGACGTCGCGGAGGACGTTATCTTTAGTGACACTTTTGTGACAGATATTTTTCAAAAATCTGTGATGTATTTAGTGACACTTTTGGGACTATGATATTTTTCAAAAATCTGTGATGTATTTAGTGACACTTTTGGGACTATGATATTTTTCAAAAATCTGTGATGTCTATCATATAAATATGTTATTATCAGGTATGGCAGGAGGACGACGCGGAGGACGTCATCATACGAGTCAGTCCCGTGTGCCTCGGGATAGGGAGGCAGATTCCGTACCCTCATCCTCATCTCCGAGTACGCCAGTGTACAGTACTGTTCCCGGTCCATTATCGGGACAGGGCAGTTCCAGCAGGTTGGCGACTGATCTTCCCTCGTCGTCCAGCATTCCACCATCGTCGTCCAGCATTCCTCCGGCGTCCAGCATTCCTCCTGCGTCCAGCACTCCTCCTGCCGACGGCTCCATGGGGAGAGCCGACGCCCAGCATATGGAGGATGGTGATGAGACTGATCCTGACCAGGCAGGAGGTGATAGCGACCCTCCATGCGCTCCACCGGGCGAGATGCGGATGGAGATTTGGACGGACGGGCCTACGAAGTAAGTTAATTAGTTAATATATATTTCTCAAATGATTATATGTACATATATATTCATGAAATTTATTATTTTATAGATATCGGCCTCCTGCAGTACAGAGAGCGCTGGGAAGATTTCTGAGGGAGAACTATGGTGGGCCTTGGATTAACTACTCAGATGCTCCCGCCGATAGGAAGGCCTTTTGGTTGGCCCACTTCAAGGTAAAAAATTTGTTTATTTTTAAATTTTAATAATCATTTTTGTATATTATACAACTTTTCTATTTGACTTCTCGTAGAGGACCTACTTCTATCCACCACACCGGGCGGCGAAGATCGAGGGCCAATTTCCTGCCGTCGCAGGCAAGCTCATTCGTGATGCGATCCGCGACCAGAAGGATCGTGACCGCGCCGGAAAGCCGATCCAAGGTTGGATCACGCCAGAGCAGTGGACTGCGATGAAGGCTAGATTCGACGAGGACGGGTACCGGGAGCGATCTAAGAAGGCCAAGATGGCACGGTCGAGCGCCGGTAAGTGGTGTGGTGGCTCCATTCCTATGACGGAGCATTTTCGTCGTCTGGTACATTTCCTATGACGGACATCATTTTATATATAGTTGGAAAGAATGTTTAATACTAATAATAGATAAATATATATTTTAACAGGTAAAAAAGGGTGAGGACCACAACATGGTGACCGTCTTCCTGGTCACCCATCGGAGGGCTGGAGAGTTCATTGACGAGAGGGCGACGCAGGCATATGTACGTTCTATCCTTTATATTAATTTACTATAACTTAGAAAACAGGAAAATAGATATCAATATAGACTTTAGCAAACACTTAGACGTTAGCAAACATTATTCTAGGCCAAGTTTCTTCGGCTACAAGAGGAGGCGGCTGCTGCTGCTGCTGCTGCTGCTAGTGCGCCAGTAGAGGGAGGGCCTGGTACTTCCTTCCAGCCGCCTACAGCTCCATCGCCGGACGACCTCTGGATGACCGCCGTTGGTGGTCTTCAGAAGGGTACGTACTACGGTACGGGATCCTACGACGCCTATTTGGCTTCAGAGTCATCCCGGGCCCCCTCTGTCAGTGCGCAGTCTCCAGCTTCGCAGGCGTCATCACAGGCGCATGATATTGCTCGTCAGCTCCAGGAGCTGCGTCGCGAGTTGCAGCAGCAGATTTCTGAGGCAGCTGGGGCAGAGCGACGATCCGACGATCCGACGATCACCGGACGATTTGATGCGATCGAGCACAGTATGCAGGAGATGATGAGTCTGCAGCAGGCTACAGCTGCTAACTTGCACACGCTCACCGAGTCTACGCAGCGCGCAGAGCGTAGACAGGTCGAGCTGGAGGGGACGCAGATCGCCATGTCTGCCACACTCAATCAGGTACAGACTTCGCTTGAGGATAGTAGTCGGAGGATGGTGAGTGCCCGGCTGTGCATGCTGAGCGACTGCGAGAGATAGAGCAGCGTCCTCCCGGTCCATCGATGGCGCCGACTCCAGACGTTTCACTGCCTCCGGACGTTGCACAGCTCACACAGGAGCAGTACGACATCATTTTATCCCAGATGCGCAGCCGGGGTCCTTTGTGATGTCTTTTTTATTATTTGTTGTTGATACACTTGTTTCTCTGTTTGTGAGACTCTTATTTGTGGTTGACTTGTATTGGTTGAGATACTTCTTTCTCTGCTTGCGAGACTTTTATTAGTTGTATTGGGTGATGATATTGCTCCATCGTCTTTTATTGGTTGTATTGCTTGTTAGACTTTTATTGTTTGTAGACTTTTATTGATTGTAAACTTTTATTGGTTGTAGACTTGTTTTGCCATTTATCTGCGACGGGGATGACGAATATACCTACGCTGGGTTATAAGCGATGATCTGATATACAAAGGAGGTGCTGCCCAAATTTTTAAAAAATATAATGTGTATTTTTGTGATGATGTGTGTCTGTGTTTACAGTGAATGTGAAATACAGTGTTCGGAACCATCGACAGTTTCGATTACTGTTGTATGTTTTATCTTGGATAGAAAGAGCAACAGTTCAGGGTGTACTTCTGAGAGCTTCATTTTCACGGCCTTCACTTTCTCGGGACGTCGTAAAGGATCCCGAGAAGGTGAAGGACGTGAAGAGGAAGCTCTGAGAAGTGCACCCTGAACTGTTGCTCTTTCTATCCAAGATAAAATATAGAACAGTAAGCGAAACTGTCGATGGTTCGAACACTGCACTTCACACACACTGTAAACACAGACACACAGCATAACAAAAATAGCAATTATTTTTTATAATTTTTTTTATACAGTCTGCGACGTATAGCGACGTTCTGCGACGTCTAGCGACGGAGAGTGAACGTCGCTATACGTCGCTAACTTGCGACGTGATGTCGCTATACGTCGCTAAAGTGCTGACGTGGGATATCATTATATCTTTGTCGCTAGACGTCGCTAAAGTGCGGACGTCGATAACTTTGTCGCTAGACGTCGCTAACGTGCTGACGTGGCTGACATGCCATGTCATCATATCTAAAGTTCAATGCGTCGCTAAGTTGTCGCCCTACGTCGCCAATCTGGCGACATACTCTATAGTCGCTAGACGTCGCTAATTTTGCGACGTCTAGCGACAAGTTAGCTTACGTCACAAATAGCGACGAACTGCGACGAATTGGTCATCTGCGACAAGCCATTACGCGACGTCAAATTTTCGTCGCTAAATCCGTCGCAGTTTATGTTTAGCGACGGATTTTCCTCATTTAGCGACGTATTCTAACGTCGCTAATATGGGGTATTTTAGTAGTGATATGCGACATGCCTATACGTGACACCCAATTTTCGTCGCTAAATACGTCGCAAATTTATTTTAGCGACAGATTTTCCTTATTTAGCGACGTCTTTTGACATCGCTAAAATGGGTTATTTTTGTAGTGACAGTACATGATCAACGTCTTTGAGTTAAAGAGTTAGATAAACCTTCCTCTTCCAGACCTGATAATGCTCTCCATCAAACTTTTCCAACTTGCAATAGTCTGATTGGACGAGCGAAGCATTAATGTTTTCCATCTACAAGGATCTTGCTTTAAGATTGTTAGTCCCGGGGCTTGATCAAAGATAAAAAAACTGATACAATCGAGATCTGAGAGTCACGCAAAACTTTGTAGTGATCAAACTCAAGATCTACGAAGATACAAAAAACCAAATAGCCAGATTAAAATATAAAGGAGGAAAATAGAGAAGAGAAGATCTCTCGTTTTCCTTGCAAACGTGTTGCAATAGGGACAGAACGAGTTACAATAATCTAGAGAAAGATGAGATGAAGAAAAGTTGCTGGGGTGTCAAAACATCGTTGCTCAAAGCAAGATTCGCCCCACACGAATTGCTTCCAGGAACCAGCAAGTTGAAGAACTTGTGGAACGCTCGAAGTCACCTCTGTTCTGACTCCTCGGATGGACTTGCAATGGCGGCAGCAGCTCCCTCTATCTCTCTCTCTTTTGACTTATAAAATTCGTAGTTCTACACAAAGGAGGCCAGAAGAGAGTATATATAGAGAGAGGGTGGAAATCCTAGCCGCCTCTTCAGTTATGGAAAGATTGAATCAAATCCCACAAAGATAGCAACGAACTTAATTCAAATCCCACAAAGATGGAAACGAAATTAATTCAGATCCCACAAAGATGGAAACAAAATTAATTCAAATCCCAAAAGGTGGAAACGAAATTAATTCAAATCCCACAAAGATGGAAACGAAATTAATTCAAATCCCACAAAGATGGAAACGAAATTAATTTAAATTCCACAAAAAGTGGATTTGAATTAATCGCATTGAATCAGTCTTTCCATAACTGACTTGTAGCCTGCACAGTCAGCGGAGCCTCCATGCGGTAGCAGCAGCAGTAGCCTGGCCGCATGAGCCATATGGCTGCATGGGCCGCATGGGCTGCATGGGCCGCATGGACCGCATGCCGCATAAGACCGCATGACTTCTGACGTGGTAAGTGCGCCAACAAAATGCCACATTACGCCTCATGAGCCCATGAGCCCGAGCCCGAGTCCGAGTCGCTAAGCCCCTTAGCTCCAAATAAAATTAATCCAAGAGAATGACAAAAGCATTAATGCTTAATTCTTGGAGCCTTATTCTTACCTCCTAGTAAAATCACCTATATGGTTCCCTACTTAGGGTCACCACCCCATGTGCATCTCTCAACAACACAACCAAGTATATATGTTGAGATAACTCATGGTGCATTTCCGATGTGGGACTAAACTTTTATAAGACATGTTGAGAGCAAGCTCTCTCCATGTAAAGAAAGCGCCAACACAACCCCTTTCATAGAAAAATATCCAGACAATTCGTTTTTTTTAGAGCATCATTAGTAAGGCCCTTCCCAATTTCCAGATTCTAGGTTTAGAATCTAGAGCTAATTTTATAGAACAGTAAGACTTATCCTTAGATTTCAATTTTTAGATTTTCAGGTTCAACCCATCCACATGAGCTATAGGTCGGAACTAAAAATTTCTAGATTCAAAATGTAGAAAATTACTTTGTAGAATAGTAAGTCCCATTTTTTAGCACAATTCTATATTTATATTATTTTTTTTCATATTAATTTTTGACCACAATTTTCGGTACCAAAGCTCATTTCATCATTTTCTACTATTTACATACAAACCCAACACATTCTACATTTACCTCTATTTCAAAATTTTGGGTTCCAGTATGAAATTTTGAGCAATAGCTACTAATGATGCTCTTAGAGCCGGTCTAACCCAAATTCAACTTAATTTACATTTACATCAATAAAGATTACAGGACAATCAAAATTAGTTTCCATTACGACAATCCAATCTTTCAAGTCGGGCCTGTCTAGACCCTACTTGACCGAACTTGCTTTGCTTTTGGTGGTGTCCGATAAAACTGGATCGATGCATGAGGTCAGGTACTCGGTCGATCACCAGAATTCCATTAGAAATAGCCATGTTGCAGGAGCATATATGCAACATAATCAATTCATACGATCGAGACCAGTACCATACACCTAAAAATAATACTAGGATTCTGCTAATTAATTAGTGAAATGTATGAGTACGTTCATCCATCACAATTCCTTGTAACTAATACACGTTACAACGTCACAGTCCAGCCAGAACACCCAAACCTAAAACATTTTGTAAACACCCCCACCAGCATGCCGACTGCTTGGATTCCGGGGCGGGCCAGCCCCCTCTCTTGATAATTTTTTTTCCATGAATCGATCACGGATCACCAACTCCATCCATCGATCCCCACTCCCCAACAACACACCGAACACCAAATTCCGACTACTCATCCACCTGACACGTGTCCTCTCCCTCCTCCCGTGTTGAGGAGGGGATCAACAATCTGCTGTTTCAAATTTGCCTAAATTTCAACTTGATACTCTCAACTATTCATGTTTTACAACTTGATACCCTAAACTTTCAAAATAGCCAACTTGATACCCTGAAAAATATATTTTCCAAAATGTCCCCCCTCTCTCTCTTTTCCAGCCTTATCCATAACAACCCCCCCCCCCCCCTCCCCCCCGGCCCCCGGCCCGCCGTTAAACCAACCCCCCCCCCCCCCCCCCCCCCCCAAAGCCTCACCGCCGCCCCTCGTGAGCGCCGCCGGCCAGCGAGCGAGCCTACTGCCCGCTCGCGCCCGCCGCTGCTGCTCCGGCGTGCCGCCCCGCTCGGCCCCCACGTTCCTCGCCGGGGAGAGAGGAGGGGGGGGGGGGGGGGGGGGGGGGGGGGACGCCGGAGAGGGAGGGAGGGGGGAGTGGAGGGGGTAGGGGCATTTTTGGAATTTTTTTGATTTTAGGATATGAAGTTGAAAATATTCAATAGTTGATGGTATTAAGTTAACTATTTTAAAAGTTTAGGGTATCAAGTTATAAAACATGGATAGTTGAGGGTCTCAAGTTGAAATTTAGCCTTCAAATTTTGACGTACCAACAGACAGTCTCATCTCCTAAGAAAATATAGATTCCACCAGTTTTTGGTAATATTTTTTATACAATCAGTAGGACCCACATTTTTATAAAAAAAATATTGATTTGGTACACAAAAAATAACCTCTCGTTGAGGAGAAACTATTCAATAGGACGGATTCACCAAGTGACAATGGTGAGGAGCCTTGTGTCCCCTCCAATAGTACAATGCATGACACCACTAAAACTAAATTAGAATCATGTCATTGGAGGGGAGTAAAGGTTCTTCGTTGCAACGTTATGAGTGAATAATTTTTGGACGTTGTTATTTTGCTCGCGGGCTGTGATCGCATGCCGCGTGTCACCGTTCCATTGACATATATTTTTGAGGTGGGTCCAAACAAATAGGAGCAAATGGAATTCGACGTGTCCTACGATCAATGACGGAACTAAGGCAAAGGCTGGGGTGGACTAGAGCCCACCCCCCAAAAAAATTGATTTTCTTTTTCATATATAATTTATCTTTTGCTATTTTTTTGCGAGTTATTCTATATCTGGTCCATCATAATCTACTCCAGCTCACCCCAGTTCAGATTTCTGGTTCCTTCCTTGCCTGCGATCACAGGCGCACCTAAGCTCACCCCAAAATTTTTTTTTTTTTTTAATTTTTTTTTGTGATAATTTTATGTGAGTCTGTCTATATCTAGTCCATTCTAACTCACTCCAGTATACTCCAGTTCGAATGTCTGATTCCGTCCTTGCCTTGCCTTGCCTGAGATTATATCCGCGGTCAAGACCGCGGGCAAAATATCATTTTCCATAATTTTATCGGCGTTGAGCCCACACATGCAAGTGGAAGAAAGAAAGAAAGAAAGAGAGCAGGTGAACGAACCCTCCCCGGCCAAATATTACTATAACACACGCGTGCACCAACTGCTTATAAACCACCAACACAGCTAGACAAGGCCTCAGTGGTTGTTAGTTTTGCACTCCTCCACAAAGACTCGACCATGGGAAGCTACGTCTCCTGCCACTGCCGCTCCGACGCCGACGGCGGAGGCCGCAGCCAGCAGGGGAAGGTCGTGCTCTCCGACGGCGCCGTGTACACGTTCGACCGCCAGCTCGCGGCCGCCGAGCTCATGCTCGAGCACCCGCGGCACTACGTGGTCGAGTACGGGCCGCCGCCGGCAGCCGCCCCCTCCCGCGGCGGGAAGCTCCATCCTCTCCCGGCCGACCGCATGCTCGACGTCGGCAGGGTCTACGTCATGGTCCCCAAGGCCGCTCCCATATCGGCCGAGGAGGCGCGGCGGATGGTGTTCTCCTCCTCCTCCTCCTCCTCCTCCCGGCCGGACGCGAAGGGGAGGACCGGCCTTTCCTTGTTTACGATGTGTCTTGATCAGAAGCATAATAATGGGATTAACGGCGAGTCTTCGTCTTCGTCGACGACGAGCGAGGAGGAGGTTGGGGTGGTGGAGTGGTCGGTCGAGGCCGCCGGGTTCGGAGACCGGCCGGAGATTCTTAGCAGGCAGTACTCGAGCAAGGGGTGGAAGCCGAGCCTAGGTACCATAGAAGAGAGGACTCTGGAGAGGAAGGTGTCCCATTGGATGTTTTGAGAAAATATATTTTACAAATTAAGCTCAAACTTGCATTTGCATGGCGTGCTCACGTAGGACTTTGTATGTCGAGTTGAAAATTTGCTTCTTGAAAGCTGTATGTATGCTTTTGTTTGTAATACTGTCGGCTTACGTTACGTTGCATGGACACGCTACGACACGGTAAGGACACGCGACACGTACACGAACCAACTCTTTCTGGTGTGTCCTGATGCGCCCATTATAGCATTTTGTGTACTTTAATTTTTTTCTTTTCTATTCCTAAATTTCAGTACCAACTTGGGCCTCGTTTGGTATAATATAAAATAATCGTAATGTAATTAAATATTTTTATTTAATTATATTGTGCTTACGATTAAATTATAGTGAATCAAACGGAATATTGGTATCAAGAGCTCGGAATGGAATAGAATGGACCGGCAAGTAAAGTTCAGTCCCAAAAGAATCTTTACAAGTTCAACTATTATATTGGTTCAACGGAAGAATAACATCAGAAACTTGATTGATATGACAATTATTGTTGTAGAAATTCAGAAGAAAAAAAAAATCCCTCCAGCTATGTGAAAGAATGAACCACAAAATTTGTAAAACGCCAAGTAAAACATGCTAAAAGTTATGACATCGATGAAAAACCGCAAATACCAATATGTGAATCTGCTTGAAAAATAGGGAAAAAGTTATTATTGACAGAACAAATCTCTAATAGCAGTAAAAATCTGTTCAAAACTGGTAATAAATTAGCAAAGCTGCATGCTGGACTGATGAAGATCATTATCACTCAAAGTGAGATTCAACCGTCTCCGTCGATCCAATTCCATGAACCAAGTGATCGAAAGAACTTCTGAAAAATTTGTTGTAAGTCAGCACCATTCTCTCGGACAAAGTACTGACGTGCAGAACAAAGACACTCGGTAGAAAAACACTAGGTTGCCCTTAGACCTCGTTTGGTTCGCGGAATGGAAGGGAAAGGAAATCAATTCCTTGTCATTTCCTTTTCTTTGGGAAACTTTAATTCCTATTGATTTTCCTTTCCGATGTTTGGCAATGCCAAGGAATTTGGAAAGGAAAGTGAATGCTTCAATGTGGGAAAGTAATTCCTTCCTTGGATGGATGGAATCACTTTCCCCCCTAATTTCCCTTCCATTGGAAATCACTTTCCTTTCCTCCTCAATTCCTTGGACACCCAAACATAGAAAAGTAATCACTTTCCTTTCCCAACCGGGAGATTCCGCGAACCAAACGAGGCCTTAGAGTATTCTCTCTGATCTCTGTTTTTTTTTTCCATTGAGAACTAAGTGCTCGAGCAACAATTTAAATTAAAAAGGGTAGAAATAATTTTATTCAATAGGACAATTATTTCCAGTAACTCCCTACCAATAAAGCAGTTACTAAAATGAAAAAACTAGCAAAAAACTACTGCGAAGCAACCATGTGAGTTGTTCCGAAGAAACCAGCGGGCTGCCGCGGAGCTAGTGTGGCGCTACCAGTGTGCTGATGTGGAGCTACCGTGAGGCTTCCACGGCAAAATCTTGTAAAAGTGTGCCTGATGCTTACGTGCGAAACATGTCAATAAAGTATCACTTTGCATCCTTCACCGACGTCCGAGTAGGAGTTACGTTCTTTTGGGACTTAGCTCCAAAGGGATTTAATTACTACTTGATACCCTCAACTATTACCGTTTTTCAACTTTGTACCCTAAACTTTTTTTGTAACAACTTGATACCCGAATATTATTTTGGACAAAAATGCCCCTACCCCTAACCCCCCTCCCCCCTGCTCGCTTCGCCCCCCCCCCCCCCCCTCTGCTAGCTCCGGCCGCAGCTCCCCCCCCCCCCACCCCCCCCACCCCCCCTGCTCGCTTCAGGTCATCCCCCCCCTCTCGCTGCGGCCGTCCGCCCGCTCCCGCCTCTCCCCTAGGGCTCGGCAGCGGGAGGAGGGGGGGGCTGGGAAGGGGGGTGCGGGGCGGGAGGCGGGGCAGGGGGTGGCCCAGAAGCGAAGAGGGGGGGGGGGAGGTTGGCCGGAAGCGAGGAGGGGGGGAGGTTGGCCGAAAGCGAGGAGAGGGGGGGTTCGGCCGGAGCTAGCTGGGGGGGGGGGGGGGGGGGGGGGTGGCTGGAGTGGGGGAGGGGGTGGAGGGAGGGAAGGGATAAGGGCATTTTGGGGTTTTTTAAAATGTTAGGTACTAAGTTGGAAAAAAAAATAGTTGAGGTATCAAGTTGTTACGAAAAAAAGTTTAGGGTACAAAGTTGAAAAACGATAATAGTTGAGGGTATCAAGTAGCAATTAAGCCAAAAATTTATTAAAAAAATAAATACTTGTTGAGAGATTTGAACATTGTCCACTAGAAAAAATTCTCACAATACTAACCAATTGAGCTAACACACCTCATGTGTACAACAAAACAATAAATGATAACTCAAATATTGAAATACACAAACATGGGATGTCTCAACGTAGAATGGTGGGACCGGATGACTAATGACCAAATCCAAATAAACATAACAATTTCCCACATATTTCAATATGTGGATGAATGTTCCCCACAGTGATTGTACATCGTGCATTAGCATAGATGTTGTTTACAACTTGAATTTTCATGCATGGATAGAACTATACAATACAAAATGGACTAAGCCGTGAATTCAGTACCATAGCTACAATTTTTTGGACTCACACAATTACATCAATTGCACCTCTGGCCCCTATGTTAACCTGATTTCTGTGTATGTATCTTTAGTGGATATAAAAAAAAATTCTCAGAGACAACCAACATCTCTTCCGATACACATAGGTGAGTTATTTTCTTAAAGATTTATATTTCAGCATGAGACTACATGTCTTCTTACGGTACTATGCCGTTATGACAATGGCTCGAAACTGAGGTCTCACTATCTCGTGTCACTCCACTGTAGTATGAGGTACCAACTTCTTGTAATGTTGCGCTACAACTCTCTAACTCTCAGCCATAGGCTACTTGTCCTTTTACGATGCTACGACGCTTTGACATTTCTCGAAGGCGAGGTCCAACCTCGTATGGTGTCATGTTGTTGTAGCATTAAGGGACTAAACCTCTTTGTAGTGCTGAACTACCCCTGCTTCATGCTAAGAACATCCAGCATTCCAAATGCTCAAGAACTCTAAGGCTTAAAGTCAACCATCAACATGACTTGCTCCTTACCTAGATCAAAAAGTAGAACAAATAGTTTCTTGGATCAAATTCCGAAAAATCTTTGTACCTGATGTGTCACAGTCCATGACCTTTCTTATAATGAAAAATAAATTGCCTAGTAGATTTATCTTTGACTAATAGAAAAAACTAATTTATGGTAGAAGTACAAAAATATTACATGAAATTTTCATCAGGCAAATTTTCTTTTATGTGTCTTCGACAAGCTGACACTTGAGGTACTTGTTGAACGGATCTGCCAAATTCTTCTGGCTCCCAACATCAACCACTGCAATGATGTCATCTAAGACGATTTCATCCAGCGCTTTGTGACGAAGTCTCACAGTTCTCTTCTTCCCATTGAAGAAAGCATGTTGTAGTCACATGGTTGTCGTAGTATATCGGTATAGCCGAAATCTGTGCACCAACCAAAAGAAGATCATACATGATCTCCTGAAGCAATTATGCTTCATGTGACACTGTATCCGGTGCATAAAACTCAAAAAATCCAGATATAAGTTATTAATCATAAATCCAAATCCTATGTTTGGTTGGAGTTGGATTTGGACTTGGATTTGAATTTTGAAATCCATGATTTAGATTTCGATTTGAATTTTGGATTTCTAAATTCAAATCTAAAATCCAAATCCATTTACCAAACAAGCCCTTATATGTAAACCCTCCCCCCCCCCCCCCCCCCCCCCCCCCCCCCCCCCCCCCTAATTCTAAATTATCAATAGCTGATGTATCTTGTTACAAAATTAAACTTAGAATTATTTTACTTATAGTTATAATCTAATTAATTATTATTAGTGTTAATAAATATATTTGAGTACAATGTAAGGCATATATATATATATATATATATATATATATATATATATATATATATATATATATATATAATTTAGGTTGTTCCCAGTGCAACTACTCTTAGGCCTAAGCCTTATATTTTATTCTTTTACTAGCCTAACCTAAACTTTTTATTCAAATCTGCTTATTTCAGCCCATTGCTTCTAAACCCCTATTTCCCTGGGTGCAATTGCTAACGTGAGCTTGAAGGCTCACATGGTGCTAATGTGAGGTGCTAATGTGAGGTGGATAAGGAATGGTGCAATTGCTAACGTGAGCTTGAAGGCTCACATGGTGCTAATGTGAGCTAGATACGTGGAAATGTTCCTTTCAACAGGACATGCCACAATTGTACGCGTGTGGAGTAGTAGCTCACCATGCATGGTACTATTCATGTAGACCCTCCGCCAATCCTTCGACGACAGCATCGACTCCATTCACTACCCTCTCCCAATCCTAGCCGTTCATCCGTTCTCCCCTCTAGCTGGCAACTGTTCTTTCGCCCCATCCTCTCTACATAACCTCACTATTCCCTCCTCTCTTCCCTAGTAAACCTAGCGGCCTCTCCTCAAACCAGCCCCCCTCGAGAGCAAGACTTTTCCGAGCGTAGGCGAAGCCGAGCGAGGCTCCTCCTTCAACGATCGAAGCAGCGACAACATAGGTTTGCTTATGCCCAATATAGGGTCAGTCAGTGTACATAGTTAATATATATCATAGTAGCATTATTAGCCTATCCAATAATTAATTTCTATTTATTCTCTTGGTTTTATGGACTCTTTGGACTTGGGCCCCGAACCTGGTTTTATTCTCACTCCTCAGCTACCGAATCTACCTTGTCATTATGTCATTTCTCTTGTTACAATTCATGTCTGTACAAAATATCTGTGCGTCCGAATATAACTATGGGTGAAACCAACGAGATACGTTGGCTCTTTATTTTCTAACATAGACCATAGGAGACTACCCTTACATTGCTGAGCGGATACACCGATATCCCGCAGGACCCTGACACTGCTTTGGACACGGAGAGATGGTGATGAGATACATGACACGTATCCCCGTATCAGACTGATCATCTGTACGACGGAGCGTGTGTCGGCATAGTCATGTTAGTCATTTCATTGTACTGTTACTGGACTTCTGATTAGGGACTGAACGTGACGAGGAGTCGACATGTTCCAGATTCATTGGATGGGGAGGACAGTCACTAGACGTAGGAGCTACGAGTTGTGTTCACTTGACGTTGCTGCATGACGGGTGCCCGGAAGGAGCGCCACTGCACGAGTATCCTAGATCCCATGGATAGTCCCATAAGTCGAAAGTTGTCCTCATTGCATATACACATTTGATAGCACACCCCTGATCTTTATGCATTCTATTCCATAGTGGCTTGTATATTATGTATTTTGTTGCGTCACCCCTGATCTTTATGCATTCTATTCCATAGTGGCTTGTATATTATGTATTTTGTTGCGTCACTATGAGGACCTGATTTTTTTTCAGGTTGGTTGAATATGTTTGCAGAGTTCCTTGTTGGATTGTTGCTGGACACCCATATCATTGCAGCTACATATTTTTCTGTAGTAGTTATGTTTCATTTCCATATTTCATATCCGCTTGATTGCGTAGTATTTATAGACTCTTTTATCACTCGGGTCTACTCGGACAAGTATGATTATTAGGCTGTATATTGGTATTCATATTTCTCTTTCTTATGCTTATGTTATATGGATTGAGATATAGAATTGATATAGTGATAGTTACACCATTTTAAACAGATTATACGCATTTGAGTCAGACTAGAGTCTGGTTGAATACGTAGCTGCCAATGCCACGTGACTTGATCTCGTATATTTTGGGACTGGGACGTGACATTATAGTAGCTCCACTCATGGAGATTTTTTTGTGTGGCCCTCTCTCTCCTTTTCTGAGCATCAACTAGTATCACTGAAACCTTCTATCACAATCGGATAACCATTGTAGTGTAGTTTAAACTTCTGAGTTCTTTTGAGATGTCTCACAACTATCTTCCTCATTGTTAACTACATTCTCCAATAAATCCGCAAGGAGAAAACTTGTCCTCGAAGAATTCGACATTGCGCGACTCAATGATCTGATTGTTCAAGATCAAGGAATCTTCGAGAATCACTCTTCTAGACATAGCCTAAAAATATCATTTTTGTGGTCCTTATGCCCAACTTCTGAATTTTGATATTTAGAAGCTTAATATACGGAAGATACCCTTACACTTAAATATAATTTAATTTATCCTCACACTGAACTAGAGTTCATGAGGAGTACTTTTGATTATGCGAACGACACCCTGTTGTCACGACCCGCTCCCGAATAATCGGACACGAGTCGGACACGCCCAGCCTTCGTCGTTGGACACGACGAAGTAAGCTGTACCAATACTAGGGAAAACTAACAAGTAATCATGAAGTAACATCACAGCATCTATAAACGAAATCCCAGAAATAGTACAAGTCTATATGTTTTATTACATTCATCCAGAAATGTCAAATGTCTGACTAAGTCTCAAAATAAGAAATGACATAAAGGAAAGGTACTAAGCCTCTGCGGCCTCTAGGTCCAGCACAGCTCCAGCTGGCTCAGCAATAATAGCAACATCCCGTCCATAGAAGGTGTCGCAAATAGCCTCCATCTCACCTGCAACATATCCTATTCAGGAGCGGAGCAAAGTACAGTTCTAGGTAATGAAACATGAACATGAAATGGATACAAGATGTACAGGAAATGAAATACAGGAATGAGCAGATAAATACAGGAAAGTAGTACAGGAACTAAGTACAGGAATATAGTACATGAAATGTAAAGTACAGGAAATGTAACGTACGGGAATGTAAAGTACAAGAATGAACTATAATCCTGCAGTACCAGACATAGTGTGCACAATATTGAAATACATCTAGTCCATGTGACCGGCTAGGGTAAGTACAGGAGCATGTACAGGAGTACATGAATATGGTACGACTTAGGACCCGCGTGCACGGTGCGAGGCCTAAGCTAGGTACAGGAATATATAGTAACTGGGTTTGGTCACATGGCTAGTGTATTTCCCCCACCCGACACTAACAAGTACAAGAACAGGAGTACCAGAATACAGGAATACATGATGTCGTGCTATAACAGTGTCACAAGAAAAGAGTACAGGAATGTAAATGTACAAAACCATAGAAAGTACTTGCCTGGCTCCGGGAAAGTACGGGTGAGCAATAGAGCTGGATGTATGCCTGTTTAATTAGGTACAAGTTGGTTAAGTATCTAATACAATATTATACTCCATAGAATCCTATTTAACAATTTAAACCTAATTATTTAGTCCAGGATCACGACCCTATTATTCAATCCTTGATAATGATATATTAACCAAGTCTAGTCTAAATGATCTAACAGTTCTCAACTAAACCCACCTACTATGTAGCAACCATAATGAATTAAAAATGAAACCCTACTATTTCCAGACTTGATTCCCAACACAAAATTAGCATGCAACCCGAGGTCATCCAGAGGTTGTGCCTTAAACAGAACCTTCCCATAAAACAACCCAACTTAATAGTAGCATAGCAGCCACTCCTCAAACAGAAAGGCACAAAAAGTACACTATGCATACCAAGTACTAGAGGTACAACCCACAATTAACCCTTTATAGTTGCAACAGACACAATTCAATCATCTGTTGGTTGCCACCTCAAACCCAGACAAGAACGAGCAATTATCATTTAAACCCAGGCATTTTAAATGTTAAAATTAACCCTATATGCTTCAGGTACTGGCAACCGTTCCATACACCAATTCAAATTTATAAGCAAGAGTACACTCTCTTCCAATAAAAGCAAAATAGTTCCCAGGTTCAAAACATAAGAAGAAATAGTACAACAAAACTGAATTTCGAAAACTATTGTTCACAACCCAAAATATTCTCACTGAATTTAAATATATTTTAGCATTCAACTCCATAACAGAATTAATCAAAGCTCAACATAGGATTTAGTACAATTCAACAATTCAAAATCATAAATAATCGAAAACAACCCCAACTGCTCAACCAAAATTTAAATCAAAAATCAATTGGTACAGCTGCCCTCTGCTACTCCCCAATTTCCTACTCCAAGATCAGCAACACACGCACAGTCTGGACACGAGCAATACTTGGACTCGATCAAAACCTGGACACGAACATCACGCACATAGACACGAACCAAACAGGGACTGCAACCCGACACGAGCTACAGCCTTGGATATGCACCCCAAACTCGAACACAAAATCCACACCAATCGCGAACACGACACATGAAATATACGAACACAATTTGGGATTAAAATCAACGTCTAGGCACAACTGTACAAGGAGTTCGGATAAGAAGTTGAAGGAATTACCTGAGTAATTCTGAACTTGCGATCACGAATCACTACGGAACACAACTCTTCGTGTCCAGATTCCTCTGGCTGCACCACACATAAACAGATCCAGGAATTCCAAAATGGGTCAAAATACAGAGATGATTTCCCAAGTCAAATTAAATTTCAGAAACCGACCTGCTTCACCAATATAACGAACTATCCCGATGATCGAAATACACCAGTCCAGAGTTACTGAAACTAGCCAAATTGAAGAACAATAGCCGATCACAAACTATCATAAAGAAATCCAGATCAAAAATAAGGGAACTTAAATTACCAGGTTAGAAATTTGTGGAGGAAAAGATCAAATAACCGCTCGGTTGATGAACAACAACAGATCGTCCCCGATCCGTTCTGCGAACACCAATACTATCGGTTCATACAAACAGGACTCAAGAATTTGATGAATATCAAGGAATTGGAATTTAGCTCACCTCACTGGAGAAAACTAGAGCAGAGCGTCTCCGATCCGCTACGGAAGAAGATCGGAGTCGATGAGATCTCCTGGAAGAGCAACCACCCGAGCGTGGTTCAAAAGAGAAACAGAGCACGCCGTCGATGACGAGTCGTGGTGAAGAACAACGGAAAGGCGATCCGCTTGTCACAGAGGAGTCTCCGCCGGAACAAATGAGCGCCGCTCGTTGCAGATCTGGTCGCGCGTCGACTTAGAGATCGCCGTCGCCTGGAGCCGTTGTCGTCACTTCGCCGTCGAGGTCGTCGAGAGGTGGTCACTGCTGCTGACTTCTTCAGCTCGCCGTCGTCGAGCTCACCGGAAAGGACATCTCTCCTGACCGACAGGTTGAAAACCTAGGCTAAGCACAGAGGAGAGCTCTGGAGAAGAGCTCAGAAAAAAATCGAATAGAGTGGAGAGAATGAGCCTTTCGAATTTTTAAAGAAAATGAAAGTAAACTTTGCAAGAAAGCCCTCCCGCAATAATCCCATTTTGTATTAGTCCCTCCGCCAAGTATTATTTCTAAATCAGCCCTCTTCTTTTTCATTATTTCAGGAAAAGATTTAAAAATCAGTTGAAAACCCACATGGTGGGCCCAAAGTGGTTATAACAACTTTTCAAATTTGAAAGTTGTCCAAAAATTAATTTCCTCCAAAATCTTATCATCCAAAAATTAAATGAAAGCTAAATTATTATTTAAAACCATATTATTATTCAGAGCTTAAATAATACCAATTATTTAATAACTAGAAACTCATTATTTATATAAAAAGAAAAATCCGGGAAGTGGAGTTACAAATCTCCCTCCCTTAAAAAAATTTCGTCCTCGAAATTCAAGGACAACTAAGCAACACAAAATCTCAGCAATCACAAGGGTCCAAACACCAGTCATTTATTGGAATTAGAATCCCACAACAGAATACAGTCAAATCAATCAAATAAAGTGGGATAGCGCTCTCGCATCTCGTCCTCGCGCTCCCATGTGGACTCTCCCGGAGAGTGATGTCTCCACATGACACGAACGAGAGAGATAGTCTGGCTCCGTAAGCGCTTCTCCCTCCGATCGAGGATCTCTACTGGCTGCTCCTCGTAAGTCAATCTCGGGCCCACCTCTAGCTCGGAATAGTCCACCACATGGCTGGGGTCTGGAATGTATCGTCGGAGCTGGGATACGTGGAAAACATCGTGCACTCCCTCCAAGCTAGCTGGAAGCGCTAAACGATAAGCTACCTCGCCAATCCGTGCCGTCACGTCAAAGGGTCCAATGAATCTCGGACTGAGCTTTCCGCCTCTGCCGAACCGAATGACGCCTCTGGTTGGTGAGATCTTCAGGAACACTCTGTCTCCAACCTCGAACTCAAGCGGCCGTCTGCTGCTGTCCGCCCAATGTCTCTGCCGATCCTACGCAACCCGGAGACGCTCTCTGATCAGTCTGACTTTCTCTGCTGAGTCCACCACCATCTCTGGCCCAAGTAATGCTCTCTCGCCAACGTCGTCCCAAGATAGCGGCGTGCGGCACCTCCGTCCATACAGTGCCTCGAACGGGGTCATCTCGATGCTAGCCTGATAACTGTTGTTATAGGCAAACTCTACTAGGTGTAAATGGTCCTCCCACGAACCGCCGAAGTCGAGTGCGCAAACCCGCAGCATGTCCTCCAGGGTCTGAATGGTCCTCTCGGACTGCCCGTCCGTCTGTGGATGATAGGATGTGCTGAACTTCAGCTGTGATCCCAAGCTCTGCTGTAGACTCCTCTAGAAGTGTGATGTGAAGCGGCTGTCTCGATCTGAAACGATGCTAACTGGCACTCCGTGAATCCTCACGATCTGACGCATGTAAAGATCTGCAAGCTTCTCGGTCGACAGCCCAACCTTGAACGGAATGAAATGAGCGGACTTTGTCAATCTGTCCACGATCACCCAAATAGCGTCCTTGCCACTGGGAGTACGCGGCAATCCAGAGACAAAGTCCATAGTAATGTGCTCCCACTTCCATTCCGGAATAGGTAAAGGCTGGAGTAGTCCCGCTGGTCTCTGGCGCTCCGTCTTGACTTGCTGGCACACAAGGCATCTGGAAACAAATCTGGCAACCTCTCTCTTCATCCCATACCACCAAACATACTCACGCAAATCCTTGTACATCTTGGTAGATCCAGGATGTATAGAATATTGCGACTGATGGGCCTCCTGCATCACCTCTTCTCGCAAGTCCTTAGGCACACACAGCTGACTCCCATGCCTCAAGGATCCGTCCTCCGCAATGGTGAAATCGTCGAGCAGACCCAACTCTGCCTGAGCTCTAAGACCTTGGATTCCCTCATCAAGCAACTGGGCCTCCTTGATCTTCTCTAGCAACCCCGACTGTATCTGCATATGCATCATCTGACCTCCGTACCCTGGGAGAACAATCTCAATCCCAAGGCTCTCCAGATCCTCCAAGAGATGCCGGTCCATGGTGAGATACATAGCAATAGGATATCGACTGAGAGCGTCTGCTACCACATTCGCCTTCCCAGGATGGTACTGCAGACTGATGTCGAAGTCCTTCATGAGTTCCAGCCATCTGCGCTGCCTCATATTCAGCTCCTTCTGAGTAAAGACATACTTCAGGCTTTTGTGGTCCGTGAAGATGTCCACTCTCTCCCCATATAGGTAATGCTTCCACAGTTTCAAGGCAAATATGACTGCTGCAAGCTCCAAGTCATGTGTAGGATAATTCTTCTCATGGGGCCTCAACTGTCTAGAAGCATAGGCTATAACCTTCTTGTTCTGCTCCAACACACATCCCAAGCCCTTCCCCGAAGCATCGCTGTAGATGACGAATCCTCCTGATCCCGATGGCAAAGCTAGAACTGGTACAGTCGTCAATCTTCTCTTCAATTCTTCAAATGCTGTCTGGCAGGCGTCGCTCCATATGAACTCCTCGTCCTTCCGCGTAAGCTTCGTCATAGGCTCTGCTATCCTGGCGAAGTCCTTCACGAACTTCCTGTAGTATCCTGCTAGACCCAGGAAACTACGAATCTCTGCTACTGACTTGGGAGGTGCCCATGCTTCCACTGCTTCAATCTTCTTGGGATCCACAGAAATCCCCTCTCCAATCACTACGTGCCCCAAAAACTCCACTCTGTCCAAGAAAAACTCACATTTCGAGAGTTTCCCGTACAGCTTCTCCTTCCGCAGAATCTCCAAAACAATCCGCAGATGCTCTACATGCTCCTCCTCCGTCTTGGAATAGATCAGAATGTCGTCAATAAAGACCACGACAAACTTATCCAAATACTTGTGGAAAACCTTATTCATCAGGTTCATAAACACAGCTGGGGCATTAGTGAGTCCGAACGGCATCACCAGGAACTCATACTGGCCGTATCGGGTGTTGAAGGCTGTCTTCGGAATATCCTGCTCCCGAACCTTCATCTGGTGGTACCCTGACCGAAGATCGATCTTAGAAAAGACCTTCGCTCCACTAAGCTGGTCGAACAGCTCATCAATCCGTGGCAAAGGGTATCGGTTCTTGATGGTGATGTTGTTGAGTGCACGGTAGTCAATGCACATCCTCACCGTCCCATCCTTCTTGGGCACAAAAAGCACCGGTGCTCCCCAGGGTGAAGCACTGGAGCGAATAAATCCCTTGCCCTCCAGCTCGTCAATCTGCGCCTTCAATTCTGCCGCTTCCTTCGGGTTGATTTTATAACAATGCTGAGACTTCGGCGCTGATCCGGGCAATAGGTCAATGCCGAACTCCACATCTCGATCCGGCGGCAATCCTGGCAGCTCCTCGGGGAAGACGTCAAGAAACTCTGCGATAAGTGGATGCGGCAACTCCTGGTCTTCTGCAACAGCTCCGAAGTAGACTCCCTCTGGCCTCTCTGCAACTCGCCTGCTGATCTCGAACGGTGGAACTCCTGGCGGACTGAAGATCACCTTCCCCTCATGGCAGTCAATTACGGCAAACTGCTCGCTCATCCAGTCGATGCCGAGGACTACGTCGAATCCAGGCAGTGGCATCACCAGAAGTCGAGCTCGAATCTCTCTCCCAGCAATAGTGATAGGGCATTCCACCATCTCACTTACTGGCACAGAACCCCCTCCTGTCATGATCTGACAGTTCTGCCTAGTGGGCTTGGGTGTGAAGCCGTGTCTATGCAGAAACTCATACGATACAAAGCTATGTGTGGCTCCAGAATCAAACAATGCAATGGCAGGAAAAGAATGTAAAAGTATAGAACCTGTGATCACATCCGGTACTGCCTCATCCTCCTCAACTGCCGCCATGACGTAAGCACGTCCCTGCTGCTGTCCTCCCCTCTGCTGACGCTGAGCAAACTGCTGCTGCTGAGTGGGTAAAGCTGGTCCCCTCTGTGGTACAGCTGGTAGAGCTCTGGGTGGTGCAGGTGGTGGTCCTCCAGCTCCTCTCGGTCCTCCAGTCAGTCTAGCCGCAGCCTGTGGGCAGTCCCTCATCTGGTGTGCGTCTGATCCGCAGAATAAGCAGAGTCCGAGCCTCTTGCGGCACTCGTCGAAGCGATGTCCCTGCCGATAGCAGAATGTGCAAGTAATCCCCTGCTGCTGTCTCTGATGCTGATGTGCAGGAGCTCTGGCTGGTCGATGCTGCTGCTGTGCCGGCTGCTGGGGTCTCGCCTGAGTCTGAGTCTAAACCCTCTTCGCCGGTGCCTGGAAGCTGCTGCTGCCCACGTCCCGGTCCCTCTTCAGTCTGGGGTCCGCCTCCTTCTCAACTGCCTGGGCGATCTTGAGGATGCTAGAGTAGGTAGTCGCCTGGCTAATCGCCACCGCATGTCGCAGCTCCCTGTTGAGACCCTTCTTGAATCTCCATGCTCTGTCCTCTGGATCTCTAACCAGTCTCTCAGCAAATCTGCCGAGTCTGGTAAACTCCGAAGTGTACTGCGCAACCGTCATCGTCCCCTGCTGCAGCGCCTCGAACTGCATCCTCAACTCATCACGCTCCACCTCTGGAAAGAATTTCTCCTTGAACAGTGTTTTGAAAACTGTCCAAGACATCCGGGGATCCGTCAACTGGGGTTCCTCCCGGTACCAAGCTCTCGCCAAGTCAAAGAGTCGCATGCTAGCCACTGACACCTTCTGGTCCTCGGGAATGTTTGCCATGGTCAAAGTCCTCTCTGCATTCTCCAGCCATTCATCTACATAGATGATCCCCTCGTCGCCCCAAAAGTCCATCGGGCTAAGGTGCTGGTACTCCTTCGCTGTCCCGGGTCTCGGTCCTCGCGGTGTTGGAGGTGCTACTGGTGCTGGTGCTGGTGCTGGTGCTCTGACCCTCAGCGCGTCGACGACAGTCGCTCTGAACTGCGCTGCCTGATGGTTCTGGGCCTCCAGAAAGTGCTGAAACATCGCCATCACCTGGTTGCCGTCAAGCATCATCGTCGGTGGCAGCGATGGGAAGATAGGAGGCGCTGGCGGGAGCTGATCTGCCTGGACGTCTGGTGCTGGCTGCTCTGTACCGCCTGCAACTCCAGTGCTGACTGCAACTCCTGAGCTGCTCGCAACTCCTGGCTGATCTGCGGTCTTCCTAGTGGCGACCATCCTGCATAAAAAGAAAACTTCGTGATTGATAAAAACTAACCTACCAGAAAATGTAAATGTTTATATAATAACCATATGTACCCGATATACCCGTTTTTTCTATGATGTGATTCAAGTTTCCCTAGTGTAATCAAGTCCCCCAATAGTACTCTAATACCTAGGTACCATTAGGATAGACCTGCATGGGCCACCACTAAAAACATGTCACGACCCGCTCCCGAATAATCGGACACGAGTCGGACACGCCCAGCCTTCGTCGTTGGACACGACGAAGTAAGCTGTACCAATACTAGGGAAAACTAACAAGTAATCATGAAGTAACATCACAGCATCTATAAACGAAATCCCAGAAATAGTACAAGTCTATATGTTTTATTACATTCATCCAGAAATGTCAAATGTCTGACTAAGTCTCAAAATAAGAAATGACATAAAGGAAAGGTACTAAGCCTCTGCGGCCTCTAGGTCCAGCACAGCTCCAGCTGGCTCAGCAATAATAGCAACATCCCGTCCATAGAAGGTGTCGCAAATAGCCTCCATCTCACCTGCAACATATCCTATTCAGGAGCGGAGCAAAGTACAGTTCTAGGTAATGAAACATGAACATGAAATGGATACAAGATGTACAGGAAATGAAATACAGGAATGAGCAGGTAAATACAGGAAAGTAGTACAGGAACTAAGTACAGGAATATAGTACATGAAATGTAAAGTACAGGAAATGTAACGTACGGGAATGTAAAGTACAGGAATGAACTATAATCCTGCAGTACCAGACATAGTGTGCACAATATTGAAATACATCTAGTCCATGTGACCGGCTAGGGTAAGTACAGGAGCATGTACAGGAGTACATGAATATGGTACGACTTAGGACCCGCGTGCACGGTGCGAGGCCTAAGCTAGGTACAGGAATATATAGTAACCGGGTTTGGTCACATGGCTAGTGTATTTCCCCCACCCGACACTAACAAGTACAAGAACAGGAGTACCAGAATACAGGAATACATGATGTCGTGCTATAACAGTGTCACAAGAAAAGAGTACAGGAATGTAAATGTACAAAACCATAGAAAGTACTTGCCTGGCTCCGGGAAAGTACGGGTGAGCAATAGAGCTGGATGTATGCCTGTTTAATTAGGTACAAGTTGGTTAAGTATCTAATACAATATTATACTCCATAGAATCCTATTTAACAATTTAAACCTAATTATTTAGTCCAGGATCACGACCCTATTATTCAATCCTTGATAATGATATATTAACCAAGTATAGTCTAAATGATCTAACAGTTCTCAACTAAACCCACCTACTATGTAGCAACCATAATGAATTAAAAATGAAACCCTACTATTTCCAGACTTGATTCCCAACACAAAATTAGCATGCAACCCGAGGTCATCCAGAGGTTGTGCCTTAAACAGAACCTTCCCATAAAACAACCCAACTTAATAGTAGCATAGCAGCCACTCCTCAAACAGAAAGGCACAAAAAGTACACTATGCATACCAAGTACTAGAGGTACAACCCACAATTAACCCTTTATAGTTGCAACAGACACAATTCAATCATCTGTTGGTTGCCACCTCAAACCCAGACAAGAACGAGCAATTATCATTTAAACCCAGGCATTTTAAATGTTAAAATTAACCCTATATGCTTCAGGTACTGGCAACCGTTCCATACACCAATTCAAATTTATAAGCAAGAGTACACTCTCTTCCAATAAAAGCAAAATAGTTCCCAGGTTCAAAACATAAGAAGAAATAGTACAACAAAACTGAATTTCGAAAACTATTGTTCACAACCCAAAATATTCTCACTGAATTTAAATATATTTTAGCATTCAACTCCATAACAGAATTAATCAAAGCTCAACATAGGATTTAGTACAATTCAACAATTCAAAATCATAAATAATCGAAAACAACCCCAACTGCTCAACCAAAATTTAAATCAAAAATCAATTGGTACAGCTGCCCTCTGCTACTCCCCAATTTCCTACTCCAAGATCAGCAACACACGCACAGTCTGGACACGAGCAATACTTGGACTCGATCAAAACCTGGACACGAACATCACGCACATAGACACGAACCAAACAGGGACTGCAACCCGACACGAGCTACAGCCTTGGATATGCACCCCAAACTCGAACACAAAATCCACACCAATCGCGAACACGACACATGAAATATACGAACACAATTTGGGATTAAAATCAACGTCTAGGCACAACTGTACAAGGAGTTCGGATAAGAAGTTGAAGGAATTACCTGAGTAATTCTGAACTTGCGATCACGAATCACTACGGAACACAACTCTTCGTGTCCAGATTCCTCTGGCTGCACCACACATAAACAGATCCAGGAATTCCAAAATGGGTCAAAATACAGAGATGATTTCCCAAGTCAAATTAAATTTCAGAAACTGACCTGCTTCACCAATATAACGAACTATCCCGATGATCGAAATACACCAGTCCAGAGTTACTGAAACTAGCCAAATTGAAGAACAATAGCCGATCACAAACTATCATAAAGAAATCCAGATCAAAAATAAGGGAACTTAAATTACCAGGTTAGAAATTTGTGGAGGAAAAGATCAAATAACCGCTCGGTTGATGAACAACAACAGATCGTCCCCGATCCGTTCTGCGAACACCAATACTATCGGTTCATACAAACAGGACTCAAGAATTTGATGAATATCAAGGAATTGGAATTTAGCTCACCTCACTGGAGAAAACTAGAGCAGAGCGTCTCCGATCCGCTACGGAAGAAGATCGGAGTCGATGAGATCTCCTGGAAGAGCAACCACCCGAGCGTGGTTCAAAAGAGAAACAGAGCACGCCGTCGATGACGAGTCGTGGTGAAGAACAACGGAAAGGCGATCCGCTTGTCACAGAGGAGTCTCCGCCGGAACAAATGAGCGCCGCTCGTTGCAGATCTGGTCGCGCGTCGACTTAGAGATCGCCGTCGCCTGGAGCCGTTGTCGTCACTTCGCCGTCGAGGTCGTCGAGAGGTGGTCACTGCTGCTGACTTCTTCAGCTCGCCGTCGTCGAGCTCACCGGAAAGGACATCTCTCCTGACCGACAGGTTGAAAACCTAGGCTAAGCACAGAGGAGAGCTCTGGAGAAGAGCTCAGAAAAAAATCGAATAGAGTGGAGAGAATGAGCCTTTCGAATTTTTAAAGAAAATGAAAGTAAACTTTGCAAGAAAGCCCTCCCGCAATAATCCCATTTTGTATTAGTCCCTCCGCCAAGTATTATTTCTAAATCAGCCCTCTTCTTTTTCATTATTTCAGGAAAAGATTTAAAAATCAGTTGAAAACCCACATGGTGGGCCCAAAGTGGTTATAACAACTTTTCAAATTTGAAAGTTGTCCAAAAATTAATTCCCTCCAAAATCTTATCATCCAAAAATTAAATGAAAGCTAAATTATTATTTAAAACCATATTATTATTCAGAGCTTAAATAATACCAATTATTTAATAACTAGAAACTCATTATTTATATAAAAAGAAAAATCCGGGAAGTGGAGTTACAAATCTCCCTCCCTTAAAAAAATTTCGTCCTCGAAATTCAAGGACAACTAAGCAACACAAAATCTCAGCAATCACAAGGGTCCAAACACCAGTCATTTATTGGAATTAGAATCCCACAACAGCATACAGTCAAATCAATCAAATAAAGTGGGATAGCGCTCTCGCATCTCGTCCTCGCGCTCCCATGTGGACTCTCCCGGAGAGTGATGTCTCCACATGACACGAACGAGAGAGATAGTCTGGCTCCGTAAGCGCTTCTCCCTCCGATCGAGGATCTCTACTGGCTGCTCCTCGTAAGTCAATCTCGGGCCCACCTCTAGCTCGGAATAGTCCACCACATGGCTGGGGTCTGGAATGTATCGTCGGAGCTGGGATACGTGGAAAACATCGTGCACTCCCTCCAAGCTAGCTGGAAGCGCTAAACGATAAGCTACCTCGCCAATCCGTGTCGTCACGTCAAAGGGTCCAATGAATCTCGGACTGAGCTTCCCGCCTCTGCCGAACCGAATGACGCCTCTGGTTGGTGAGATCTTCAGGAACACTCTGTCTCCAACCTCGAACTCAAGCGGCCGTCTGCTGCTGTCCGCCCAATGTCTCTGCCGATCCTGCGCAACCCGGAGACGCTCTCTGATCAGTCTGACTTTCTCTGCTGAGTCCACCACCATCTCTGGCCCAAGTAATGCTCTCTCGCCAACGTCGTCCCAAGATAGCGGCGTGCGGCACCTCCGTCCATACAGTGCCTCGAACGGGGTCATCTCGATGCTAGCCTGATAACTGTTGTTATAGGCAAACTCTACTAGGTGTAAATGGTCCTCCCACGAACTGCCGAAGTCGAGTGCGCAAACCCGCAGCATGTCCTCCAGGGTCTGAATGGTCCTCTCGGACTGCCCGTCCGTCTGTGGATGATAGGATGTGCTGAACTTCAGCTGTGATCCCAAGCTCTGCTGTAGACTCCTCCAGAAGTGTGATGTGAAGCGGCTGTCTCGATCTGAAACGATGCTAACTGGCACTCCGTGAATCCTCACGATCTGACGCATGTAAAGATCTGCAAGCTTCTCGGTCGACAGCCCAACCTTGAACGGAATGAAATGAGCGGACTTTGTCAATCTGTCCACGATCACCCAAATAGCATCCTTGCCACTGGGAGTACGCGGCAATCCAGAGACAAAGTCCATAGTAATGTGCTCCCACTTCCATTCCGGAATAGGTAAAGGCTGGAGTAGTCCCGCTGGTCTCTGGCGCTCCGTCTTGACTTGCTGGCACACAAGGCATCTGGAAACAAATCTGGCAACCTCTCTCTTCATCCCATACCACCAAACATACTCACGCAAATCCTTGTACATCTTGGTAGATCCAGGATGTATAGAATATTGCGACTGATGGGCCTCCTGCATCACCTCTTCTCGCAAGTCCTTAGGCACACACAGCTGACTCCCATGCCTCAAGGATCCGTCCTCCGCAATGGTGAAATCGTCGAGCAGACCCAACTCTGCCTGAGCTCTAAGACCTTGGATTCCCTCATCAAGCAACTGGGCCTCCTTGATCTTCTCTAGCAACCCCGACTGTATCTGCATATGCATCATCTGACCTCCGTACCCTGGGAGAACAATCTCAATCCCAAGGCTCTCCAGATCCTCCAAGAGATGCCGATCCATGGTGAGATACATAGCAATAGGATATCGACTGAGAGCGTCTGCTACCACATTCGCCTTCCCAGGATGGTACTGCAGACTGATGTCGAAGTCCTTCATGAGTTCCAGCCATCTGCGCTGCCTCATATTCAGCTCCTTCTGAGTAAAGACATACTTCAGGCTTTTGTGGTCCGTGAAGATGTCCACTCTCTCCCCAAATAGGTAATGCTTCCACAGTTTCAAGGCAAATATGACTGCTGCAAGCTCCAAGTCATGTGTAGGATAATTCTTCTCATGGGGCCTCAACTGTCTAGAAGCATAGGCTATAACCTTCTTGTTCTGCTCCAACACACATCCCAAGCCCTTCCCCGAAGCATCGCTGTAGATGACGAATCCTCCTGATCCCGATGGCAAAGCTAGAACTGGTGCAGTCGTCAATCTTTTCTTCAATTCTTCAAATGCTGTCTGGCAGGCGTCGCTCCATATGAACTCCTCGTCCTTCCGCGTAAGCTTCGTCATAGGCTCTGCTATCCTGGCGAAGTCCTTCACGAACTTCCTGTAGTATCCTGCTAGACCCAGGAAACTACGAATCTCTGCTACTGACTTGGGAGGTGCCCATGCTTCCACTGCTTCAATCTTCTTGGGATCCATAGAAATCCCCTCTCCAGTCACTACGTGCCCCAAAAACTCCACTCTGTCCAAGAAAAACTCACATTTCGAGAGTTTCCCGTACAGCTTCTCCTTCCGCAGAATCTCCAAAACAATCCGCAGATGCTCTACATGCTCCTCCTCCGTCTTGGAATAGATCAGAATGTCGTCAATAAAGACCACGACAAACTTATCCAAATACTTGTGGAAAACCTTATTCATCAGGTTCATAAACACAGCTGGGGCATTAGTGAGTCCGAACGGCATCACCAGGAACTCATACTGGCCGTATCGGGTGTTGAAGGCTGTCTTCGGAATATCCTGCTCCCGAACCTTCATCTGGTGGTACCCTGACCGAAGATCGATCTTAGAAAAGACCTTCGCTCCACTAAGCTGGTCGAACAGCTCATCAATCCGTGGCAAAGGGTATCGGTTCTTGATGGTGATGTTGTTGAGTGCACGGTAGTCAATGCACATCCTCACCGTCCCATCCTTCTTGGGCACAAAAAGCACCGGTGCTCCCCAGGGTGAAGCACTGGAGCGAATAAATCCCTTGCCCTCCAGCTCGTCAATCTGCGCCTTCAATTCTGCCGCTTCCTTCGGGTTGATTTTATAACAATGCTGAGACTTCGGCGCTGATCCGGGCAATAGGTCAATGCCGAACTCCACATCTCGATCCGGCGGCAATCCTGGCAGCTCCTCGGGGAAGACGTCAAAAAACTCTGCGATAAGTGGATGCGGCAACTCCTGGTCTTCTGCAACAGCTCCGAAGTAGACTCCCTCTGGCCTCTCTGCAACTCGCCTGCTGATCTCGAACGGTGGAACTCCTGGCGGACTGAAGATCACCTTCCCCTCATGGCAGTCAATTACGGCAAACTGCTCGCTCATCCAGTCGATGCCGAGGACTACGTCGAATCCAGGCAGTGGCATCACCAGAAGTCGAGCTCGAATCTCTCTCCCAGCAATAGTGATAGGGCATTCCACCATCTCACTTACTGGCACAGAACCCCCTCCTGTCATGATCTGACAGTTCCGCCTAGTGGGCTTGGGTGTGAAGCCGTGTCTATGCAGAAACTCATACGATACAAAGCTATGTGTGGCTCCAGAATCAAACAATGCAATGGCAGGAAAAGAATGTAAAAGTATAGAACCTGTGATCACATCCGGTACTGCCTCATCCTCCTCAACTGCCGCCATGACGTAAGCACGTCCCTGCTGCTGTCCTCCCCTCTGCTGACGCTGAGCAAACTGCTGCTGCTGAGTGGGTAAAGCTGGTCCCCTCTGTGGTACAGCTGGTAGAGCTCTGGGTGGTGCAGGTGGTGGTCCTCTAGCTCCTCTCGGTCCTCCAGTCAGTCTAGCCGCAGCCTGTGGGCAGTCCCTCATCTGGTGTGCGTCTGATCCGCAGAATAAGCAGAGTCCGAGCCTCTTGCGGCACTCGTCGAAGCGATGTCCCTGCCGATAGCAGAATGTGCAAGTAATCCCCTGCTGCTGTCTCTGATGCTGATGTGCAGGAGCTCTGGCTGGTCGATGCTGCTGCTGTGCCGGTTGCTGGGGTCTCGCCTGAGTCTGAGTCTGAACCCTCTTCGCCGGTGCCTGGAAGCTGCTGCTGCCCACGTCCCGGTCCCTCTTCAGTCTGGGGTCCGCCTCCTTCTCAACTGCCTGGGCGATCTTGAGGATGCTAGAGTAGGTAGTCGCCTGGCTAATCGCCACCGCATGTCGCAGCTCCCTGTTGAGACCCTTCTTGAATCTCCATGCTCTGTCCTCTGGATCTCTAACCAGTCTCTCAGCAAATCTGCCGAGTCTGGTAAACTCCGAAGTGTACTGCGCAACTGTCATCGTCCCCTGCTGCAGCGCCTCGAACTGCATCCTCAACTCATCACGCTCCACCTCTGGAAAGAATTTCTCCTTGAACAGTGTTTTGAAAACTGTCCAAGACACCCGGGGATCCGTCAACTGGGGTTCCTCCCGGTACCAAGCTCTCGCCAAGTCAAAGAGTCGCATGCTAGCCACTGACACCTTCTGGTCCTCGGGAATGTTCGCCATGGTCAAAGTCCTCTCTGCATTCTCCAGCCATTCATCTGCATAGATGATCCCCTCGTCGCCCCAAAAGTCCATCGGGCTAAGGTGCTGGTACTCCTTCGCTGTCCCGGGTCTCGGTCCTCGCGGTGTTGGAGGTGCTACTGGTGCTGGTGCTGGTGCTGGTGCTCTGACCCTCAGCGCGTCGACGACAGTCACTCTGAACTGCGCAGCCTGATGGTTCTGGGCCTCCAGAAAGTGCTGAAACATCGCCATCACCTGGTTGCCGTCAAGCATCATCGTCGGTGGCAGCGATGGGAAGATAGGAGGCGCTGGCGGGAGCTGATCTGCCTGGACGTCTGGTGCTGGCTGCTCTGTACCGCCTGCAACTCCAGTGCTGACTGCAACTCCTGAGCTGCTCGCAACTCCTGGCTGATCTGCGGTCTTCCTAGTGGCGACCATCCTGCATAAAAAGAAAACTTCGTGATTGATAAAAACTAACCTACCAGAAAATGTAAATGTTTATATAATAACCATATGTACCCGATATACCCGTTTTTCCTATGCTGTGATTCAAGTTTCCCTAGTGTAATCAAGTCCCCCAATAGTACTCTAATACCTAGGTACCATTAGGATAGACCTGCATGGGCCACCACTAAAAACATGTCACGACCCGCTCCCGAATAATCGGACACGAGTCGGACACGCCCAGCCTTCGTCGTTGGACACGACGAAGTAAGCTGTACCAATACTAGAGAAAACTAACAAGTAATCATGAAGTAACATCACAGCATCTATAAACGAAATCCCAGAAATAGTACAAGTCTATATGTTTTATTACATTCATCCAGAAATGTCAAATGTCTGACTAAGTCTCAAAATAAGAAATGACATAAAGGAAAGGTAGTAAGCCTCTGCGGCCTCTAGGTCCAGCACAGCTCCAGCTGGCTCAGCAATAATAGCAACATCCCGTCCATAGAAGGTGTCGCAAATAGCCTCCATCTCACCTGCAACATATCCTATTCAGGAGCGGAGCAAAGTACAGTTCTAGGTAATGAAACATGAACATGAAATGGATACAAGATGTACAGGAAATGAAATACAGGAATGAGCAGGTAAATACAGGAAAGTAGTACAGGAACTAAGTACAGGAATATAGTACATAAAATGTAAAGTACAGAAAATGTAACGTACGGGAATGTAAAGTACAGGAATGAACTATAATCCTGCAGTACCAGACATAGTGTGCACAATATTGAAATACATCTAGTCCATGTGACCGGCTAGGGTAAGTACAGGAGCATGTACAGGAGTACATGAATATGGTACGACTTAGGACCCGCGTGCACGGTGCGAGGCCTAAGCTAGGTACAGGAATATATAGTAACCGGGTTTGGTCACATGGCTAGTGTATTTCCCCCACCCGACACTAACAAGTACAAGAACAGGAGTACCAGAATACAGGAATACATGATGTCGTGCTATAACAGTGTCACAAGAAAAGAGTACAGGAATGTAAATGTACAAAACCATAGAAAGTACTTGCCTGGCTCCGGGAAAGTACGGGTGAGCAATAGAGCTGGATGTATGCCTGTTTAATTAGGTACAAGTTGGTTAAGTATCTAATACAATATTATACTCCATAGAATCCTATTTAACAATTTAAACCTAATTATTTAGTCCAGGATCACGACCCTATTATTCAATCCTTGATAATGATATATTAACCAAGTCTAGTCTAAATGATCTAACAGTTCTCAACTAAACCCACCTACTATGTAGCAACCATAATGAATTAAAAATGAAACCCTACTATTTCCAGACTTGATTCCCAACACAAAATTAGCATGCAACCCGAGGTCATCCAGAGGTTGTGCCTTAAACAGAACCTTCCCATAAAACAACCCAACTTAATAGTAGCATAGCAGCCACTCCTCAAACAGAAAGGCACAAAAAGTACACTATGCATACCAAGTACTAGAGGTACAACCCACAATTAACCCTTTATAGTTGCAACAGACACAATTCAATCATCTGTTGGTTGCCACCTCAAACCCAGACAAGAACGAGCAATTATCATTTAAACCCAGGCATTTTAAATGTTAAAATTAACCCTATATGCTTCAGGTACTGGCAACCGTTCCATACACCAATTCAAATTTATAAGCAAGAGTACACTCTCTTCCAATAAAAGCAAAATAGTTCCCAGGTTCAAAACATAAGAAGAAATAGTACAACAAAACTGAATTTCGAAAACTATTGTTCACAACCCAAAATATTCTCACTGAATTTAAATATATTTTAGCATTCAACTCCATAACAGAATTAATCAAAGCTCAACATAGGATTTAGTACAATTCAACAATTCAAAATCATAAATAATCGAAAACAACCCCAACTGCTCAACCAAAATTTAAATCAAAAATCAATTGGTACAGCTGCCCTCTGCTACTCCCCAATTTCCTACTCCAAGATCAGCAACACACGCACAGTCTGGACACGAGCAATACTTGGACTCGATCAAAACCTGGACACGAACATCACGCACATAGACACGAACCAAACAGGGACTGCAACCCGACACGAGCTACAGCCTTGGATATGCACCCCAAACTCGAACACAAAATCCACACCAATCGCGAACACGACACATGAAATATACGAACACAATTTGGGATTAAAATCAACGTCTAGGCACAACTGTACAAGGAGTTCGGATAAGAAGTTGAAGGAATTACCTGAGTAATTCTGAACTTGCGATCACGAATCACTACGGAACACAACTCTTCGTGTCCAGATTCCTCTGGCTGCACCACACATAAACAGATCCAGGAATTCCAAAATGGGTCAAAATACAGAGATGATTTCCCAAGTCAAATTAAATTTCAGAAACCGACCTGCTTCACCAATATAACGAACTATCCCGATGATCGAAATACACCAGTCCAGAGTTACTGAAACTAGCCAAATTGAAGAACAATAGCCGATCACAAACTATCATAAAGAAATCCAGATCAAAAATAAGGGAACTTAAATTACCAGGTTAGAAATTTGTGGAGGAAAAGATCAAATAACCGCTCGGTTGATGAACAACAACAGATCGTCCCCGATCCGTTCTGCGAACACCAATACTATCGGTTCATACAAACAGGACTCAAGAATTTGATGAATATCAAGGAATTGGAATTTAGCTCACCTCACTGGAGAAAACTAGAGCAGAGCGTCTCCGATCCGCTACGGAAGAAGATCGGAGTCGATGAGATCTCCTGGAAGAGCAACCACTCGAGCGTGGTTCAAAAGAGAAACAGAGCACGCCGTCGATGACGAGTCGTGGTGAAGAACAACGGAAAGGCGATCCGCTTGTCACAGAGGAGTCTCCGCCGGAACAAATGAGCGTCGCTCGTTGCAGATCTGGTCGCGCGTCGACTTAGAGATCGCCGTCGCCTGGAGCCGTTGTCGTCACTTCGCCGTCGAGGTCGTCGAGAGGTGGTCACTGCTGCTGACTTCTTCAGCTCGCCGTCGTCGAGCTCACCGGAAAGGACATCTCTCCTGACCGACAGGTTGAAAACCTAGGCTAAGCACAGAGGAGAGCTCTGGAGAAGAGCTCAGAAAAAAATCGAATAGAGTGGAGAGAATGAGCCTTTCGAATTTTTAAAGAAAATGAAAGTAAACTTTGCAAGAAAGCCCTCCCGCAATAATCCCATTTTGTATTAGTCCCTCCGCCAAGTATTATTTCTAAATCAGCCCTCTTCTTTTTCATTATTTCAGGAAAAGATTTAAAAATCAGTTGAAAACCCACATGGTGGGCCCAAAGTGGTTATAACAACTTTTCAAATTTGAAAGTTGTCCAAAAATTAATTCCCTCCAAAATCTTATCATCCAAAAATTAAATGAAAGCTAAATTATTATTTAAAACCATATTATTATTCAGAGCTTAAATAATACCAATTATTTAATAACTAGAAACTCATTATTTATATAAAAAGAAAAATCCGGGAAGTGGAGTTACACTGTTGAGAATAAAGGGAGTTGTCATAGCAGCTTTTACCCAGAAGCAGTTTGAGAATCATGTTATTATAAACATGAAGTTCATCATTTATGTCTGAGTACGATTTTTCTTTTGTGCAACTCCATTTCATTAAGAGGAATATTGAGCAGTAGTCTCGTTCACAATTTCATGTCAAAATGATGTGAATTCGTGTTCTCCGCTTCGGTTACTCCTGAGTCTCTTGAGTTGTTGACATATTTGTTGTTCAGGTTCAGCTTTGAAGTTCTTGAACTTCTCGAGCGTTTCATCTTTCAACTTGAGTAGGTAAAAGAAAGTGTGCTTCGAGTAATCATCGATGAAGGTGAGAAAGTACTTTATCCAAGCCTTCACGAAGAAGTGTTTGAAGTCACAAATACATGAATGCACTAACTACAGAAGATATGTACTTCGGTTCTCCTGATTAAACGACTTTCTAACAATTTTAGTCAGAGCACATCACATTTATCCACCTCATTATCCTTACATTTGAAAAAAGATTTAAACTAGACATTGTGTTTACTCCTTTATAGTGTACATGTCCTAGTCTATTATGTCACAACTGAAGAGTATAACCAGGAAACAAATTCATTAATACATTTAGTTGGAGCTACAAATTGAAGTTTAAACATTCCTTACATACAAAAAGCTTTGTCGAAGTAAGCTCCCTTTGAGACAAATATTAGTGTTCATCCTCAAGCCAGCATTGCACAGAAGACTTTCATAGGCCGGGTTTCTTGTGATAACGGAAACATACTTCTCATTTTGTACTTTAAGTGCTTTCTCAGTAGGCAACTTCAACACCACCGTTCTGATTCCTCTCACTTCAGCTTGTGTCTTGTTCGCCACGGTTACATTATCAAAAGAAGGTTCATAAGTGGTAAACAACTCCTTCATGGAACAAACATGGCAAAAGGTACCGATGTCTATCCACCAGTTGGTGTCGAACAACTAATTTTTCAACCTATGCAATCATAGCAACAAGGTTAAGATCACCTTCCTTGTGTTCATTCTGCATTGGCTTTGGTTTGGACATGTAGTCCTTGAAGTGGCCCTTCTTACTACAATTAAAGAAATGCCCATCCTCCTTGAACTTAGTTTTGAAGGAAGTTGATTTCACTTTCAGATTCTTGAAGTAATTCCTCTTGTTGTTGAGTGTTACTTTTTTTACTTACCCTTATGATCCCCCAACCGAATCATGTTTGTTTGGCAAATAGATTTAACAAAGAGTCCACATCGATCTAGTTCATGGCATCCTCGTCAATACGGATGAAACACATAAGTAGCTTCACTTCATCTTTCTTGTATTGGTAGAGAATCGATCTCAGCTGGTAGGGAGTTTATAGAGAATAACTCACACCACAAACTTGTCAACTAGAGGCATAGCCTCATCCTCTAACTTTTGTTGAAGCTTCATGAGTTCCTTTACTTGCAGCATCATTGTCTTTTCATCTCCAAATTTTATAGTCATGAATTTGTTGACCAGATACACCTTGGACACATTTTCATCAACCTTGTACTGCTTTTTAGACTCTCGTGTCTCTAACCTTCTCCTTATTGTTGTAGGATTTTGCCAAAAAATCCTCTAAAGAATTAAGGATTAACAGCTTACAGAGATTCTTACCTAGCTCTTCCACTATTGCCGAGAAATAATCACATCATCTTTAGCTTTGACGTTGCCCGTCTTTGGAATAACATGTTCTATTTCACACAATGTATTCTACGTTCACGAGTTGAAGCCATCAAAATTTTCAAGCTTATGAAAGCTAATATCCAAAGACTTGTACAAGTGTTCATCTTGGATCTTGATGAGATTCTTGCTATCATTTAGAGACACAAGAATCTCACTTTGAGATTGTTGTGAAAATTCTTGTTGTGAAAATTCGAAAAATTACGTACAACTCTGTGAAAGACTTGACCACAAAAGTGGTAAAACAAGTAAAAAATTGCTGAAAATTATGACAACTATGAAAACTAATAATATCAAGCTTTGAAGATGTTGAAAGATAGCAACAAAATTGGTATTGATTGAGCAAAGCTCTAATAGCAGCTGTTAAAAAATGCTAATAAATTAGCAAAACCACATGTTGACGGATACCGCTAATAAATTAGCAAAACCGCATGTTGACAAGATAAAGATCATTGTTGTTCAAAGCACGATTCAATCGTCTATGTCGATTCGCTTTCAAGAACCAACAAATTTATAACTTCTAGAACGGAAAAAAACTTTGATACAGAAGGCTTCTGTATGACAGGTGGGCCCTCCCTATTTCTTGGTAACCGTGTAAGCAAATATATATAGGGGAGCCACATGTCATACAGAAGACTGTATTAAATTTTAATATAGCCTTCTGTATCAAAGTTCAGCTCTCTAGAATGCTATTGTAAGTCATGACTCTTCTCTCGAAAAGAGTGCTATATAATGACACTCGAAACGAAAACACTCGGCTACCTTTAGAAAATTCTCTCTATTATCTTTTTTTTTTCCACTGAGGATTAAGTGCTAGGACAGTAATTTAAATAGGGAGCAATCCTCGAAAAATGGTAATCGTCCACAGTAGTCCAAAAAATAACTCGCTATTAATATGACACTTAGAACATCTCCAACCCTAGTGTGAGTTTAGAAAAAAAAAAAATGGTTGCCACATAGGAATGACTAAACTTTAATTCCAAAAATTCTTCTCCAATGCAAATGTAGGAGCATTTTGTTAAGTGTTGTGAGTCTTAGGTGGCTCCTATGTGGCATGAGCCACAAGACAATGTCTTGTTTATGTGGCAAAATTATATCTCAAAAGACAATGAGATAGAAAAACTCTCTCCAATGCAAAAGTATTGAGGGGACAATAAAAAGTATTTTTTCCAACTTCCAAGGCAACTCCTCCACTTCTTCAACTTTTTTATAAATATTTATATTCATAATTGATGATGTGGAGACAAAGTCATTGTGAAGTGCATTGTCTAGATCTAGACAACCAACTTCACATTGTCTTTGCCATGTCAATGCCATGTCAACTCCACACATTATTTCACATTTGCATTGGAGAAGTACTTTTGGAAAAAATGGTTGTCATTCCTATGTGACAACCATTTTTTTCAAACTCACAATAGGGTTGGAGATGCTCTTAGCAGGAGGAGGCTGATGTCATTGGGTTAATTTCGTCCATGCTGAATTGGTACACCGAGACCTTATATGGTGATCATCTTGTGGCATTTTAGAAGAAGAGAAAATGTGCCAACACTGAACAAACGGATAAAATTTTCAAAGAAAGCAAAATCTCCGGATTTGAAAAGAAAAGTGATTACTTTTCTATATTTGAATGCCAAAGAAATTGAGGAGGAAAAGAAAGTGATTCCAATGAAAGAGAAATTAGGGTAAAGTGCATTTAAACCCTCCTTAGAGTTGTCTCGTTCGCAAAATAAGACCTTTTAAAAAACTTAAGCAGTTTGCACCTCCCGCAAAATCGTTTTTGCTCGGAAAGCCCCTTTCCGTCAAAATAACGTTAGAAGTTGCCGTTAGAGCCCATATTTTGAAAAAAAAAAATGTGCACTACCCAAAATACCCCTAATGCTTACATTGTGGCTGCTGCTGGCTCTCTTTCATTCTCATATATAAGAATGTTTGTTTGAAACAAAAAACCTAAGCTTTATATTTTCTATTTTTTGACCGGTTGGTTGGAAGGAAAAATAATATTTAATTTTTTTTATATTCCTTTTTTTTTACTTATTTACTCTCGTTTAATGTATTGAAGCTTTTTTTACCTACAGATCTCAAATCCAACTGCAAATTTTTTTTTTATTCCATTTTTTTTTACTTATTTGCTCTCATGTAATGTTTGAAGCTTTTTTTACTTATTCATTTTTTTTCTCAAGACGTCCAAATAGAAATTATGGAAGAACAATTTATTGCTATTGTGGATTAATTAGCCCATTGAAAACTTTATTGACACCAACAAATCCTGAAAGATGATTCTACGGGAGTGCAAATTTTCCAACAAATTCTTGTAATTTTTTACTATGGGAGGATGAGAAACCGGACCATGCTTCGACATACATGTTTTGTAATTTATTTTTGAATTTTTGACACGTTTAGTAATATTTAAGTTATTTGTTTAAGTAATACATGTGATGAAAATAAATTTGTACCAAGATTTACAATTTTAGTTAGAATTAATAAATAAATAATTACGATAATAGTCATTACTAATAAATTATTAAGTAAGACTATAATGATTATTATAATGATTACTAAATTATATATTAAAATTATTATAATATATAAAATATTAACTATAATTATAATTATGATTAAATTATTATTAATTAATATTATAATAAAATTGTAATTAATAAATTATTAACTAAGATTATAATTATTAATTATGATTATAATTATTATAAAATATTAAATAATATAATATTAGTTACAGTTATCTAGCTCCAAATACGGTTTACCAAACATGCCCTAAATTAAATGGCTGGATAGTTCAGGACTAATCGGACATTTGTTAAAAGATTTTTTTTTTTTCCAAAAAAAATTTAAGATGAAAACCTACTATTTAGATTATGAACATTTATTTTCGAAAATGACGTCAAGCATGAGAATTCTATCTTTTTAAGAACGGGAGGTTATTTTTAATAATCTTTTTAATATTTTGTTTTTTGTTTCCATTTTTTTAGTTCTTATTTCATTTTTTTTTTCATCTTTTTAATAATCTTTTCTAGTTTTTTAAGAGTGACTTTTATTTTCAAATTTGTATTGTTTTTGTTTTTGTCTTTTTTCATTGTTTAAGATTTATCCTCATTTTTTGGTTTTTTGGAATATTTTGTCTATTTTTTATTTTTTCCCATATTTTAATAGTATTTTTTTGTTTTTTATTTGGTATTTTTTTTTCCAGTTTTTTATCATTTCTATTTTTTAAGAATTGAATTTTTTTGTATTTATCAGTTTTGTTTTTCCCAAAAATATTTATATATTTGTTAAATAAAAAAATAATTTATGACAAAATAATTTTAAATAATATTTATCCACTTTTTTGACGGAACTAACCGTTTTTAACAAATTAATATTAGTTAAAATAATTTTAATAAATAATTTTACTAGCAAAGACCATTTTTCCTTTGTTAATATTTATCCACTTTTTAACAAGTACTTTTGCATAACCGTTTTTAACAAAATAATTTTAGAACTAACCGTTTTTAACAAGTTAATAGTAGATAGCCTAGGAGTAAAATGGTCAAAACAACCCCATTTTAACACCCGTTAACATAAAAGTTAGCGGAGGGGGTGATTTGAGCATTTTCGTAATCTTTTGGGTTTTTTTGGATCAGCGAGTCTTTATTTGCATTTTCGTGACATCTAAGGAGGGTTTAAATGCACTTTACCCGAGAAATTATAGAGGAAAGTGATTACATTCATCCAAGCAAGGAATCACTTTCCCACATTGAAGGAATCACTTTCCTTTCCAAATTCCTTGACATTTCCAAACATCGGAAAGGAAATGGAAAATAAAAATTTCCAAAGGAAAGAAAATGACAAGGAATTAATTTCCTTGCCCTTCCATTCCGCGAACCAAACGAGGCATAGAAGATGAGACATGGTTCACCTACTTGTTTCCAACTCCTCTTTACACTTCCTTAATGAAGCCTATTGTTTCCCTAACAAGTAATTCATGAAGAATAAAAGGCTCGCAAAACCTACAGTAAACTAAAAACATTTGCTCCCTACAGTTGCATTTCTTTCACTCCACGACATCAACCAACACCACTACATTTTGCTTCGGTTATATTTTTCCTACTGCAAACTCGAGCAGTTTCCAACTATCCTCTCTTGCAATCACAACTGCATAAGGCTAAATCTACAGGAAACGGGGAAAACACGAATTCATACCATAAATTTCTATGCATTTCCTAGTGAATTTCTCTTCCAGTGCACGTATCTGTATCGACAGACTAACCAACACATCACCTATTGCTCCTGTTTTATTCCTCCATGCAAAATCTAGCACCTTCACCTCAATTCCTTGCGGTTAACAACCACAAAAGGTGTTATCGTTTTCTTCAAACAAGAATACATACATCCCCTCTGAGGCTCGCCACTGACATCGTGTAGATCACTAGTGTGGGGCTCTTTCTTGCCGTACCACTATGTTACATAAACATTACAATGTATTTACAACTACAGATGAGACTTGCTTTGACACCAAAGTTCTTATACAGGTCAACTAGTAGTCTATACTGCACATGACAGTGTGGGGCAATTTCTTGCTTTCCCACTACCACCATCCACATCCAAACTTCCCCTTACTAACATATACAACTACCAAACTTCTCCGTACTTATACAGCAGCAGCCTACCCCAGATAACATTCATTTTTTTCATGAATAAACCCTAAGAGAGATTACAGACTAGAATATGCACACGACTAATTACAGAGCAAATAGCTTCCACTACTCCGATCAAATCATAAGCACACAGGCAGCTCACTAGCTCATGAAAACCCAATCGAACCACCCAAATCGAATTCCAGCTGCACAATGCAAAGATGAAGCAAGTCTTTCAACATTCGAATTGCACCAATAACATTTGATAACTATTTGTGTTTGTGTGGAATATGTGTTAGGGCATCGAGGATTTTGATTGCAAATCCCAAACAGGAAGTCTGTCGAAATGCACCAACGATAGAGCATCGAGGATTTGAATGCAAATCCAAGAGAGGAAGTCGGTCTAAATGCACCAAAGACATCATAGGCAAAAGAACCAAAGAATCATTTATGTATAACCAAGTATATTACTAAGGGGCAACAATTGCAACATTCGCTGTAGAACTCTCCTGAAGCAGCTAGAAAGGGTTGACAGTGCCAAGGATGGTAAAGAAGTATGTATGAAATACGAAACAGGGTATAGTAAATCCACTGATGAGTCAAATTTGGACATTCTTGTTGAAACTTATGTAACCTTTTGTTAAAAGAAGAGGGTAGTTCTATGAGGATAAAAAGAGAATAAAATCAAAGTTTCAGTCAGTTTTGAAATTTCCAACCTTTGCTTGTTGATGGGCCAACTTCATTCTTCGGTATTCCTGTTGGGCTCGATATGAACGGAAGATAGTTTGGACCTTTAATACCGACCTTTGCATGCGATCTTCTGCTTGTTCCCGACCTATCCGAAAGAAATCCTGCTCCATAGCATTATCTTCTTGTTCCTTCTCCGCTCTCATTGCTTCCGTTTCTTCATTCTTAAGGCCACGCAGGCCTTTCTTCTTCAAACGCCACCGAAGAATTGCTTTCTCGAGCACCCCAACAGACCAAATGACTTTGCAGTACTGCCTTCTCGCTTGGTGTCCTCGAAAGACAGCCTGCAAACAGGTAATACAATTGATCATAAGTATTAAAGATGACAGGAAAGAAGAGATACAGACTGTATTCGTCGTTATTGCAATCAAAATTCTTTGCATAAAGCATAAATTACAACTACAGTTGTCCGGGTACAAATTCACATGGTCCTCTATTAGGGAAGCCTAAATAAGAACTATAGTTGTGTCCAGGTACAAATTCTTCAAATGAAGCATAAATAAAGGGTGATGTTACAAAATTGCAATCGAAATTCCTGGGCCGTTCTAAAGAACAACTTTTTATTGCTCTTTCACAATGTTTATGGAGCTTTACAAACAAAGCTGAAATGCAAAGTGATTGATATAGAGTTTCAGATTCTAGCGAAGAGAATGAATACATCATTCTTATTTGCTACGTTTACCATCACATTATAACAATCAATAAATACGAACAAAGTTTGTTTCGAAACTTTACTTGGATTCTGATAGCTTGCCTACGCATGTTGAGAAAATTTTTACGCGTCTGCCACGTCCGGTAATGGCTTTGTATTCGTGCAGCAGCCTTCATCATCTTCCGTGTAGTGTATTTCCGGTAAGCATTCTGAATCTTGAGAGCAGAAACTATTTGTCTTGCCTCCATCTCAGGTTCAACCATCTGCACTGCTCTTGTTTGTAACTTCAGAGCACGCTCCCTTAATGCATCTTGGATACGAGCTGCTGCATCAGCAGCATTTCGATATGCTGCTAATGAATCTTTCAAACATAACTCTTGCTCGCTAAGGCTTTCATAGTTCGCTGCATCTTTTGAAGTTGGTAAAATAGGTGACTTAATGTTTCCTGACAGAGCCATAGCCTTCATATGTGCAGCTAATCCCTCCTCTGCAAGATACGCAGCCAAACCTTCATGCCCTCTTATTGAAGCCAAATCAGCAGCCATGCAGCCTCCAGGATTTTCTGCAGTAGAATCCGTAACTAAGCTTGCATTTGCTCCAGAAGTTAAAAGAGCAGCCACCATTTTCTCCCTAAATTACATGTATGTGTCAAATTTAAGTCTGTATGTGGATAGAAAAAGCAAGTACAGTGCAGCAGATATTTTTATGCTCTTCCCATGCCACATTGGAGTTCAACTACACCAAATTGAACCCAACAAAAACTCAAACAAAGAAAAAAGTAAGAAGGATGTTAGTAACTCATATTCAAACTCACCTCGTAGTGGATGTGGTATAAGATCAACTGTGACTTGGTAAATTGAAGTAGCACATGAATAACATGGTTAACTAGTTGGTAGCTCTACTAACTGTTTGCATATCACTCTCATCAAGATTCAAAGAAATGGTTACTCCTTGCCGTAATATTTTTTTACTATTAATTTCCTTAGATTCTGCTGGTTTCTCTATCATTTTCTGGTACTTATATAATTCTTTTTTACTTCAAATTTCCTATTACTTGATACATGTTTGTAACGAACCATGCAAATGACAAGCAACATTTGCTTTTGTGCTCATGGCCTTCTAAACACACTGATGCATTTACTAGGAAATATGGTTGGAACTTTTGCAACAAGTATCTTCAACCTAACTAGCTGTCCTGGGTTAAAATTCTGTTTGATGACAATGGACTGAGAAGGTTCAAATTACAACGTAGTTATGACAATCTTCACCAGACCACCCACTGTCAGAATGCTTTTATTGAAAATACACATTAATAAGATGCACATCTTTGTCACATAATTCAAGCACACAGGTTAGAATATTTAATTTGACATAAAATGAGTTTTCCTCATTATGAAAAGCAGCATGTATTGCATAAAATGTATAGTTTATAAAACTAACAATTATACTTATATTTTTAGCTCACAATTGAGCATAATGGAAGGCTATATATATGGGAAAATACTTGATCCGACATGCATTAAATGAGAAAGTTTCACATTAGGAGAGCATGTATTGCATAAACATATAGATCCACGAGTCAAAAATCTTACAAGAATACGTATACTTTAGCTCGTAATTGAGCACAATTGGTAATTTAGATAATTGGGTAATTGGTAATTACTCGCCCTTATCCTCAATGACTGAATTGATAACATAAGAAGTCTCTAGTTCGTTTCTTTTCATTTACAGAGCCTTGCATGACATTTATATCCCTTTTCAATATACTTCTCACTGTAGTGTGTAGATAAAAACCAGTTTAAGTTAGCCATTAAATAAATTTTAATTTACTCACTAAATCTCTAACTCCACAGCATCACCTTTTTATCATTTAAGCTTAAGCTCTATGCCTCTGTCCATTTAGATGTTTTCAGTTAGCACCAGCAATTACATTATTTGTCACTAATCCTTTATCCATGTACTTCAAGTTTTGAAAAGAGCCCACACTGTCAAACAATACGGTTGGATTTTTAAGGATCATGATCTTTAAGCACAGAGCTAGGAAACAGAAGATTACTGTTCCTCAGCTCACTAGCTATTATCTTACATAACTGCAGCATATAGTCTATAGAAACTCTTCAATAGCAAATTAGGAGTATTCAACCTATAAACCAAATTAACATATAGTTGATTTCTAGTGGTTTTCTGGATTCAACATATTATTAGGAGTGTTCAACATATAAATCAGATTAACATATCAACTCAGAGCGAAGAAAGATAAAGCTTACTGATTGTTAGCTACTATCTTAGAACTGTCACAAATTGAATCCTTCATATTAGGAGTATTCAAATATAAACTAAATTAACATATAATCGATTAATAGTTTTTTCCTCTGAGTTTGACATATAATGGATTCTCTTATGGCCTCACATGCATAAATACCGAATTGCAACAAAACATCACAGAGCATGAAGAAAGGATAAAAACAAAACTTTTAACATTCTGGGGGACCAGCACTCTGATGAATGTTTATTAATCATTATGTGATGTTGAGGAGTGGATATGCTGACAAAGTGATTAACATTTTGTATAGAATACTATACCTCCCGTAATAAGCAGCCCAATGTAGTGCTGTCCAACCGTAAGTATCTCGAAAATCCAAGGACAAGCCAGACGTCGAAAAAAGATAAACAGCCCATGCATAATCTAAAATAGCACACAAATGGATCGCTCCTTGACCATGACGATCACGAGCAGTTATTGTACAGCCTTCAACTACTCTGTTCAAGAGCCACTCTTGTAGTTTGTTTTTCAGAAGAAGCTCAAATAAGTCTTCACTTCCTGGTACATGTGAAGCATCATCGTCACCACTTATTTCAAGCAAATTTCTCCATTCCTTGTCCATTAATGGAGAGGTGAGATCAGCAAACTTCTGGGCTTTCTTTAAGGTACTCGGATATCTTATGTTCGAAAGAATAGATATAGTATTGGTTGTAGAGAAGAGTAGATGTGCAAGCCTTCTCTGCACCTGACTTATCATCTTTGATAAATTGACAGTGTCATCTTCTAATGGCTTCATCACAGCATATGGTTGCATTCCAGGTGTAGCACGGTAATCGAAACTGAAGACCGGACTGATAGGTGTATTTCCATCCAAAGTTAGAAAAAGATTCACCATGCCAGGATTTTGCCCTGTAGCAGTACAACGGTAAACACCTTCTAGAACCATTTCAGCAGCAACACATTTTTCACCAATGATGCAGTACATGTTGGATCCCACGAGATGTTTGCTTGATTCATTAAAAGATCCAATCAGTATAACCTACATTGTCTCTTATGTCAGTAAACTTCAAAGGGATGCAAGTTAACAGAGACTACAGAGTTCAATAATAGTGTTGGCACTTGCAAACGTCTAGTCAAAGCCTATACATTAATGAGAACTAGATCCGACTATATTGATGCTTCTCTTAGGCAGCATAAATAACAACAGTCTCTGTTCTAATGCACAAGGCTTTACTATCACAATACGTATCCAATGCCTCTCCTTTCTATTAATAAGCACTTGCAGTACATATCTTTAGCAAAATGGTGTGCGAGTAAATAACACATTTCATTGTCATCTCAGAGGCTTAGAAAAATGTCTATTGAATACCCTTGCACTGGCAGACTATATATGTAGCCAAGTGGGAGAATATTTCCAGAATTGTTTCTAATTCAAGAGATCATGTCAAATGTTCGATGTGACATTGTGCAGGGCAACCATTAATTAAGTTGTCATATGGCTGCAAAGTTAACATTAAACACTGAAATGACTCGGTATGAGATCCATAATTACGTAAATTTATCTTCCCAAAATCCAATTAGTAGGTTACAGAAAAAAAAAACATTCTTTTATGCATAATAATTTCGAAAAGAGGTTACCAAAAGGAAATATAGGAAACATACAGGTGAACCTTATCTCGCCTTCATTCCATCTCTATTCCACCTATGGCTTTATGCCAATGTTCTCTTTTCATATGTGACTTTACAATGAATACTAATTTAATGTGTATCTGGATGTCATTATGCTTTTAAAGTTTTATCAAGCTTTGACGGATCCAGTGTTTCAAAAAGTTCGTGAACTGTGTGTGGCTCACCTTTGTGCCACATTTTGTACGAGGGACTCATTAACCTAGACTCACCTAAAGGGCACGCATGTCTCAGACCTACTTTTGAGGCGCACGCGTCGTGCACCTATTGCCTACTTTTGAGAGGCAGCTGAAGCGGAAGAGATTCATCACCGTAGTACTTTCTTTTTCTTTTGTTCTTTCTCTTTATTATGTTTTTCCTTTTTGTAAAGTTTCCGTATTTTGGTGTTTATATAACAATTCAACTAAGCTTTTTATCGTATTTAATAGATTTTCTACCTTGACTTTTGATGTTATGAAGTCAATCAAAACACAGATCATGGTTGAAATAATGTCACGAACCGGATCCTATGGTTGAAATATTGTCACTGGATCCTAAAGATAGAAACTGTTAAGTGTTATATTAGAACTATTAGTTAGTGGGCTTTAGTCCCACATTGCTTAGAACAATAGGAGAAGGGGCCAGCCTCTCCTATATATATGTGTCTCTCAATATCAATAAAATTAATCCATTATTTCACTCTACATGGTATCAGAGTCATAACCCATCCACCTCCCCATAACAGAAAAAAGAAAAAAAAAAAACCTAACCCTAATCGGAAAAAGAAAACCTTGGTTGCTTCCATACAATAGGCCCATGTAGGTGAGATGTCCATAATGGTGAAAATCTCTTTTGAGTAATGTGACCATTTTGACTTGGGGCACCAAACTGCAGACCATGTAACGAACCAAGGGAATCATCATTCGCATAATTCCAGCTTCCAAAACTGCCTTGACTTGAGAATACACCATCAGTATAGATGTTTGAGATTTCATTTCTACTTTGATTTGATGTACAGTCCATAGCTTGAGTATTGAACAAAGGCACTGGAGTCTGTTCACCCTCTACAACTTGAGATAAACCATCACTCATTTGCCTGACATGACTAAAACCAAGCTGCGGGTTCTGTTGGCCCTCCAATAGTCCACTTGGATGCCAGTAAGAAGCTGTTTCCTTGGGGGAAAGAAAGGCAGCCTGTGATAGACACATGGAATAGGACATTTAATGATCTGTATGCAGATAGAAAGACAATAATAGACAAGGACACGGACACCTATGAGAAAAATAAATATAAGGATGAAGAAAATAGCTGACACAAGGTTCTGCTACAATGTGCTAGAAAGCATCTCAAGTAGACTGCAGAAGAAAAGAAGTAAGCAACATGTGTGTTCTTGCCTAAGTTTGACAAATATATGTATCTGAAACAACATACCAAGAAAGTGTATATTTTACAATGCCTAGGCTCTTAGAGAGCCAGAAACTTCTTTAATAAAAACTATAAAAAGATTGGCTGATAATAACTTCAACTATAAAAAATAAAAAAGAACAGTGTATGAATTTCCAACAGTTGATGTATAATAATTGTTTTCTATAAAAAGAAAACCTATAATAAAAAATATCTCAGCTGGCATATAGGTGGAATAGATTACCATAACTGCATATATGGGCCACATTATTCCATGTACAGAACAGACCAAGACAACATTGGTACATAGGCCAGATGTCAGTGACTATTTGGTATATTATGCAGCAAAATAACAATCTCCAACAACAACAGACAAGAAGTAGAATTGACCTTCAGAATCATTATGCTTTAAAAATAACTTACATTGTTCAGAGAATTATTCCTCAAGTCATATTGCTTCTGTTGGGGGGGTGGAACACAACCTGCAAAGGAGAAAAGGATGAACCGAAACCCTAATTTAAAGCCAGGCCAACACTTTAACTACATCTAATGGGCCAATCTCTTTTTATGTACATACCAGAATCAGTGTTAATGCATGCCTGCACCATATCTCCCAACTCGTCATTCCACTCGAGCATTTCAATATCATCAATACCATACTCGTCATTCCGAAGTCTAGTACCACCACAAACAAGTGATAAATCTGAACCTGCCACATAATTGCCAAAATCAATTTCTAATGGAACTGAGATGCGAATTTGGCAGAACAGAATATTGTGCATGCCGCTACGTGAATTTTTACAGATAACTGAATTACTGAAGGATCATAAGTAGTGCAATCTATGTACCAAACAACTATCAGGCAGAACCACAATAAACATATGATCATTTGAATAGAAATGGAGCAATTTACAAAGGAAGATTGCACATAAGTTGGATGTATGCATATTCTCTACTAATGCATCTAACAAGAAGTAAATTAATCATGAACAGTTATTAGACAGCTAGAAGTCATCAATGTGATCTTTTACCAATATGCGTTGTTTGCTCTCCAGAATTAATTTCTTCGGACAGAGCTGCAGAACCAGACAGATCAGAGTGGGCCGAACCAGAAGTTGAATTCAGTGGTGTTGTTGGAGAATCATACTGCATCTTGTTGGTCATAGGCGAGACTTCTATAGATTCCACAGGGGCAGAAAGATGCTCCTTTTTGTCCTAGTATTGATGATTAAAATCAGCATAGTGTCGTTTATGCATCATGCTTATATTAGGACGTATATAAACAATGGATACCACCAATGGTTAAAAATTGTGTGCATCCTACAACACACGAGATAATGAATGATGCAGATATATGGAATAGTAAGCATGGTGAAATAACTTGAATGTATATCATATAGTAGATGTACTGCATAAAATGCCCATAAGGAGCAAGTGGCTAGTGGACAATCATATTGAGACATAGAGTTGATACACTGATTGAATTGTGTTTACGACAAAACATACCCTTAAGTTCAAGTTATTCAAGAATATTCATAATACCTCTGCAGCAATTGATTGATTTAATCGAATTGATCCCATTCTTTCATCACAAATGAAGGGAAGATACTTGAACAATTATCGATCTTCTAATAGGATAGACTAAAGAATGAAAAAACCACCTATGAAAAATCCATCACATGACATATATCTAAAGGCACTTCATACGAGCCTGAACAGTAGCTCAGTACTCAATATCAGTGAGCAGCAGTGTGGTTCAAGCAGTGTTGTTTAGTATTATTTAGTATCAGTCAATCACTTAGCTCAGTACACAGATGCAGTAGCTAGTGCAGTTTGCTAATGCAGCAAATAGCACTAGTTAGCCAGAGTATCAAGGAGTATCAGTACATCATTGCACAATAGGAGAAGACTCGTTATTAGAAGCAGTATCAGCTTGCCAATTGATGCATCCTCTCCTTCCTTCAGTTTTCAGCTCAAGCTGTCGACCTGAGCTCAAGAGGGAGGGCATTGATACATACCTCTTCCCTTTAGTCGGTATCAGCTTCAACTCCAACCTAACTTCTAGAGTCCAAGTCTCCTTCTTCAGTTCAGAGTCTTCTTCTTCTGCTCAGAGCTCAACTTCAGTATCAGAGAATACTGAGTATCAGGAAAATCAAAGTCCAGTTCAGCCAATTGGAGCAGTCCGTTCAGCCAAAGGCCAGCTCAGCAAGCCCACAGCCATAAAGGCTGACTTATTTCTTGGGTACCAAGTAAGAGTGCTGAGTCAGCATGAGTCAGCAACTGTAATCAGTATCAGTACTGATACTGAACTAATATAAATAACTAAGAAGAGAGAGAAAGGGGATATGTGATTGGAATTCTAAGTAGTAGTTTTAATTCATTGTAAGTTTTCTTTCCTAGCTGTCAATTTCAATAAAACCTAAATTTCTTCCCCAAACTGCCATTTCCTGTTCAATTCTGCACCAATTCACTGTGAATTCATGACGAGTTCAATGAGATACTGCAAACTCCTAGCTCGATGGGTCTAGGCTCCATCACCACTCAAAAGGCATGCAAAAAAGGTAACATTTTATAGAAAGTAACAATGCAGACAAGGTATGAAAGTTGTTCCAGCAGTGAGCAAGGTGATCTCAACCAATTTTGAGATGACTTAAGTATGCACAACAAAGAAATGGATTAGAACACCCAGACGAGAGTTGGTCAAATGTTGTTGAATGTTCGAAAGAGAAAGCGAATACCTATATTATATCGAGTAAGAGGCTCAAGCCAATAGGATTAACTTCATTAAGAGTACCATTACAGAAAAGGATAAGGCTGAGTACCATTTACAGAAAAGGATAAGGCCCTTCTTTGATGGCTATTGATGGCTATCTAATATGGGGCCAAACAAGGGACTATTAACTATTAAGACGAGAGAAATATGCAAAGAGGATAATACACGGAGACTTTTCTATCTCCCCCTCAAGATAGAGTGTAGATGTCAATCAACTCCAGCTTGGAGATGGTGTAGGACCAAAGATTGTAGAAGAGCTTCTGTAAGGATATTAGCCAACTAAAAGGTAGCAAGAACATGTTGAAGAAGAACTTCCTAGAGCTTGACCTTGTCCTGACTGAAATAGTAGTCAACCTTAACCTTAATATGCTTAGTGCGGTCATACAACAATGTGGACAGCTGCTTGGTTGTCACAATAAAGATTGATGGATAAGTACACGGAACACCAAGATCAAAGAGAAGACTCTTGAGCTAGGGGAGAACATAAATTGTAGGAGCCATGAGTGATGCTTTAGTCTTGGCAGAAGAACAGTCTATTTTTTGCTAACAGAAGTGACAAGATTGCCGTCAAATAAGGTGCACTAGACCCTAGTAGACTCGATCATCAAAGGATCTAGCATAGTCGGAGTCGGCATAGGTTGTAAGAGATATGGTGGACGAACAATGGTGAAGTCCATGGCCTGGAGACTTATTAGTACAGACGAATATGCTAGATGACATGAAGGTGAAAGACCATAGGAGACTACATCTTCTAGCTCATTGTGGTGAAAACAAAGATTCAAAGAAAATGCCATGGCAAGTAACAATAAGGTAGATGAGTCTGCCAACGAGATAAGAAAGAGGGTCAACTCAATACGATTTCATTAGTAGTACATAATTATAAGAGTGGAGAAGGCCCCCACTTTGGTGTCTATACAAGAAAAAGGAATGCACAAAGAGAAGGAATACAAATAGAATCTTATACGACCTCAAATACTTGAGATTGCAAGAAAGAATTGTCACAAAAATAGTGGTGGTTACTAGACGCATCCTCCGTAGTACTATTTGAAGATGAATATTCATCAACTATTGAGCATTTTGAGCATATTTAACGCAATCTTTGACAACCTAATATTACCTTAATGATCATGCAGTTGGTAGATACAACAAGATTATACAAGTCAAAGATCTAATTGCCCGAAGCTGCCAGAAACCCTTCAAACTTTCCGAGCAACATAAATATGGGTATAGTCGCACAAGATTAATAATGACAAAACCTATCCAAGTATAATCAATAAACTTGCCCTGTGAACATTGGACTAAACACATCCAAATGACTCACTCAAAAAAGGAAAATGAGCCTCTGCTAGTTACTTTTATATTCCAGATCTTTTAAAATAAGCAAATAACGTTTTGTTTTGAACCAAAGTAGAAATGTCAAGATCTTTAAAGCTAAGGGTCCGTTTGGATAGATTTTTTGAAGAAGAAAAAAAAAATCTGAAAACAGTTTTCATAGAGATGTTATAAAACTGTTTTCTGGATATACAGATTCTAAATTTGCGTTTGGTTACTTTCATCTGAAAAATCGTTTTCTAGAGGAAAAAAAAGTTAAAAATTTTGTTTGTTAAAAATTTTCAGAAGATAATTTTTAAGTTGTGTCCGTTCTATATCCCCAAGATATTTATTTCGATGGTGAATTTGTCCAAAATAACAGCTTTTGGTGCTAGGAATCTGCGCAATCCAAGATCTAAAATCAAAAGAACATCAAAATTGAACAAAATGGACAAATGACCGTCTGCAAATTATATCAAATTGGATTCTGCGAGGAATATACCCAAATAACAGACCCAGGTGTTAGTAAATTTTATCAAATTTGGATTTTAATGACAATGTCTGTAACTAAAAGAACATCAAAAATTGACCAGTGGGTCTTTCCAAACTGCATCAAGATTGGATTTGATAATGAATCTACACAGAGAACAGCTCCAAGAGTTAGAAAATCTGGCCAGAGCCGTTCAGTCTCGACGAGGCGATCGTCGGAGGAGGGAGATGAGGAGACCGTGAGATCTGCAGATCTCGACGAGGCGGTCATCAGAGGAGGGAGAGGAGGAGGAGATCATTATTGAAACCCTAACCCTAATTTTGAGAGAGTGAGAGAGAGAGAGAGAGAGAGCGAGGAGGAGGAGGAGAACTTATGGAAAAGTAAGGAAACGTAGAGGGAGGAGAAGCTCGGAGAAGAAGAAGAAGAAGAAGAAGAAGAAGAAGAAGGGCAAGGAGAGGGAGGAGGAGCTCTCTAGAAATTTCGTGAAAAGGAGAGAGAAGAGGGGGTGGTGCACAATAATTTTGGAGGAGGAGAGAGTGGAGTGTGAACAGTGGGGTCCAAAACAGAAATGAAATTGGAAAAACTCCTTTTCTCTACTCCCGAAAAATTACGTTCAAACATGGGTTTTGTGAGAAAAAATTCAGAAATAAAATTTGAAGTGGAGGCAGCCAAACACAATTTGTTTCACTTTTGCCGTTTAAACACAAAATGTTGGAAAGGAAAGACTAACCAAACAGACCCTAAGTTTTTGCACAATACATTGATCATGTATGAGACCCTGAGGGAGAACAGTATAACTTTGTACTTGGAATAAAAATAAAGAATACGCATGACACAAATAGCATCCACAGATACAAGAAATAAAAGGGATTTGTTTATTGTTGTTGTCCTTTGTGATACCCAGCACAAGTGAAATTGTTGGATCATTTTCCAGGTCATCTTGACCCACCATGAGATTCGCACTATTTATTTGTTATACCCCATTTAAGCTGTTCCCAATAGGGAGATCATCTATATATATCAGGTGCCCAACAATTTTTTTCTCATTTCCTTCAAGCTGAACATAGAAAGATGCTAGCTTCTCCCAAAGAATTGCAATCAAGGTTGTCTAGTTTTGGCTCGATATATTGGTACTGGTTCTTTTCTGAGCATGTCTCGATGAGAGCTATTCTCCACCAAAACGTTTGGTAAAGGCTCTATACCCCAAATGAGACTGCTGCAATATGCTTCAGAAAACAAAATTAGTTGTGGTACTGGATGCATCCCTTCATAGGAATATTTGAGAAGTTTCATCAACTATCGAACATATTTAACGCAGTCTTTGTTTGCCAAGAAAATTTTCCCTTAATACAGTTAATAAATTGATAGTCTGGATGTTAGAGAAAAAAAACAATGGGCAAACTAAACCCAAACTTCTTTTCATGATAAGGAAGCTGCATGATACAGGAAAAGAATGATTTTCTAAGTTGTCTTCCCCACCCCCCCCCCCCCCCCCCCCCCACCCCCCCCCCCCCCCCCCCCCCCCCCCCCCCCCCCCCCCCCCCCCCCCCCCCCCCCCCCCCCCCCCCCCCCCCCCCCCCCCCCCCCCCCCCCCCCCCCCCCCCCCCCCCCCCCCCCCCCCCCCCCCCCCCCCCCCCAAAAAACACCACCCACCCCACCCTCTACATGTATTCAATTATATACTTAATGTTTTATGACAAATTCACAACTAACTGGGTAGTCCAGTTGGCAAGTATACGTTCTTTTAAAGAAGATGTCTCAAGTCCAATCCTCAATATCCCCTTAAATTTAATCTAAGGTATTTTCAACCCTGCATGTATGTGGAGATAGCATAATAAATAAAAAATCTTGCCCATTAGTTTACAGTTAATTGGTTAGCTGGAATGAATAGCAAATGAGATCATTGACCAACAAATATTTTAAAAAAAAGTTGTTTGAGACGACACACTTCGACCAAGGCATCACATATTAAATAAATAATCATGACGTGGGAGAATTGCTTAGACCTAATACAGATGCCAACAAAAAATTATATGCAGGAATTTGATTAAGACCTCTGATATCCGACGATAATGAACGAGAACTATTTGCTCCTTGTTCCTGAAAAAAAACCATAGTTTTAACTACATAACTTGTTAGTACTTCTCAAAAGCTAGAATATTTAAAAAAATTATCACAACAACTTCTGTAACATTGACAAGTATTTGTTGACACACTTGACAGATTAAGGGAACTGTCTTCAGTATGGTGAACCGTCTACAGTATGATGAGCAAAATACAAGGCTATCAAACTAGCTTTGAACATCTATTACATAGAGTTGAAAGGGAAGTTCAATAAAAAAAATCCTACAATTGTACTTTTACAATTTAAAGAAAAACAGTGGATTTTGGAATGATACCAAGGTTCAAAAACTCGATTTCAGTTTTGGTTTCAAATCCTTCCTATCAGTTTCAGTCTTTTGAATTGGTAGGTGTCAGAACCTCCAAATCTATTGTTCTTTTTGCACCAATACTTAAGACTTTGCATTGTATTGACTGTCATACACTCCAAAGTGTATATCCAGGATTTACCTATTTCGTCTGTAAACGGGTATTAATTTATAGAATGATGAGTAAAGGCGGAGCTAGGTGTATGCAAGGGTGGGTAATTCCCACCCTAAAATTTGGGAAGTTCCCTTATATATAGGGATATCAATTAAATTGCCCACTATCTTATCCTCCCAAGTCCCAACCATAATTTGCCACTTGTACCATGTTATTTTACTTATCTATTTAACAACGTAATCCCATATAAGATATATATAATATTAATATGTATAAAAGAATATCTATTTAAATTGCCTTGCAATTTATCCTTCCAATCAGATTTTGTCATGTCCCATATAATTTTCCTTTAAATTCTGTTTAACCACGTAGGAGATATAACAAACTAGTGACAACAAAATAATAGTGATAAATTTAAATCATCAGAGGTAACTGTTCAGTACTTAAATTTGTAATATTTTAATTATTTCATAATTCTAATATATTGATTTTATGTAGTATTTGTTTCTATTTTTGTTAAAGAACAAAAAAAAAATCTATAAAAGACGTAAGAGCAAAAAACTATACTACCATGTTAATGTTGTCTTAGCATTCTAATCTAACAACAACAACAACAACAAAGCCTTTATGCCAAATTTATGGAGTCAGTTGTTTGAATCCTCTTTCCATTCAGCTCTTTTAAGGGCCACTTCCTCTCTAACACTAACAAAATCAATATCCTTCTTAACACTTAAAGCCATGTTCGTCTAGGCCTACCTCTAGTCCTAGAGGCTCCATTAACTACTGTGTTATCATTCCTCCTTATGGGAGCATCTCTTGTTCAGCATTGTACATTCTAATGTAAAAAAAATTAGATTTATTTGGAAAATATAGTCGTATGAATTATTCTTATAACTTTTTTTGTAGGGTTATAATTAAAAGAAGAAAAAGATAAAATACTTTTTTTGTAGATTTTTCAATTTAAGCTTTCAAAAATTAACTTTTTCGTAGTAATTTTCGTGAAGAATAGGAGTATATAATCAAGTTTTCATGAGCTATTTTAGAAAACTTCTAGTTCGGATTTTTTTTCCCTATAAGCAACTTTTTTCGTCCCACAAGAATAAAAAGTTGGCTCCACCCTGATGGCGAGCCTACCAATTGTCCACCTTAAGGAATAGGAAGTCAACATATGGCCTTTAACATGACATTATAATTAAATATACTTAATCATGTTTTAGGGCTTAGCCAAATCAGAGCCCACGGATCATCAACGCAAATGTCTAATTAGCATAGTTTGCAGTATTGGCCGATACCAATCTGATACAGCCGATATCGAAACGGTTTGACATGTCCCAATCCGATACCGACCGATATCAACACCGGGGACCTCTTTTCAGTCAATTCGACAAAGAAAATTAAATGAAAATGACCAACTAGGGTATAAAAGCATAATAAGGTTGTAAAACCATGTAAAAGAAGATAACTTATCTACAACAAGTAAACCAATCGGCAAAGGTGACTATTATTTCATTCAATTTCAAAACTATTAAGAAACAACATAGAAAATATTTAAAATTATACCTAAAGGTATAAAATATTTTATCTAAATTTTTAATAATTTATTAAAATTATTGGTTTTCCGATACCAAAAAATCCGATACTTCGATTCAAAACAGTTGATAGTGCCGACATCGACGATACCCATACTCATAGTAACGGTCCTATACTGATTTCGATACTGATAGTGTGAACCTTCCTAATTAGTAGCTTCATCAATTGCTCCACATGGCATGTTGTCATACCCTTAGTTATTTTGGAGTCTCACTTTGAAGGTTATGTAGCACCTTCTTGAAGGTCTCCAGCTCATAATTTATTATTACATGTAGCATAGCAGTAGTAAAACAGGAGATAGCAGCAGTATCCAATATCCAAGAAATTATTATGTTGAAGGTTATGTAGCACCTTCTTGACGATCTAATAATATATTACATTATTATAATGGATTATAACATATCTGTGATGTTGCTTGTGTAAATGCTTTTGTGTGTTTGTTGCCATGATTATAACATATATGTGGTGTTGCTTGCGGCGTTAGGCCCAAACTTAGGCTAGAAATTTGCATGAATCCTCCAGTCGAATAACAATTTCTTAAACTCGACACATTGGAAAGGGTGCAGGTGGCTTTAAATGCCCCAGTCAAATCTAGTAGCCAGTAAGCATATTCAACAAGTAAGCCTGGTGAAATCCAACACAAGTGGAGAGTTTAACAACTAAACTATTCGGCAGAACCCTTTGCATGTTTGTGTAATACGCACCTAGTAGTTAAATGTAAAAATAAAAGAAATTTTAGTTATATTGAAGTCCAACACAAGTGGAGAGTTTAACGGCTAAACTATTCGGTACGACCCTTTGCGTATTTGTGTAATATGCACCTGGTAGTTAAATGCAAAAATAAAAGAAGCTTTAGTTACATTGTTTTGTGGTAACTATAACATGTAGATGACTCAACATGAAAGTCACACCCTTCTATAAACGCAGGATTTTCCAAGTTTTCGAACCTTTGAAGAAGGGAGAATTGGTTCCAAGTAACCGTACTTGGTTCTGGTTCACACCCTTAAAAGACAAATTCATTTTGGAAAATAGTTCATTGGATGAAGGACAATTATGACATTCAATATTGATAATTAACAAAATCCATTTATGTATCTTTCAGTTTCAGATGATTGCCAAAAATGTAGTTGCCAAGCTCACCAAAGGGTTGAAGCTGAACGGCAATAATATATCTTTCGCCGCAAGATCCAATACTTGTTGAATGAAGCTTGAGAGCCGGAACACAATAGATTAGGGGATAGTTGAACCAGAGCAGGACACTAAGCCCCTGCACCGGAGCGACTCTAAGGCGTACCAAAAGTGGTGCGCCAAGGAGTCAAGGACAAGTTTGCACGCTTCATCATGATGGTAGCGATGTAGAACGACCTGATTGGTGAGTTTGAATGCTACACCTCAGCAAAGAAACTTTAGGATGCACTAAAATCGAGGTTTGGACATACCTCACAACTAGGTTGTGCATCCTATCTCTGCGGTTTGATTCATATAAGATGAAATCGAACCAAGACATGATGACACATATGCTACTCACGTCGTCCCGATCTGAGATTTTGGGATAGCAGATCCAATATGTCCGACAAACAGCAGGTCCAAGCGATCATCTGTTCTTTGTCTGCTTCATGGAACAGCATGAAGAACCCCATGACCAGTTAACCGAAAATTAAAAAATTCGACAACATTCAGGCGAAGCTTGAGCTAGAAGCTGAACGCATCGAGATGCAAAGGCCTGAAGCTACAACTACTTTGAATGTGAACTTCCAGCGCATAGTCCTTGGGCAACACCGCTGAAGATGCTAAATGGGAAAAGGGAGTTCGATACAGGTGAAGCCAAACCCACAAGAAGAGGCTAAAGAGTACATAACAAAAAGCAAGTGAAGTGCTTCAACTATGGTCAGAAGGGCCATTATGCTCGAAAGTGTCCAGAGCCAAAAAAGGTAGTCTGAATCCTTCTTTCTTTGTGGTTTTTACGCTAGCTTTAGTAGTATTGATTCTCCTTTTCATGGGTCGTAGATTTCGACGCCGCCTACCATATAGCAAGGAAAGAGATGGATTTGTATAGTTTCGTCGGGTAGCTTCCGGGAGCAAGAAAGTATACATGGGAAATCACCCTTACGTAGAGGCGTTGGGTATCGGAACATACAAGCTGATGACTAGTCTAGGACAGTCGTGGATCCTTTACGATGTACTTCACCCTCCACGAATTCAGCGAAAACTACTATTGGTTATAGCACTTCTGGGTCTAGGATTTGATATGAGATCCGATAGTAGTTCGATGAGTTTCTTTTTAAACAAAACTTTGCATTGTACTGATTTTTTGAATAATGGTTTAACGACTGTTGAAGATCCGTGTAAGCCTTAAATTCTCAATCAGTGGATTACAATACTTGGCAAAATAGATTATGACATATCCGGACATGTTAACCAGACTAGCGGAGGTCGAACAATTGGGATCGGCAGCTAAGTTGAAATGTCCACTTGTGAGTAATGCTTTGCAGGGAAATCCACAAAAAACCATTCGGCAAGGCCAAATAGGCGACTGCACCATTGCAGTTAATCCACTCGGACATCTATGGATCATTAAATCAGAATGATGGAAACGGATTCCCATACTTTTATCACATTTATAGACAACTATTTCAAATATGGCCACGTGTATTTGATCAAACATCGATATGAAGCATTGAATTATTTCAAGCGCTACATGAACGAAGTGGGGAATACCTAATTGAAGAGGCTTGAAAACTATGTAAGACTAAAGAGATTGTCCATCAGCTAAACATTCCTTAAAAACCGCAACAAAACGGTGTTTCAGAGAGGAGGAATATGACACTATTGGACATGGTTAGGAGTATGATGGCGCGGATGAATCTTCCAATTTGTATCGGGGAGACGCAGTATTAATTGTTGTCTACGTACTTAATCGTATACCTTCTAAAACTATTGATTCCACACCATACGAAAGATGGACTAGCAAGAAGCCCAACTTGGGGCACAGTTCATGGGGATGCGTCGCATTCGTGCACACCACTTCTCATCCGCATGAAAAGTGGAGCAACTATAGGGAAGAAAAGTGGAGCAACTATAGGGAAAAAAAGTGTATCCTCGTATGCTTTTCCAAGCACTCTAAGGGATATGCCAATAGGCGAGTAGCAATATAGAACCGTGATTGAGATAGTCACGAGATGTCACTTTCCTCGAGGACTTTTCTAGAGCTAGTCCAGATGGACGTCAAGACCACTTCCTTTATCTAAACTAGATAAAAGATATATATGGATTGGACAACTAATTCCGAGCTCCGAGGACTTGAGTGCAAAGTATGCAGGCTCAAAAAGTCCATCTGCATCCTGAAAAAACTATCCAGACAGTAGTACATACAGTTTGATAAAGTTGTTACTTCATATGGCTTCACCATGATCGAAGAAGACCAATGCGTATTATATAAAACAATCTGACGAGCTTTATGATCTTATCATTATATATTGACGACGGATTGTTGGTAGGCAAAACTATAGAGATGATTGACGCCACTAGGGGTATCTTTTACCTTCGAGATGAAGGACACAGATATGCAAGATATGTTCTCGGGATACATATCCAGAAAAATCGCTCTAAGAAGATCATTGGTCTGTCTCAAGAGACATACGTAAGGAAGATATTAGACCAATTGGATATGTCTAACTACAAGCCCATTAGATCTCCAGTTGCTTCGAGACATATCAAGAATAGCAAATAGTGTCCTAAACGTTTGTAGGGAAAGAAACTATTGGAAAGAGTACTCTATGCTAGCGCAGTTGGGAGCTTGATGTATGTCAAGAATCGTACTCGCCTTGAGATAGCCTTTACGATAGGACTTGTGAGTCGCTACTAGGCTAATCCTGGACAAGCCCATTAGAAGGGTGTTAAAGGTCTAATACATATCATTTAATTCTATAATTTAGTTGTTATTTTTAGTATAGAAGTGTACAAGGAAATTTGGTGTCATAATCAATGTCAAACAAGTATGTCGAGTAGGTATACGGTCAATTCACTCACATGAATAACCCGTCTTCAACGACCATAAGGGTGCGTGAAAGATGAGATGTAGTATGTCCTACAAATGTGTTGGGAATAGTTGTATTGCACTAAAGACTACGGCAAATTCAATAGTAGTAGCATTTAATGGTCGTCCGAATAGTTGGGAGGAGGTTGTTGACTATTATGCATAGTCTGGCTAACTTAGAAGAACTCCACCTTCTATGACAAGTTTTACAGCAAGATAATCTATTATGGTTGTCGCTTGTAGAAAGACAACGCAAGGGTATCGGTTAGCGAACATCCAGAAGAGCGATTGGGCTAGGACCGTATGTTTTTTTTACATAGACATGCTCTATGGGAGAGTCACTCCGTCGTGTTACGTTTTCATATAACGTGTGCTACGTCGACCGCGGCAGAGAGCGAAGAATGGATCCCTACTTGTTGTCTGAGTTCTGAGGCTTGACTGAGTATGTTGTGCACTAAGGTGTATAACGACCAATGTTTGCAGTATCGTCCGATATCGATTCGATACAGCCGATGCGGTTTGACATGTCCCGATCCGATACTGACCGATCCTGTCATTGGAGGTCTCTTTTCCGGTCAATTCGGCAAAAAAAGATAACGAAAAAAAGGTCAATCAGCAATGATGTAAAGCATAATAAGATTGTAAAAGAGAAAACTTATCTATCGCATGTAAACCAATCAGCAAGGGTGAATACTATTTCCTTCAATTTCAAAACTACTAAGAAACAACACAAAATATTGTCCCTAAATGTATTTTCTAAAATGTTAATAAGTTACTAATAATTATTTGCTTTCCGATACCAAAAATCTAAAAGTCCAATCTAAAATTGACGATACTGCCGATACCACCGATCCCGATACTCATAGGAAATCTGATACCGATACTATGAACCTTGATAACAACAATACCCTTAGAGACCCATGTCCATACGGTAAAGCTCCAACTCTCCAAGTCAACGACGGCTACTTTGACACGCTTCCTTGTATGATCTAATCAATATGGTACATCAAAGAAGAGTGATTGGAAGCTCACAATAATAACGGAAACAGTTGCAGTAGATAGAAAGAAGATAATGAGTCATTTCTTATGATTAGTCACTGGCCAAATTTTATGTGCACCCGAGGATTACGAGAAAGTGTGAATGAATCATAACAAGACAATGATATTTGGAACTCTCCATCGAGGGATTGAGAGAGATTCAAATAAGACAACGCGAGTTGATATGAGGTACATGAGTTCCTTATCAGGATTTTGTTTTTGTGATAGGGGTTATCCTTATACTGGTTTCTTAGGGATATTTGGTTTAATGTGCTTTGCTTGTAAGTCATCATGGTCGCACATTGCATAGATAAATAATCTTACTTAGGGCAGGAGAACACGATGAGTGCACCCATTATGAGCAAAGACTTGTTTGGTCCAGATTGGGTCCAGTCACTAGTGGTCGGCCATGTGGGCCGCGTGCAATATGGTAAGCACCCATTAAGACTCCTACTTGCCTATATAAGGAGGGGTGTTCTCAACCATAATCCCTAATCATAATACTTGCCTCCAAAGCAATTTGCCTCCTTCCTCTCCTCTTTCCCATCTCACGTGAGAATTCCATTGCAAGATGGCACTAAAGGAGTCTCTTCTCGTAGGATTCTTCAACGACCGTGTTTTCAAAAGATCGTAGGAGGAACCCGGTTCAATCTTGCGTTGAAGGTATATCCGTAACTCGCTTATACTCAAAGCTTCGATACCAAGATCGATCGTGATCTACATGTATATTTTAGTAGTTTGTCTAAAAGAAAGTAAATTGAAGAATAATATCTCACAAGTTATATATAAGAGTATGCATAAATGTATCGAATATTTTATTTCTTTTTATACAATTGTTTATTTTTTTCGCTCTGAACCAAGAACTTCAAAACTCTGATCCGAAAGATCCGAAACAACAGATCATGATATTCATAAGAAGAAATCGAAAATGCAAACCTTGGTTTGAAGCTCATCTCTCCCACATCCAAGGCAGGCAGTCCGCATGCACATTACACAATTCTGGCACACGGCCTCATCAAGTCTGATAATTTGAATGAGTACAATCTAAATCCGTTAACGAGTATCCATTGGAGAGAAACTATGGCGCCAGTAGCTGCAGTACTTCTAGCTCCAATAGTGTGTATTTATGTCTTGCAGTTAAAAAGGGCATAGTTGGACCTTGGAATGGACCAGCCAGTCAGCCTTTTTGGTGTGCACTTATGTCGGTGTTGTGTCCCTAGTCTTAACTGGCTGGGTCATGCCTCTCAAGCTGTTACTACGAGGAAATAAGAATGCTCAAAACAAGCTTTTCTCTACATACATTGGCATGGGAAAACATCACAGGATTTGATCCTATTCAGTTGGCCTTTCAGGATTGGAGTAATATTAAAGTATTTGATTTCATTTGCTTTGCATTTTAAAGATCACAAGGGAAATAAAAGTAACGAAAATTAACAAGAGCGACATCTTTTGCACAATAGCTGCAGCAGCATCAACAAGAACAATTCCAACATCACAAAAAATTAGGGTTAGTTACACTGCTACATGAATCACATTTTTCCAGTCGGTTATATTAGGGTCTAGGTTTTGTTCATCCAATTGTAGGCCACAAATTCATGACCATGGAGGTGAGTGGTTCTGCTGGTGGCCGGCACTAGGTAAATGATTGTGGCTAATAAGATTTAAGTCAAGGATAAACCTCAAAGAGCATCGTTAGGAGGGATTGCTCTTCTTCATACTTCAGGCTTTATTTATAAACCCCATATCTTTTATTTAACAGGATCATAAATGGAACTCTATTTGAGCATTTAGGTTGAGCTTCATCTTTTGGAATATGGCTGAAACATGATACCTTTTACCAAAGAATTAAGTTATGTAAACTCACCATAACCCAATACAAGATCAACCAGTAAACAGTAGTATCAGTAAGTAGTTTTAGGTTTATAACAATTTAATAGAAGTGTGTGGGAAGAGCCCAGTAAGAGATAATGCAATAGAAGTGTGTCAGAAAGCACAAGTGGGAACTTCTAAGAAGTAAATGTCTTAGTAGTAATAACCATAAAGTTTGCTCTCATGACATTTTATACAGAAGCTACAAAACTTGAACCAAAACGTGGCATGTATCTGAAGATAACACTGCAACAGCAACCGAACATTACAAAGTCATGGAAATAAGCTGAAAGGAGGAACATACTTATCAAGCAGCCAGTAACTCCTGCGGTAAAAACTAGGCTCATATTCACCACGTGCATAGTACACATGAATCCTTTCTTCATTGCCAATCTGTAAAAAAAAATACACGAGTTAGGAAAGGTTTTTCTTGTGCCAGACAAGAAAAGTAAAGAGATTTTTATCAAGACATAGTTAAGTGTTAAAGAAAATACATAAATTAGCAAAGTATCTCTACTAACTTAGACATAGCACATTCAAACTATGTACACGGCTAGCATAACACAAGTATTTGACATTGACATGACGAGATTTTGGCTTTATTGGACACAATGGTGAACAGATCATACACAAGAACCACAGAAAAGGGCATCCTACATACTAGGTCTAAATGGAGAATGCTAGGGTCAAGGAAGCACGGAATACTCCAAAATTGATATTGTATCTATGTTGTCCGACATGGATACATGAAACTCCACATGGACAAGCCACAATCAGTATCCTGTCACTGTCACTGTGTCCATGATGAGATTTGAGCTTTATTGGACACATTGGTGAACAGATCATACACAAGAACCTCGGAAAAGGGCATCCTGCATACTAGGACTAAATGGAGAATGCTAGGGTCAAGGAAGCACGGGATACTCCAAAATTGATGTTGTATCCATCTTGTCCGACATGGATACATGAAGACGTACATGGACAAGCCACAATCAGTATCCTGTCACTCTCACTGTGCCCATGTCACATATCTGGTGTCCATTTCCTTGCAAGATAAAAGCAAACTACTGAAAAAGAACAAAATCTTAATAACGAAGTTGATAACTCCAAATTCACCATAGCTACGTTTGTATCCATCGTCTTTCGCACCTGCAAATGCAGTCTGCATAAATTCACATTTTGCGCATGATATTTTCTTCTACTGGCCAATCTGTAATCATGTTGCGAAAGGAAAAGGGAAACATAACCTAAAGTGGAAAGTCCCAGGTCATCTTGAAGAAACTTATTCTGAAAGGACAAACCAAATTTAACTACAAAACACGACCTATCAACTGGATTTATATACTATCACAGATAACAATTGTTATAAGGCTGATTTCAGTAAAAGTCCAATCCAATTCCTACTACTAAAAAAACTACAAAGTAAAAAATAAAAATAAAAAAAACAGAGCACCCCCCCCCCCCCCCCCCAAACCCCCAAAAAACATTTTAATCAAGAAAATAAAAACAAATTATAAATGGAAGACATTTCAAAGGCACTATAATTCATGGTATCGACTATCTATTGACCGGAATAACCAAAATGCCTATCCATTCCCAACAAGCATTTACTTTAGGCTTATAAGCACTTGAATACCTCATCAATTTTTGGCACTTTAATACCTTGAACTACTTTTTTAGGCAAGTTGATATCCTAAACCTTTTTCTATTTTCAAATACCCTAAACTATCATCTTTTAAAAATTAAAGGTAACAGTAAAGACAAAAGACCATGATGCCGTAATCCTAACCTAATCATTCATTATTTATCTCAAAAATTATTAAAACTTGATTAAAATAATAATATCATATTTTTCTCTAAACTAACCCTAGCCCCTCTAACACTCTTTTGCCGTGTCGAAGATGGTGATTATAGTTTTGGTTCTTTATTTTTAATTGATGTTTTATTGATAATATTTTATTCAGATAATTTTAAAATTGTAGAGGGACCTTTAAGTGAAACATCATGTTTACGGTGGGAGCAACTTGCCAGAACTTAGACAATTAAAGGTATTAACTTGCCAAAAAAAACTTTCAGGGTATTAAAGTGCCAAAAATTGACATATCAGGGTATTTAAGTGCAAATTAGCCTTTATTTTATCTAAGTTTAATATTCAAAGCAATAAAGTAATGCAAAAGGCGCTGTGGACTGCAACTTCTAACCATAAATTATAGGGGGCAAATGAAGAGTCATATGATTCATATCCAATAGATGCACCATAAAGAGCCTAATTCAAGAGCATTGGGGCTTGTTGTACAAGATTTGTCCCAAGCATCTAGGTAAGGTGAGTCACTGAAAATTACCTTGTCAAAAGAATAAATCTAAATCTAGTTGTCATAAATTACTATACAATAGTATATGAATCATTAAACATTTGAGTGAAAAGTGCATGGAGGGTGGAATAAATGATATAGTAATATACTAATACTACAAATATCTGCTACAACTAATAAGGTAAAAACGATGTTAAGATATATCAAGTATTGAAGTGCCAAAAGTTGACAGTTCAAGGTATTTAAGTGCAAAATAGCCTTTATTTTATCTAATTTTAACATTCAAAGTAATACAGTAATGCACAATGGGTAATGGACTGCAACTTCTAACCATAAGTTACATGAAAAAAAACGAAGACTCATGTGACTCATATGCAATGGATGCACCATATAGAGCCTAATTCAAGAGCATCGGGGCTTTTTTTTACAAGAGTGTCCCAAGCCTCTAGGTAAGATGAGTCACTGAAAATTACCTTGTCAAAAAAAGTAAAGCTAAATCTAGTTTGCAGTTTTCATAAATTACTATACAATAGGATATGAATCATTAAACATTTGAGTGAAAAGTGCATGGAGGGTGAAAGTGACATAGTATATAGTAATACCTACAAACGACTGCTACAACTAATAAGGTAAAAACAATGTTAAGCAAGATATATCAAGATATTACTACACCACATGTAAGTGAATAGAGGCTAACTTTTAACTTTTCGTGGGCCTCTTGGATAGACTTTCCGTCCTTTTTCCTCTTCCACCTATGACCATCTTGACGGAAGTTCCTCAGCATTTTACGATCAAATAAAAGAACACGACCACCTAAACATATTGAAGTTGCAAGGAGAAACAATTAGAACAAATTGAGTGCTGATATATAGCTTAGAAAGTAGGTAAAAAGTTAAAACCCTACAGTATACCCAGAGGCACACAAACCACCTTCAAGGAATATACAATTAGACTGGCTCCCAAAAATTACAAACCAATAAAGTTTAAAAAAAAATTATAGTCTAACTTGAACTCAGTTATCTATTTAGTAAAACATATAAAAATTTTAAAAAAAACAGTTTAAAAGTTCTTGCAATAATCCCTAGATCAGTTTTAAGTCTACAGTTAACTAATATAATTTGTTATGGAAAATTGAGTTGTATTAAGCATAACACCATAATTATGTTACTATCCAAGGTGATGTTTTTCTGATTGGGTAACTAGAAAACCCTAAAACATTTCCAAAAAGTACAAATATAATTTGCTATTTACATTTGGTTTAAGATTTGAATCATTGACGATAAACCTACAATTGCCAAATATATAAGGATAGTCAAACAAATTCTCTACGGAAGTGCTGTCATCCTAAAAAATCAAATAGACGTATGTTCCAAGTTATCTGCATATAGTTTCGATAGTGTTGCATGTGATCTTCGTTTCCGACATTAAACGGAAGATGAATAGAGCATTTTACATATCTCATTTCATATTTTAGACAAGGATAAAATGAAACTTATTGCACTTAGTATAAATCAGATTAAAGTGTATACCTTGATTGGACAAAAACTCCTGTGTGCAACGATCTAATGCAGAATGGATTCACACAGTACATAATGTGCAAGCCTCCAATGCAGAAAGTACTTTTAAGAGGGAAAAAAAGATGGCTACAGATAATGGGAAAAAAAAGAGACTTCCATCTTACTCTCAGGCTTATCAACTGGTTGAGGCTGGATTTTAAAATATCTGTAATTACACAGTACTGCAAGAACTTCATTGGGACGAAGCCATCTTGACGAGGCATCTTCCAACAACTTGCGCAAATCTGTTCATAGAACAAAAATCATCACAGTCCATTACAGGAAAAGTACATATACATCTTAGAAGAGCATACACTAGATAGTTTTTATAAACAAACTTAGCAACCATCATCTACGTCATACGTGAATACGAGAATTTAGCAACCATGATCAAAGTCAAAGTGAGACAGGAAGAGGTTAGTAGTTTACAGAAGATATCATGGCCCTAAAAAAAAATTGGATCACTTGTAAAGTTATGAAGACAGAAGAAGAAGGCTGCAAGAAATTATTTCTTCAATATGTGAGATTTATGATCAAGATCTGTTAGAAACTCCTATGAAGTATATCAGAGAAACCTCCATAGACAGTTGTCTGAGGGGATAAAATGATGCGGCGATTGCATTGAGCCGTAGACCCATAGCAACATAGCCAATTTGAAACCACAGTTTGCAGTATCAACCGATACCGATCCGATACAGATACAGTTTGGCATGTCCAGATCCGATACCGACCGGTAGTGACTGCGGGGGTCTATTTCCCAATCAACTCGGAAAAAAAAAATTGAACGAAAAAGACTAATCAACAAGGATGTAAAAGCATAGTAAGGTTGTAAAAGCATGTAAATGAAAAAAAAAAAAATTATCTATCGCATGTAAACCAATCAGGAATCAGCAATGGTGACTATTATTTCATTAAATTTCAAAACGACTATTGAAGAACACATAAAATACTTATAATTTTGCCTAAATGTCTAAAAAAAATCTTTAAATTTATTAATAATTATTTGTTTTCCAATACCAAAAAATTCGACACCCTGATCTGAAACCATCGATAATGCCGACCGCCGATCCCGATACTCATAGGAAGGGTCTGATACCGATACTGCGAACCTTGTTTGAAACAAGCATGGTTTGCAGTATTGGCCGATACCGATATGGTTTGGCATGTCCCAATCCGATACCAACATTGGGAGTCTCTCTCTCAGTCAATTCGGCAGAGAAAATTGAACAAAAAAGACCAATTAGTAAGGGTGTAAAAGTATGTAAATGAACAAAACTTATTTATCGTAGGTAAACCAATCAGCAAGATTAACTATTATTTCATTCACTTTCAAAACTACTAAGAAACAAACAAAAAATACTTAAAATTATGTCTAACTATATAAAATATTTTTTTCTAAACTTTTAAGAATTTATTAATAATTATTTGTTTTCCGATACCAAAAAATCCGATATTTCGATCCGAAATTATCGATATTGCCGATACCGATACTTCAGAGGAAGGATCCGATACTGATTCTGATACCGATAGTGCAAACCTTGCTTTGTAGTCTGTGTGCTGATTAAGAAGACTATTTGATTGAGCTAGCATCTGCAAGTGAGTTTTGACTGGTATACACAAACTTGGGATAGTATAACTACTCTTAGTCCAAATATATAAGAAGCTGATGCCAATCACCAAACCATTTCTAAAGTCAGCCTAGCCATTCCCAATCCAAATTTGATCTGACATAGCTGTACAAACGCTCGCGGAAGTTGGCCTAGTGGGCTATCTTTTGTATTGTATCCTAGCAATTAAGAAGTTGTTAGACCCTTTTTAAGTGGCAGTACTCCCGCAATTTATTTGGGAAGTTAGTGGTCGTTATGAAATGTGAACAATAAGCATGGTAGTTAGTCATTATTCCTGGTATGTTAGTGTCGTTTCTTTGTTCTTTTTGAGTTTAATGTTAGTAAAATTATCTTAGTATTGACAAGCATGTTAATACCATTTCATTAAGGAGATGCTAGCTGTTTAGAAGATAATATATCTGCAGTTTGAACCATTGTATATCTGCATCATGTCTTTAATGTATCCTCTTATGTCACTCTCTCATTACTTGTTTCAGGGTGAAAATACCTTAAACCAAAAGGAAAAAAATTGAGGGGAGGCAAAAGTATCTTCGATTAAAATTTAAGAAGATATTGATGATTGAAATTGACCCCTCTTGATGAAAACCATATACGTTTACCAACTGGACTACAGCTTAGATGTGAATTTATTATAAAACATAACTATATATAGAATACATATATCTATATAGTAGGAAGTAAGGTGCGCCGGTCCATGACTTGTTTCCAAGGTTCGCAGTATCGATATTGAACCCTTCCTATAACTATCGTGATCGGTGGTATCGGTAGTATCGGCGGTTTCGGATCAGAGTATCGGAATTTTGGGTATCTGAAAACAACTAACTATTAATAAATTTTAAATTTTAGAAAAAATATTTTGTACATTTAGGCATAATTTTAATTATTTTGTTGTTTCGTAATAGTTTTGAAATATAATAGTCATCGATGTTGGTTGGTTTACGTGTGATAAATAACTTTTCTTCATTTATATGCTTTTGCAACATCTAATATGTTTTTACACCCTTGCTGATTGGTCTTTTTTTTTCATTTTTCTCTGCCAAATTGACTGAAAAAGAGATCCCTAACGTCGGTATCGGTCAGTATCGGTAGCAGCCGGTATAGGATCGGGACATGCCAAAATATATCAGTATCGACCGTATCATATCGTTATCGACCGCATCATATCGGTATCGACCGACAAACTATGGCATAGGCACGGGTACTAATCCGGATATAAACACAATATGATACAGAATATGGCATCTTGAGAAAATCCAAAGACATGGGTATGATATGTATACGTTTATGTATACACACGAAAATATATTTATATGCATATTTCATTCATTAGATCCTAATAATATCTATGTTTATGTATGTATTAGGTAGTAGCTAGGTTTCGAAAAGTTCTAGAGAGAATTTGATACAAAAAATAAGTTATATCATATCTCAATTATGTTTGGTACAATCACGACCATGCATAATCACTTTCGATGATATTTTGGGTTTCTTGGGAGCACAGACATGTGATCCCTAGCCGACATAAATGCCAAGGAAGTACCATGTCGGACACATTTGATATGCGAGTACAAACATGAATACGTTCCTTTAAAGGAGTATGAGTGCAACATAGGTCTTTATTTGTTGGGTTTCATTCTTTCCCCATACTGGAGTTATTGCATTCTCATTCTCAGTAAGTCTTGTTACTCACAATCCACTACGAAAAGCAAATCCCCAATATGCACCACCAGAGCACAACTAACTAAACTTCGAGAATTGAGTGTATCATTTAGTGGGTCTAGAATAAGCAAAGTCTTCGTATTATTACGTAATTATTGTTGGTCATAGACAAACTAAAAAAATGAATACATAGCATGAATTACATCAGCAAAACGCCTTCGGATTAAGGCTTTTACAATAATCTGGGTAGTGATTTTCACAATCCCACGTATAAACAAGCATCATAATACTCTTAATGTAACATAATATTTCTAAAAAACAAAAAGACAAATAAGAAACAACTTCCTGGTATATAATTTCTATAAAGATTGCATCTTTATCTAATCCTTGTTGTGGTCATGCACACAAGAAAGCGACATCAAACGACAATAACCATATGACGACGAGTAAAACAGCAAGACACAATTAACTAAACTAATAGTACACAAGAACACACAATATTTAACGTTGTTCAGTCAAACTCGACCTACTCTACACGGGACAATAGGAGAAATAACTATTGAATCAACGAGAGATCCTTACAAGGATTACACACGAAACCTCCAACGAGCTCTCTCATTCTTCCTCTTGATGCCTCCGTTAACAACCCTCCCTTGATATTCTCCTTACAACTTTGACAATCAATCCTAGGGCACGGGGAGATCCTTAATTAGGATTCCCAACCTTTCCCAAAGTCGGAAGCAATCTTGCCCATTGATTTTGCTAATTTAGATATGAACCACACACTAAATATGACCAGTCCCAACTCTGGAGGTACAATGACAGTATGCTGTGTAGAAAGTTTTTGGAAACCCCCAAGACTTATTGGAACATAATGTGTTAATTCTGATAGATTGGCAGTGTACCGACAGTAGACTGACAGTGTACCGCTAACACTATTTTGGTTGTAGTAAGTCGTGTATTGGTGTATCGACCAGTTGTTCTACCAGCCACCTCATGAGAGTATCTTGATACTTAGTACTCCTTTAGCTTTAGCTATGACTTTGATTTTATTTCCTACCGACACAGTCTTTAGCTAGAATCGCGAAACTAGCCACAATTTGGACCAAAACCGAGTACGGTCACTAACATGGTCTTTGTCCATAGCTGAGAAACTCTCTAACACAATCTTTTTCTCAGAACCGATAAATTGTCTCAACCACGGTCTTTGCCTCCAGAATCGCAAAACTACATCTACCATAGTCTTTATCCCAGAACCGCAAAACTACACCTTGCCACTACAAAGGTTTTTTGACCCGAGAAACCCTCCACCACAGTCTTTGTCTCCACAACCGCGAAACTGCATCCACCACAGTCTTTATCCCGGAACTGCAAAACTAAACTGCCTCCAAGATAGTCTTTGCCCATAACCAAAAAAATGGATCCACCACGGTCTTTATCCATAACTGCGAAACTGGTTACCCTAGAATTGTGAAATGTTACCACAACAGTCTTTATCCCAGTACCGAGAAACTGCAATTGGCCACTAACGGTCTTTACCCTTGAACCGAGAAAATACAACTGGCCACTAACACTATCTTTATCCTGGAACTGAGAAAATGCACCTCAACCTTCCTATCGAGGCCGAGAACATTCCTCCAATTGGACTACTCGAATGGAAAGTCAAGATGGACTTGAACTTACCCTCCACCTTTTTTCTTTGTAATGACGGTCGCACCATCTGTAATTGTGCTCCCATCCAACTAATACAAGTTTGACGACAATTTATTTCCCTTCGTGACCACGAGATTACCCTTTACTATCTTCAGCAAATCGCTTAGCCAACAAACTTGTTGTAGAAGCATGGAATTTCAGGCACATCTATAGGCCAGAATTCCTATGCGCTTAACAAACATGCGCCAGGGAGCTCAAACGAAGTACTTGGCACAGCAAAGGACGGCAAAAGTATAGACATCAAAAGAAGATTTTTATTTCATATAAAAGTCTATTACATGTCTAAAGAAAGGCTTTACAAAAGGAGAACTTCTACAAAAAGAAATATCCTAAGACTACAGCCAGGCGCAGCAAACTGCCATGCGCCCCCTGCCAGGCGCATCCTCCGTCAGGCGTATCTCTTCAGCGTCTCAGTCAGGCGCGTCCCTTCAGCGTCTCAGTCAGGCGCATCATGAAGTCTCAGCATATGCGCTCCACTTCGATCCGATCAAGTGCTTTGGCTAAAGGAGCAGCTTTGAGCATAACAAGAGCGGACGATCAACCCCACTCTAGCAGGAGAAAGAGCTCTCCAAAGCCCAAGGAAGAGGAGAGCACCGCAATTCCGAACTGCGGCTCTTCCAGCATAACAAAGACGGGACTCTAACGTCCCGATCTTTGGATGCAACAGGCACCTTCGGCCTGCGTCGGGACCCTGCGATCCCGACTTTTGGATGTAACAGTCACCTTCACGACTGCATACGAAGACGACTCGACGCATCTTCACCCTGGGGAGCATCTTGGCAACAGAATGTACTCGGGCAAAGAAGTTCATCTTCGTCGAGAAGTCAAGGAGAGACAACAAAACTCTCTCAAATTGTTGCTATTTATAGGCCAGGAAAAATCAAACCCATGCGCCAAGTGGCAACCTTCCCGAAGTTAGCGCAATGAACTTGCATTTACGATGATGAATTTGCCTCCTCGAATTCAGCCAAGTCAAAACGGCTATTTAAAGCACTCGAAGAACTCAACAGTCGGACCAATCAAAGATGCGTCATGCAACAGATGCGCCGGTCAGATACCGCGCATCATACAGACGCGCCCATGTACCGAGCGCCTCATAAAGATGCGCCCCACGCGTTCCCATGCGCCTAGTGGAACGCAGATCAATGCGCCCACTTCGGCTCGTCACCCACCAAACAATTAATGCGAAAGTGACAGAGTTGGCAGCACGTCCCCCGAGGACTGAACAGTCGACAGCTTTCTGCAGAAAACGAAGCGCCGTAGACGTCAGCATCATCATTACTCTCCTCTGACGGTTACAAGCCACGTGGCCGACTAACCACTCGCATGCGCCTCCGCAGACGTGCGCCCGAAGATTTGCATGCGTCTCAAAAGCCATGCGCCCAGACTGGTTCGTGACTCCTGAAGGTTACGAGCCAAAGTCTTCTCATGCGCCCAATCCCAGGCGCATCCTGTCAGATCACTCTCCACCAAATCCGAGATCTTTGAGCTACGGACATGCGCCACGTGTCCTTTGACTCAGTTCAGTCCACGAAGGGGTGCTAACCACCCAAGATCTCAGCAACCGAAGAATCCTCTCAGTCGCCACGTGTCAGCTCTTCCGCAGCACCACAGGCGCAACAGGAAGGATTCAATCCCCGAATCAGGGTGCATCAACCATGCGCCCCCGCCAGCATCAGCCACGTGGCGTTCCCACGACCAGGCGCATCCGACATATGCGCGCATGAGCAACCAGCCTGCAAGCTATAAATAGAGGGATCATTTCCTTCTTACACACCACAGAGGGAGATATACAGACATACACCGTCAAAGACAGAAGTAACCAGATCATCAGAGTTACAGAGACGCACGTCTGCTCAGAGAGATCGGAAGAGACACTCAACGTCTTCTTCCCCCTCCGCAAGCTCCGGCATCCAGAGCAACCCAGACCTTCAGAGAACCTAAAACCGTCGTCAGATCGTCAACGGAGTCAACGCATTACCACTCGCTCCACCGACACAGGACCCAAATAAAAACAAAAGTGTACTCCTAGGACTACATCTAAGTCCTACATTGTAACACTGTTCTGTTTGTAATTGCAATTCCAATCAAAGATTTTAATGGAAAACACTTGTATCGTGTCGAGTCCAACGTGCCTAGAGATATAGGTTTTGGTTTATCTCTGAAATGTGTCTCACATTTATGAGTGTCTGCACCACATGTAATACCCCGCTCCGAGAAGAGGCATTGTGTTGGCTTCTTGGATTGAGTACGCTGATTGGATGTAAGTTGTGCTGAAAATCGAGAGATTTGAGCAATGATGCAAACTAGCTTAACTTTGTCGTATTAGATGGTTTATGGAGCATGACTTACTTGTATGGTTATACCAGTTAAAAAAATCATACATCACATCAAATCGCCTCTTTGAGGAATCGTTCGGTATCTGCATGATCAAAACAGAAAAACAATTGTTGAAGGTAAGTGGTCTTAGTTCTTATTTTTATCTTCACGCTTAGTAAAAAGAACTATTTTGTTTCCCACGAAATATATTCGTAAATGCCTTGATAAAAGAGAAAGGAAAAAAAGAAGTCACCGATATTATTGTTGTTGCTTGAAATGTTGGACTTGTATATGTTATGAACTGATGCATGCGGATGGGACATTAGGCCATCGAAAGAGTGTTCTTTAGCGATGTCGTATTTTGGGCTTTTACGAGAATGCGTTATGGTTTGGTACCATTGATTTGGGAGAAACGTTTTGGAACCAATGGGTTACCAAGTTGGATGAGTTACAAGCATGGAGCTCGAGGAATGAGGAATGTTATGGAGATTGTATTACATTTATTTACTTTCAGATTTTCATTACTATGCATGTTACGTTTTTGTAGCTAGAGCATACGCACTTGCATGGTCAAGAACTTGTGCACAAGGTTTGATTCCTCGAATGGTATCCGGGACACCGGGACCGTATCAGCCTAGGAGGAAATGAGAAAAGTGCATTCTCCCAGCCATAAAAATAGGCAAATGTGCCTTCTTTGAGAGAAAAGAAAAGTACGAGTGCATTGCTTCGTGAGAGAAAAATGGCATGAAAATTAGATTTCACTAGTAAGGCTTGCTATCTGTACTGGAAATGTCGTAATATTAATCTAAAATGATGTATCATCAGTACCGTCATGCAATTAGGATGCATACTAGTGAGTCAATGACAACTTTTTTGCAGGCTTAACAAATATGATGCATGGACGATCTTATGATGCTTAATTTATGATATGTAATCATTGTTTGCAGGTACAGACAAATCGTATGTCGGTAAGAAATCACTATTAAGTGATATGAATATATTTTTTCATGAGTTCACTTTATATTATTGAATATTAAGATATAATATGTTTTTCTGCTTTCACTTTATATTATCAAATATGAAATGTTAATTGACCCTAGTTTCTAATAGAAAGACCACTTAATAAATTTTATGCTCACATTAATACGGTGTTAGTTTAGGTGAGTTGGGTTTGTCCTGCTCACCAGTACATTCCCAAATGAGCTGACCCCCTCCTCCACATGTGCGGGGAGTCGCTTGGACATTTATGAGGCGTCGAAAAATTTGGTTGGCGAATTGAAGCTTTACTTTGGAAAGTGTTATCGTTACTATATAGGACATAATGTATGGAACGATGTAAATCGTTTGTAATCGTGACTCGTGAGAGTTATAATCATGAGTTGTAAGCCAAGTTCAGTTGGCTATTGAGAGCCTTTGTACTCTGCTGCAATTATCAATAAATACATCATTTTTATATATTATGTTGTGATTTCAATTATCGACTTATTTCTGCTGCAATAACCTTATTTTTAGATTAAATATCAATTGTGCATATCAATGCCTTGTACAAGTGCAATTTAGGCTTGTACGACATCACGTCCAGTTGCGGCCTTTTGGTTCTACGGAACCGGAACATAATAGCATACCATCCAACATACGAAGCTTGAGTTTCCTACGCCAATGGTCTTACACGACGCATTGTTCCCCATGAGAACAACACCACCACTAAACTCTATAGGTGTTAAGATCACTCCCCGTTCATGCACATATGTATGAAGGCCCACAGTCAAGGATCCAAGTTTATACGAAATTATTCTTCTCGTTATACAACATAAATACATCACACAATAACTTCTCGACTTTCGTAACAACACTAGCTTAACCCTGACTATTTTTACTTTTTCTAACTAGCACTTATACTTCGGACAATGTTTCTTCATGTGTCCCGCATGTTTGCAGAAAAAGCTTGCACCACTATCCTGTCTAGATTTGGATTTCCCCTTCCCTCGCCTCTATATTCTTCAACTTTTTCCTTTCATTGTCAATTAACCTTGACTTCATTGTCAATTAACCTTGACGGCACCTCAATTGAATTTGGTATCTTCATAATCTCATTATTAAGAAAAGTTGTAGTCACCTCCTCCATCTTGAGACTCTCCTTCCAATAGAGGATTGTCGTCACCAAATAGTCATACGTTCCCGAGAACGAAGATAGAAACAATAGCACTTGGTCCTCCTCCAACTTTATTTCGAGACACAAAATATCTTTGGCTATCTTATTGAAGTTTCATTGTTAATGGAATTAGGGTCCCTTCATGCATAAATTGTAGAGGTGTTTCTTGAGATACAACTTGTTAGACACAGACTTTGACAAATACAAGCCTTTAGCTTCAACCATAAACATGTCACTGAAGTCTATGACATAATATTGTACATCACCTCATCCGTCGGGCAAAGCTCAATCCATCAATCGTGCTTTGTGCCCTCATATATATCATCCCATGAATCCTCCGTCATGTCGAAATATTTTTGTACTTGCCGACGACGGCCATAAATATCCCCTATTTCACAAGTTGACCCTTCACTGCCACAAACAAAAGTTTCCTTTACGTAAAAATATTCCATCTAGAACTTAATACTATTAACCTTGTTACTCACCATTATGAAACTCCGAAATCGTAAAATTTTCCTTCAAACCTTAATGAACCAACGATTTCAATAATCTGGATCTAGGAAGATAAGGAGAGGACCATTGTCGTCACATATCGTTGACCAAGATCCAACAATTGGAAATCTGTAAAGGTTTCCTTACCTTTGGTACCAATTGTTGTGCAGTCGTGCACACGCGGAAGCGACACAGAACAACAACGATTTCAATAATCTGGATCTAGGAAGATAAGGAGAGGACCAGTGTCATCACTATCGTTGACCTAGATCCAACAATTGGAAATCTGTAAAGGTTTCCTTACCTCTGGTACCAATTGTTGTGCAGTCGTGCACACGCGGAAGCGATACAGAACAACAATTATCTTATGATGACGAGTAAAATAGTAAGACACAATTAACTGAACTAATACCACAGACACAATATTAATGTGGTCCAGTCAAATTAAACCTACCCTACGGGACAAGGAGAGAAATAATTTTACTAAATTGACAAGAGAACCTTACAAGATTACAACACAATACACTAATGTGAAACCCTCCCTTACAAGACCTCCAACGAGCTCTCTTCTTCTTCCTCTTGATGACTCCATTGATGGCCTCCAAGAACCCTCTCTTGATAGCCTCCTTAAAACTTTGCCAAACATGATGGAGGAGATCCTTAAATAGGATCTCCAACATTTTCCAAAGTTAGAAGCAATCTTGTCCATCGATTCGTCACTTTAGATATGACACACTAACCTGACCAGCCCCTAATCTGGCAATATATTGTCAGTATATTGCTAGTATACTGTGTGGGGATTTTTGACCCCCAGACTTGTTGGAATTAAATATGTAAGTTATTTGTATTTACCCCCCCCCCAATTGCTAATCATGTTTCTACTTCCCCCCCCCCCCTTCAATTTATTTTAATTAGTGTAATCCCCAATCCTATGGTAAAGTGCAAACAAACCCTCCTTAGATTTGGATTTTTGCATTTGAAGACCCTTTGTTTAAAAAAATCCACATTTAAATTTTTGCTCAATTTGCACTCCTACCGTTAAAAGTCGTTAAAATACGTCTAAAAATACGATTTACCCCTCCCCCACTCTCTCCCCCCCTCTCCGGTGGTGGGGGCTTGTCAAGTGGGGTCGACCAGAGGAGAGGAGAGGTGGCCGGCCAACGGGGGGAGGAGGGGGCGGGTCGAGCTAGGAGTGAGCATTCGGTTAATTCGGTTCAAACCGAACTGAAAACCGAATTGAACCGAAAACCGAATAAGCAAAACTGAAACCGAACCAAATTGGCCATAACCGAATCAAACCGAACCAAATTAAATCGGTTCGATTTTCGGTTTATTCGGTTTATTCATTTTGTTTTTTTCTTATTTGCACATTTTTGTTAAATATATAGTACTTAAATATACCTAAATTTATTTAGTATATATATATATATATATATATATATATAATATAATATAAACTAAATTTATTATTCGGTTTTCGGTTTTTGACCGGGACTGAAATCGAATAAAATTTTTAGTATTTTCAAAACCAAAACCGAACCGATTTTTCTTTTTAAATCGAACCGAATCTTTTATTCGGTTTGGTTCGATTCGATTTTCGGTCCAAAACCGAATAATGCTCACCCCTAGGTCGAGCATAGCCGGCCAGCGGAGGGAGGAGGGGGATTGGGGGGGCTGGCCAGCAGAGGGAGGAGGGGGCGGGTCGAGGGGGCCAGCCAGTGGGGGAGGAGGGGGTAGAGGAGGGCCGAATAAGAAAAAATCAAACCGAACCGAATAAGAGATTCGATTCGGTTTTAAAAAGATTCGGTTCGATTTCGGTTTTGAAAATACTAAATTTTCTTATTCGGTTTCGGTTTCGGGTTTCGGTCCAAAACCTAAAATCGAATAAAAAAATTTAGTTTATATATATATAAATAAATGTAGGTATATTTAAGTACTATATATTAACAAAAAAGTGCAAATAAACAAAAAAATTGAATAAACCGAATAAACCGAAAATCGAACCGATTTAATTCGGTTCAGTTTGATTCGGTTATGGGCCAATTCGGTTCGGTTTCGGTTTTGCTTATTCGATTTTCGGTTCGATTTGAACCGAATTAACCGAATGCTCAGCCCTAGCTCGACCCGCCCCCTCCTCCCTCCGCTGGCCGGCTACCCTCCCCTCTCCTCTGGTCGGCCCCGCTTGGCAAGCCCCCACCGGAGAGAGAGGGGGGAGAGAGTGGGGGGGGGAAAATTGTATTTTTAGACGTATTTTAACGGCTGTTAATGACAGGGGTACAAACTGAGCAAAAATGAAAATGTTATTTTTTTTAAACAAGGGGACTTCAAATGCAAAAACGCAAATCTAAGGAGGGTTTATTTGCACTTTATCCGAAGATTTGGGGGGGGGGGGGGGGGGGGGGGGTGACACTAATTAAATTAAAATTGGGGGGAAGTAGAGAGATTAATAATTGGGGGGGTAAATACAAATAACTCTAAATATGTTAATTCATGTACATTAGTATGTACCGGCGGTAGACTGTAACTGTATCGCTAACATTATTTTGGCTACAGTCAGCCATGTATTAGTGTATCGACAACTTCCGGGCTTCTTCGTTTTCTCGGACGGCGCCATCACTCTGTCTAGTTGAACACGAGCCATGTCCAACAATTCTCACATAAAATCAATATAAACAGGACAAGGACAAACTTCCAATCCTTCTCTCCGACAAAAACACCTCCTAAACCTAGAAACAATTTTGCCAATATAAAAATAAAAAACTTATATATTAACCGTAATAAACGGGTTTAGCAACAAGATTCCAATAATAATTCCTAATAAAATCCGTCAATTATGCACCCAACCCCGTAAATTAGAAAATGACTTCAAAAATGAGAATTCTTGCTCCACGTACAATAAAATTGATTATTAGGGTTCAGAACAGGTCTGAGAATAAAATTACACCGATCATCGAGTCCAACTACTCGAAATAGATCGAAGTTCGACAGCAATTGTTCAAGAGAGCGAGAAATAGGACGGGAATAAATGCGCACCGTCGAGCGAGTGGAAGCCATGTACGTCGGCTCCCTCCAGAGTGTATGAATTCGAAGCGAGATCCATGGCAGAAACCCTAACCCTAAATTATTGAACAAGAGGAGGAAGAAGAAGAAATGAGAAAATTGAGAGTATTAATTAGGTTCAGTGGGGAAGCAAGGAAGGGGACACGGGGCCCAGGCTGTCCGTAGAAGAATGACGTGTAAGAAAGAGAGGGTGATGTAACAGAAGTAATTGGCCAATTATATTTTTAGTTGGACACTTTATCCATGAACTTAGGAACAAGGAGAAATATTATCAAATAAATTGGATTTTTTTTTTCCTTAGTGCTCCGACTTTTTAGAAACCTGAAACAGCTTACAACAACAGTTTCTTGTCCTTTCGGAAGTAACTCAAGGAAAGCATAGGTTAGTAGTAGCCTAGGTGTGCAATTAACGGTTTTAATTCGATAATTGATCCGACCCGAATCGAAGTTGCAACTCGAGTAGGTTTTTAGAATATCGGGTCAATATTGGGTCAGAACTCGGTTTTTATTTTTCGAATTTTTAAAATCGACCGAAAATCGAATTATACATATATAAATTTCCTTTTATATATATAAAAATTACACCGTCCTAAACCTAAACTCTCTATCTCTCACTATCTCAAATTTATCTCTACCGCCTCTACCAATCTCTATTTCGCCTCTAGTTGCTTTCTCTCCAAACTCTCTCTCTTCCAAATCCTGTCTCTTAGCGCGACTACGAATGTTGCAGGCGCCGAAGAGGTGGTTGGCATCGGTGGTCGACACGCGGCGAGGACAGCTCGTCGGACTTGGAGGTTTCTTGGCGAGACCTCCGACGGCTTCACAGCAATCGGTGCTAGCCGATGCTGCCGTGCTCCGTTCTCGGCAGAGGGGTTGATGTCAAACAAAGAGTGACGGGAGTGACGACGTGTAAGCTATACTCAACTGAGAAGAGGGAATCAAATCGAGTAAGTTTTTTTTCGTATTTTTAATTTTCTTTTGCTTTTTCAATGTATTATTTTTGTTCAGATATATGACTAGTTCATTGATTTCCTTTGTCCTCTTTAGATTTTTGGTTAATTTGGATGGTTTCCTTTGATATTGATCAATTAATTGATGCACATTTTGGCCCATAAAACCTTTGATCCATTTTTTACTATTTTTTACTGTTAGCAGACCCATAAAATCGAATCGAGCTATAAACCTTTTTTTTTCTATTCGATTTTGGCTAAAAGTTCTTTAAGAAGAGGTTATCAGTTTTATCGGTTTTTAGACGATCGATTCGGTTTGAATCAAATCGAACCATTGCTCAACCCTAGTTAGTAGTACCAAACAGATTTGTCGAACGTTGTTGCTTTTTCTTTTCTTTTTTTCATTTTAAAACAATCTTAAAAGTTGTTTGGTAAACATAGTTTTTAAAAATAATTGAAAAGTTAATTCACTTTCGAAACGACTTTGAAAACATATAGGAGGTTTTCTCATAATCATGATATAACGAATAAAACAAAGCACAATAGAGAAAATAGTATTAACAATAATACAAACATATAACGTGGTTTAGTCAAGATCGACATACGTTCACAACGCAATGATAACTGTATTGAATCAAAAGATAAACATTGTAAGAGTTCACACAACAAATAACGTATTGCGAGAACCCTCCCTCATGAGATCTCAAACGAGCTATCTACTTCTCATATCTGATATTTCTTTAGGGGCTTCCTGCTAACACGACAATGATGGTCGTGTTAGGATACTTAAGCTTGGTTGAAAACTTTCTTAAATAGGCTCTCTTAAACACCCAAAAAGTTGAAACCATCGTGATGGTCGAAAAAAAATTGATCAAATCCAATCTCGAACCTAACTGAAGTGTAGACCTGAAATCCCTAAGAATACGCGAAATTTTCAGTTTGTTTATGCTGACCACAAAATATGATGTTTCCAGATATCCGGCTAGACATTCAGAGTTGGATATCCCAGATTTTTGGTTTGGCACAAATCATGTTGTGCAAGAAAACACAGAAGGTATCCAAAACTATGAGTGAAAATGTTCACTCTTTCACTCATAAAGGGTGGTTGTTGTCACGCTCCGCTCCCATAGAAGCGATCGTCCTCGCTAAGGCGTGATGCTTGCACGAGCCTAGATTGCGCTCGTGCAAGGCGGGTTCCATAACGGCCGATTACAGCGGCTGCGACGGGGTGTCGTACAGAAGTCCCAAGCATAGACATTGAATAATAGCAGCGAAAATTTAAAGCAAAACACGAGTCATTCAAAATACTCTTTATTGATATTGAAACAAAGATTACAAAAGGGGCACGAGGCCAGTATTACAATCACTCAAGCTCCCTCTTCTCATATTACAAGTCACTCAGCTCTCTCTTCATCTCTCAATACATGTCTCGAGTAGGTCGACGGAAGCTTTGGATAGGCGATGTCTATACATTATGTCCCGTATAAGTCTAGACTCCACGCGGTCGCACGCCTCGAATCGCCAAGGAACTCCATGTCTCGACGCATCCAAGCGAGCTCCGCGCCACGAGCTTCTACATGTTCCTGCACATAAATACTGTGTGGATGTCAGTACTCAACTGTACTGGTAGAATGAGCTCCTCGCCCATCCATACAAAACGACACGTTCATTTACTTTTGCGTAACATAGTCACAGAGTCCCTTTATGATTGTCTTTCTACTCTTGTCTTAGGATCAGTTTTAGGACATATGCCTTGACCTATTTTGTGTCTCTAGACCATCTCGTGCTTGCAACAACAACGCCAACACATACTTTGCCTTTAGACCCTTCTCGTACCAACAACGTTAACCTATCATGTCGTGCTTGCCTTTCGGTACATAATCAGGGACGCGACTACACGATAGTACCCAATTTCTACGTGACCGTGCTACAAGTCCATTGTGTCGTACCTCGCAAACTCAGTGTGACTTAACCATATTGCCGCCTCGCGGCCCTTGCTACTTTAATCACCAACTGACCCAATCAAGACTTATGGACTAAGTGTTACTCGACCGACTTTGCCTTGCGGCGTTTCCTGACTTAAACTCAAGATGACTCAAATCTAACTTATACAACTTATATGCTGACAACTTAAGACTTGACGCTACATCGCGTGCCGAAGCACGGTGTCTTCGTTGCGGCCAAATCTTAGGTGTCACGACCCGCTCCCGAATAATCGGACACGAGTCGGACACACCCATCCTTCGTCGATGGACACGACGAAGTAAGCTGTACAATACTAAGGAAAACTCTAAGTCACAATGATATGTAAACATCCACAGCATCTATAAACGTTTTCAGAAAGATCACCATAATCCACCAATCAATTTGTACAATGTCATCCGGAGACAAATCCGGTAAAATAAAATATACAATGATAAATCTAAATACAATCTCCAGAAAATAAATGCTAAACAATCCAAGCAATGCATTAGATCCTGCAACTCCAATAATGATATCCAGCTCAATATAGTTTCAAGCTATCTGCAACGTATCTGTCAGGAAAAGAGCAAAGCACAACCCCGACAAAAGCAATATACAATGTAATCTGAAATACAGAATACAAGGTAAAACCAGAATACGAGAACTAAAAATAAAACTATGTTACCAGAAGTGGAATACGAAACTGAAGTACAACAATAAAAATAATGGACACGATAATCAATATGCAAAGATAATGAACACGACAATCAATGAACAAGACAATGAACATGACAATCAATATGCAAGTGTGACCTTCGAAATATTAACCTAATATGTGACCGGCTAAGGACCACAATCCACAATCAGTCAATTCTACAAGGTTAGGCTTAATCGTACGTGAGGTGTACGATTAGGCTATCACAATACCTAGGTTGGGTGTGGTCACACAATAGTCAATTTCTTCCAATTACAATAACAATGACTCACAATGCAATAACGAACAAGGGACGATGCAATCGTGTGTAATACGTGTCCAATATGAGAACATGGTACGTGAATGTAAGACAAAAACAAAGTAAAAGTTCGAGTCGGTGTACTTGCCTTGCCTTGGAAGCACGAGAGTAGTAGAGCATAAGTTTGAAAGTCCACCTGCTTTGTACAAGTTTGTTAGGGTTGAAGATGTTAACTAATTTATTACTAACTATATTCATTTACTAGTTTACCAATATTTTAGAAA